>CM060950.1:228615045-229005045 GCA_030765055.1 Mantis religiosa
CCGCCGTTAATGGCCCCATTTGTTCAGTGTTCTTTCGTGTTTTCCAAACACGGACTAATAATAATAATGATAATACTAATGATAATGATAATAATAATCATAATCATCATAATAACAACCATAATAATAATAATAATGAAGTAGGTAAAAGCAAGGTAAATACTACAGTACAAAAATATTATTGTTCTTGTTATAAGATGTGTGTAAATATTTTGCAGGATCTTGATTGAGCCTTTGAGGCCAAAAGTTGCAATATTGTCAGTAAATGGACTTTGATATAAAACGTTGACAAAACTGGCCGAGAAAGTTACCTGAGGTTTCTTTAATTCAAACAGAAGCATTAAGAACAGAGCCATCTAGTGTCCTTGGGCAATACCATCTGACCGAGGCAACAAATACCTGATGGTGGTCGTAGACTACTTCACCAAGTGGCCGGAGGTGTATGCCATCCCAAACCAAGAGGCAAGGACAGTCACAGACTGCCTCGTTGAGCAAGTGTGCTGCAAATTTGGGGTAGCTTTGAGCTGCACAGTGACCAGGGCACCAGTTTTGTGTCATACCTGATGACGGATGCACTACAAAGACTTGGGTTGAACAAGACCCGCACGATGCCTCTACATCCCCAGTCGGATGGCATGGAAGAAAGATACATTAAAACCTTAGAGAAAAACCTGAGGAAGGTCGTGGCCAACCATCAGCGAGACTGGCACGTCAAGGTGCCTCTGTTCTTACTGGCCTACCGCTCTACAACACACGACACAACTGGGATGACGCCAGCCAGCTTAATGTTCGGCCGAGAGTTATGCCTCTCTTGTGACCTGGCTTTTGGAAGCCCTCCGGAAGCGAAACAGCCAGCGACCGTATCTGTGGAGAACCTGGTGGACCATCTCCACGACATACACGAGATGGCTCGCCAGAACATCCAGAAGGGAAGCGACCGCATGAAGATCCCGTATGACAGGCAAGCCAACAGCCAAGGGTTCCAGCAAGGTGACCTGGTCTGGTTGTACCGCCCAACCTGGACTAAGGGACGCTACCCGAAGCTTCAGCAGCCGTGGCAAGAACCGAACCGGGTGTTGAAGAGGATTAACGACGTGATTTACCGCATCCAGAAGGCGCCCCGAGGAAAGATGGTGGTACACGTGGATCGCCTGGCCCTCTACGATGGTGCTGTTCGGGACGACCAGCTTTGACGAAGGAGCAGTGTCACTCAGGCACGACCAAATGACGGCTGAGTTAGGGCCGAGAATCATTCGCACACGCCTACCCACTTATCTGTTAGCGCCAACGGAAGGAATCGCAGGTTACTGTACCGTCTCTTTGCCCTCCCCCTGAGTTTTCGAACGTTTAGGATATTTAATCTAACCCGGAACCTTCTAGATAGGTCAGTTGGTCTTATATAAGCGACGCGCCGGGCCGGAGAAGACTTCAGTTCAGTTCAGTTCTTGGCAAGCAGCCGTGAGGAGCGCCCAGTGTGGGAACGGACTGGGAGACTGTGTGTGTGCATCGGGGGAGTGTACGGAACTGCGAGTGCAAAGTGGAAGTGTGACGGACGAACTGGTGAATTGAAATTGTGTGCGATACGTAATTCTGTGTAAACGGCAAGTGTTCTCACTGTAATTCGGTGGAAATAAAGAACATTTTGCGTCAGTGCAATTGGACTTTTAATTTTCACGAACCCACAAAGTTACTATTAGTCGGCGACGTATCTAATACTCATCGGACCACGGCGTTGCGTATTATAAACAGTGTGTCGCGAGCAATATCTGACCTTGGACACAATTATATACAATTTCCGGCAAGTAATGCTGACGAAAGGTCAGTCATTGATAACTTTAGTGCAATTAGTGGTTTTCCAGGAGTACTTTGAACCATAGATTGCACACCCATAGGAATTCAGTCGTGAGGAGTTGAAATATACGAAGTTTATAGAAACAGGAAAGCTTATTGTTCACTCAATTGGCAAATTGTAAGTTATCATAATTTACTTATTAGGGACATTGCTGCAAGGTGACCAGGCTCGGTGCATAATAGTACATTATTTAGAAACTCCAGCCTTTGAGCAACGTTTGAAAATGGAGAAATGCCTCATGGTTATTTACTAGGAGTTAGTGGCTATGGTTGCAGACCATATTTAATTATCCCAATTATAAACCCCCAAACTGCTGCTGAGCAACATTTTAACAGTGCACATGTAAGAACAAGAAACACAGTGGAGAGGCAGTATGGAGTTTGGAAAAGGAGGTTTCCAGTACTGTCATTGGGGTTAAGATGTGACCTGCAAAATGCTATGGCAATAATCGTAGCCACAGCAGTGCTGCACAACATCGCCAGGAGTTTCAGTTTCGAGGAACCTCCTCAAGATCCTGAAATTCAAAGGCTGCTAGACCATCTGCAACGAGGGAGGGGAGCAGACATTTAGGAAAACGATCCTGTTCCATCAGAAAATCAAATGCATCGTAATGACGCAGTGTCAGGAGGAGCAGTGAGACAGGCAATTATAAATCAACAATTTAGTTAAGGCACGTATGTATATTTATTAATATAAGATTTATTTACAAGCTGTTTTTATTTATCCAGTACTTTAGTTTTTCTTTTAGTACCAATAACTTGTACTCTTTTATTTCCATTTCCTTTAGATGCTCCTTTTTAAAGAGATCCAACTGAATCGTCAGAACCTCAACTCGCTTTTCACAAGCATCAACTATGCTTGTTGCAGGTTTGGGTTTGGGTAGCATCCTGCGTTGCTGCCACCTTTTCGGCATAGAGTTGATCACATGAATCGCAGCTTCTTCTGCTTGCATGGAAGCTGGTGTTGTTTCCTGTAGCTGGAATTCCTGTAGCAAAGAAAAAAAGTGTTACTTTGCTGTCAGATGGCTTATTATTGTGTGTGTGAGACAATGAAAGAAACCATGGTATAATTGTAATACAGAAACATGTAGGTGTGGGCGTATGTGTGAGAGAGAATAAGAGAAACTGTAGTGTAATTGTATATCAGTAACATGTACATTTTTTTAATTTATTGTACTTTCTCACTCAGTATACCTGTTTTATGTGTAATAAATATAGCTCTACTACAGGCAAAGTTATTATTTAACGAGATTTGTGCACATGCCCAAATATAGTTAAAGAAAAATACTGCCTTTCTGCCATTAATAAAGGAAAGAACAAAAGGTACTCCATACATACACAGTCTTTCACTTAAATATAATTACAATTTGTAGAAAGTAAACCAGGGGCAGAAAATTATCATCTTACACTAAAATTTTGATTTCCATATGTTATATGTCAAGTTCTCCCTGCTTCTGGATTTATAATGTTGTAATATTTTTATAACCGTTGTCAACATTAGTAATAATGAGACTATTAACCGGTGCAGCAAAATCAACTCCAATCACGGCAAAGCAAGCCTTAACTCGGAACTATCCAATACTTCTAACTTTTTCCTTTTTCATCCATAAAAGTTTAATCAAAAGCAAATATAAAAACAAACAAAACCAATCAATGTCTAACAACGCCAAAGATAACTTGGAACATTTTAATTAAAAATCCAGAAATTATTCCAGAAATCCCACATAAAGCTGCAGTAGCAAATTTTAGATTACTTACGGAACATGATTATTTGGCCAAAAACTTACACAGAAAAGGAATTTATATAAGTTCAAATTGTCCTCTGTGCAACAAAGAAGAGAGAATGACTGAAGAACATCTTTTAATCTGTGGAGCCCTACCTGCTGGACCCACTACACAGAAATATTGGAGTGCGAGAGAGCTAATGGCTTCATTGCCAAAGCTTAGCATTTGAAATCAAGAACATTAGTAATACTGAAAAAGTTTATCTAAACGTGGATTAGCACAAGCTCGAACTGTAGCAAAAACAATCATCATTTGACACCTTTTGGAACCTGAAATTTAGATAAAGCTCTTAGCAATTTAAAAATATGAGCAATCAAACATATATATCAGTGAAAAGAGTACCCTAATGTTAAAATTATTTGTTATCATGAGACTCATTTGTAAGTTCGAAAATGGTATTACATCATAACTATTTTAACCACAAGAGTATTAATTTTATTAACATATGTTCTTAATCGCAACCTTACAAAGAGTAATTTAACATAGAAATGGAATACACTTGTCCCCAGTTTGTCCACTATGTATTCTAAAAATGAACTACACTCATCTTCAAAACTATACATCAGTTCACAATATACACAACGATTATGAAAAATATTGGAGTGCAGGTTGACTAATGATTTAATTGTCAACCATTGGTTGTTAGAAAATAATATACCTATACCACATATGTGACAATATCAAACCATTGTCAACCATTGGGTGTTAGAAAACAACATACATATACCAAATTTGTGACAAAATCAAACCATTGTCAACCATTGGGTGTTAGAAAACAACATACCTATATCACATATGTGACAATATCAAATCATTGTCAACCATTGGGTGTCAGAAAACAACATACCTATATCACCTGTGTGACAATATGAAATCATTGTCAACCTTTGGGTGTTAGAAAACAACATACTTATATCACGTATGTGACAATATGAAATCATTGTCAACCTTTGGGTGTTAGAAAACAACATACCTATATCACATATGTGACAATATGAAATCATTGTCAACCTTTGGGTGTTAGAAAACAATATACCTATATCACATATGTGACAATATGAAATCATTGTCAACCATTGGGTGTTAGAATACCACATACCTATATCACATATGTGACAATATCAAATCATTGTCAACCATTGGGTGTCAGAAAACAACATACCTATATCACATATGTGACAGTATCAAATCATTGTCAACCATTGGGTGTTAGAAAACAACATACCTATATCAGATATGTGACAAAATGAAATGACTTCTTACCTCAATTTCTATTAATGGAACCAGATCACTGGAGGTTTCTAAACTTTGTGTAAGCTCTGTAACATCTGCAACAGAGAAAAACAAAAGTCCTTGTAAAAACTATTCACATACATGTGTACACGTATGATCTGAATCTCTAGCAGCGAACGTTACTATATCATGTACACGTATATCTGCTTCATTTCATAGCAATTGTTTAGCTCATTACTGTTGATTATGGAAAGACAAAGCTGTCCTAATTACACAAGCATGAGGGCCCAGTTCAGCATTAGCCCAAAATGTATTCTCTTTGGTATCCCAATGTGAGATCCATGTAATATCCTACGTAAATATTAATAATTCTTACAAATGCAGCAATAAATAAGTATACCACTACAAAAATAATAGTTGGACTAATAATTGCAATACATAGCAAAATGCATTACATACCATTATGACTAATGCAAATGGTATCTACTGTCTGTCTACCATAAGAAAGCAAGGCAGAAGAATGGGTAATGTAATTATTTTTTAAGTATTTATGCTCGCCTTCTAGATATGGTAAACATGCTAGGTTTACGAAAACACACAATGTGGTCATATAACTCACCCATACCTAATACCTATCTATCACTGCAGTTATTGAAACAAGCACTAGATCTGGCAACATGGGTGACTCATATGCATACATTCATTTCGTAGTAAACAGATCCACTAACAGAGCAGATAAACTGTTTAAGTCCCTATCCCTCTTCTGGCCTAGCTTGTCTTCTTGTGGTGGGTAGACAGTACAAGAGCAGTTATTTTTATCCACTGCCAAGAAAGAACGAACAATAACACACATTTTAATTATTTTGCATTATTTTTTATCAAATGATGCAAATATTTCAATTTCAAGACCTCAAAATATAACTGTCTTGTTAGTACATTTCATGCAGTTTTCTTTTTATAGTGCAAATGTTATTAGAATGAGTTGTTACTAACGCATTGCAAATAAACTCCATGAAAGTGTTGCTACCAGAACTATAAGCCATGACACCATTGAATTTTCTAGTTATAAGACACCCAAATTAGCTAAGATTATTACATACCATCTGCTCTTGCTGCCTGCTGGTATGTGGCATCACTATCGAATGAGTCCTCTAGGGGTGTGGCAGTTGAAGCAAGCATTTCTTTTAATTTGTGATGTACAATATCCATGCACATCCTTTTTCCTCCTCCTGTTTTGTAAACCTCCAATTTCTCATCTGCAATGTATTTTCTTGCTTTTCTCTTTAAATTATCGTAGCACGTTCTTAATTTTGATGCACTTCTTTGTGTTACCCCTAAAACAAAAGCAATTCATTAAGACAAAAGCTCCAAAGTACGTCCCTCAGTATAATAATGGATATAAGTTACAAATTGTTGTTGAGAAGATGAAGTTGATAACCTTCTCTTCCGGTTTAGCAAGAGCAAGTTTGCTTTACATCAATAATCACAAATCCTTAAGTTACAAATTAAATATTATTTTGTTTATTAACTGTATCAATTGCCACAATGTATCAGCGTTGTCGGTGCGCCTGAGTGTTATTCCACAAGGCTCTTTTTACATGAAATATATAGGTATCTAGCATTTTACGAACTCTTGATAAATAATTATAACTTTAACCAGAGTTTAGTTGCCGAGAATCATCTTCTAAAAACAACAGACTATTAAAATACTTCAGCCAAAATAATAATTTTGGAATAATGTATCATTTTTCGCTTACCTGGACTGCTGTTAAATTGTACGGCCAGCTGCTCCCGTGTGGCCTCCCTCTGTTTTATTGTAACTCCATCAGTTCTTTTATTTTCTATAACTTCTTTATAGTGAGACGCCAAGTCTAACAAGATATCTACTTCGAAAGCAGAAAAGCTTGGAGTCCTCTTACTCTTTGCTTCCATCATGGTTATATTCTGCTATAGCTGTTTAAATACGTGCTTCTGCTTGGACAAATGCTAAGCGAAAAACAAACGACAAATGAACACGAAGCGATGAGCTTCCGGGTGTGTTCGGTAGTCTTCTTAACAGTTACTTTGAAAGAAGCGGTGCACTCTACGGCAACGAGCGCTTGCCAGATAATTCCAACTAACCGGCGATGGGCAATGGTGCACCAGGATGTAAGCTTTACCGCGATCAACTTTTAACTGCGTTTAGGCAAACGTCTCTTGTGGGTTTGCTTAACGAGTTTGGTGCACAGGCCAATAGTGAAGAAATAGTGTGAAGTTATAGTTATAGTGTTATGTTATAGTTACTGTCCAGCAACGCAAAGAAGGTCCCAGAAAGGTATGTGCTGCCTTACACAGTGGGACAAGGACAACGAATGTGTGTGGCAAAGAAACCAATCTACACAAGGAGCAGAACCGTTAAAAAACATGCGTCTTATTCAATCTGTACACCAAAACCGAGAAGGTTGATTCAGAAAAGTAGAATCCGTCAGAATGTTCTTGAATGGTCTGTAACTGTACTGACATGGGGTGTCATACCCCGTAGGGGACGGGATCCGTCCCCTTCAGCTTCCGTGGTGCGGGCGCTGCGGGCCCCTAGCACTCGTGGTACCTTTGACGTTACTGGAGGAGCCTCCGGCCGAACATTCGAGCTTCTCCCTGGATGGGAGCTGTTCGGATTGGACTGGACTGAAGGGGGCAGTGGTTCCCGACAGCCGTGGGAGATCGGGTACGTCTACGGATGGGGTTGAGGGAAGTCATATATTTCCGTGTACTAACCAGCATAGCTAGTAGAAGATGTGCTAGATCACCAGACAGCCACACCGAGGTCTTATCGGTAGCCTTCCCCTTTGGGGTTGGCGCGCGTAACTGGCATATCCACTTCCATAACATATTGAGTCAATAGGACCAGATGGGGTGGGGGTTTAGTCCCTAGGTCTTGCCCTATGGAAAGCACCACGGAGGAGGCACCGGGCGCCCTTTCGGGAAAGCTTGGTAAATACCTGGTCGTCCAAGGGGGGGGGGTCAGTCTTCACTTTGTGTGTATTGCCCTGGTAGATACCCCCGAATTTATATATTATGGGGTGTGATAAATCTGTCCAGGCAGGGTGTGGGTACCTTCGCCAAACCCCCTGCGTCTCAGACCTCGCAGACCTACTCTCCTGTGGAGGATAGTATAGATATTTATAGTGTGAAGAAATGATTAATTTCCATCAATTAGCTTAATAAGAGTTAGATGATAAAGCCTGGGACTCAAGTACTTACAACAGTAAGTCGTCACTAACGGTGTATCTCGGATGTGAGAGCCCCTAGTGGTTTACCGGGGAAATATACGAGTCAGATGGAGAACTTAAAGTCATGACAATTTGGCCATGATAGCTCAATAGGTTGGAGCGATTGGGCGTAAACGAGTAGAACCTTGGTTCAAATCCTGTCCATGGCACTGAATTCTTCAAATTGACTCTATCCACTCTGTGGGATAGTTGATTATGTATTCCTGGTTTATAACTGTGTCAACTGATTTGTACGAAAACAACTCCCCCGGAAGAAAATTCTGTATGCTCGCACTGAGATCATCGATATATGTGCTTTTGGCGCCGATATTGCTCGCTCCCTCAGCCAGGTTAGTGCACTGTTACGTTACGTCCGGAGAAAGAGGCTGAATAAGCTTCACTTTCGAGTTTCTGAAATGACAGAAATCTGGTGAGCTCATCCTGTTTTCATAACTAACGATAAACTTTATTTAATAAAATATGTTCCCTGAAATATCTTTGAAGACTTTGGCAAGCAGTGGCATATCTTTCTCCTTTGTAATGCTCTTGTTTGTCGAAAATAAAAGAAGGTGCATGTGTTACGTAAAAGTGTAAGTGTGAAATTTTATATTTACTAATAACCCGATACAGGTATACATATGCAACCACATTGCCTGTAATAAGTAAGGGATTTACGTACCTATTGCATTCCACTAAAGGAGCAGTACTTGTTTTGAGGTCCTATGAAAACACTCACAGTTTATGTCTTATACATTTTGAGTTAAGTATTTTGAAGCCATTTTTTCTGATTAGTACTTAAATGTTTATCAACAGACCACCGGATTCTATTCTTATAGCTCTGCTGAAGTTACATTGTGTAAATTTCAATATTTAAAACGCTTTAAAGTAACTATACCACTAATTATATATAATTATTTATGCAGAAACACTCAGAAAAATAATCACGGCCTCCTGGATCCTCCCTTTATCTTGATTACATATAGCAAATGCGTAATGCAGTTGTTTCTGCGAATGTTTGATGTGGAAACGTTTATGTTATTTCAAGTTTATTTAATCAAGCAATGCGTCTTAAGAGTTATATGGTTGTGTAAGAATATTTCGCGAAAGCACCTAAGAGTCCTGGAAACAAAACGATTTGTATATAGCGTCAGAATTCTTTGACTAATCGTAACCACGTAAGTACAAAGAAATAGCTACAGTAAATCACTGGTAACTGGTAGAATTTAATGTATTAGTGTATATTTTAACTTTATAACATGTTTTGTATTTGAAATATGATTAGCAGAGCAACCAAGAGTGCACTGCCTTTAGTTATAGAGAAAGTAATTGAAGAGAGAGTTGCTCACATTTAATTAAGTCGTTCCTTCTTCTAGTTTGGAGTAAAAATCTTGCAACACTGGGAAATATGTTTTGTGCAGATACTTGTTCTGTGTAACTTAACCTACCGAATCTTTCGATATGAATAGAACGAATGTAAGTTATGGAGCTGTTGGATAAATGCGCACAATGTTTCGAGATTCTGATATAAAGGTTAAGGGGAGGCATCTGTGAAAAATGCTAAAATCCAGAGTTTACATCAGAACTGCTTGAAATTTTGTCATTAGGTGGGGCATAGGGAATCTATTTAAGCTTTTAAAATTCGTCTTTTTCAAAAAAAAAATAGTTAGTGCTTTTTATAGTATGGTTTTTGAATGTTATATAAAAAGTCCCAGGTCATACAGTTTTTCTTTTAGAAGCTTTAAATTTTAGATTAAGGTTTCTCTGTACATCCGTTATAAAAGTTGCTATACTTTTACATTGTGTATCAAGTGTTTTCGGACAAAAAAATATGTGTCAGTATATTAAAATTTTCTTAATTTTTTTTTCAAATTTTGAAATTTTAAAGTCAATAATAAATAAACTATTTAATTTAAATAAACAAAAATATCAAATTTTACTAGAAATTTATTAAGGAATATGTATGCAAATTTAATACAAATCCGCTGGGAATTGCAGAAGTTGGAGGATTTCGAACATACAAAAATGTTCAAAAATTGAAAGTAGAAAAAATGAATTTAAAGATTTAGATAGAAATTACACTACTTTTTTATTTTGAAAACTCTATACATCATATGCAGGCCCTACAGCTATCTTATTAGCTTCTTTCTCTTTAATTTGGTTACCTTTTACACTTTTTTATAATTTTTCTATCTACAACAGTTTTTTCCCAAAAAATAATAATTCAATTTTTTGCTGCGATTTTTTTACATTGGGAAACATTTTACATTCTCTAAGATTTTTGGTATAAATGATTGGAAATTTGGATTCTGGTTCCTTTAGATAATATTTACAAAACTATATATGTATATATTCATTTTCCAAAGTCTAATGGTTCTGGAGGAGAAAATTTAAGGAATGTGATATAATTTTCTTGAATTTTTTCCATTTTTTTCAATACCAATTATTATTAATTTCTTCGTATACAGCCATAATGATACCAATTATTATTTAAAACTTATCTAAGAATATACATATATGCAAAATTTAAAGAAATTAATTGAAAACTTTAGTGTCTGGACTATGCGGAGTATTAAAAATGCTAAAAGTTGGATATGAAGAAAAATCTAGTTTGAAGCTCTAAATATAAACAACGTTTTTTTTCTATGTTTCAAAACCATCCTCCACTATATGAAGACCACTCAGCTAGCTTACTATCCTCTTCTTCATTTAATTTAGTCACCTTTAATTATTACTTGGCAGATTTATATTTGCTCAATGAACTTTGATCACTTTGTTTTTGTTTTCACCTATCCCTAATACTGCTAATTTTCTTGCTAACAAGACTTTCTTTGCTTGCTGCAGCTTTTGCCTTAACTTTAAGTCTATCTTTATAACCCATATTAAATTCACTAACAGCTGTAATCACTGCAATTTCATACCTAATACAAAAACTTCTTTGCCACATTTACTCCATGGAACCTTTCATTAGCATTCTGTGCTTCTCCTTTAATGCAACTTTCCCATATAATAGTACTAACTAATCTCTTTATTTTTGTCTATGAGATGGAAATTGTGAGTAGAATAGTTCATGCAGTTCATAACCATGGTCATACAAAACTTCTGCATAGAAATATGACTCTTACCATTGCCCAGAAATACATCAACAATTTTCAATGTACATCAAAAGGTGACCTACTAGAAACACTGTTAACTCTTGGGCTATAATATGTTTTCACTTAACATTTACCTCAAGCACAGCACTCTAGTATCATTACTTACTATTATCGCTAGAACGCCTTAAAGTTTCATTGTATTTTGCTTTGAAATAGCCACTGTACTCCTAACCTAACCTGGTATGAATCATATACCTACTGTTGCAACAAAAAGGCAATACAATGTTAAGTTAGGCTTTATTCATATTCTAAACAATAATAATTTAATATAACCTGCTATCCACAGCTTTCACTTGCATGCAAACCATATTTCACAAACACTACATGTCAGTGGAAATGTTAGTTTACTTTCAAAGTCAGTAAGTGGGAAATAATATACAAAAATGGTAGCGGAAAGGTTCCGTATCTTCCACAAACATTCAGAAGATGTCTCTGCACATTACCACAGTTACAGAATCAAACCGAGTAGTTTAAACGTGAGAATTACATCAGTTTCTTTGCGACACAATGGAAAATGCAATATAAATGGCCACGCCCACCCGCACATGAGCGATTAAATAATGACTTAGCTGCTCTTTAAATGGTGCTAGGGCTAACTGACGGTATATTCTGAAACCACCATGTTTAACCATAATTTTAATGCAAAATACAGAAAATGTCGTCTGTTTGTCATTTTTGACGAAATTTCACCGATGCCTCCCCTTCGAGATTCTGTTATAAATGTTAAGGGACTAGTAATGGAAGTCGAAAGTTCGTAAGTCTGACGAAGCCCACATCTCCTATAAGATCTGAATGGTAACTACGAGGGCTGTTCTGTAAAAAATGATCACAATTTTTTTAATTTTTTTTTGACAACGTACCTTCGCTCATCCTAATAATTTTGATGGTCCTTCTCAAAATAGTCTCCCCTGAATGCTATGCACATGTCCCAGCGTTTCTGCCGGTCTTCAAAGACATGCTGGAAACCAATTTTTGAGAGATCCTCCAAAATTTTCTCCTAAGCCTTCACCACTGCTTCTGATGATGGCTAATGCCTCCCACGAAGGCGTTTCTTTAAGGGAACAGAAAAAAGTCGCATGGGGCTAAACCCGCACTATAGAGAGGGTGAGGGATACACTTCACGTTGATTTTTGCAAGATATTTAGCAACAACATTGGCAATATGCGGCCGCGCATTATCATGGTGCAGCATCCAGCGTGCTTCATGGAAATGTGGTCTTTTGCGCCTGATATGGACTTGCAATGTTTTCAGGACATCCCTGTA
Source organism: Mantis religiosa (assembly GCA_030765055.1). NCBI lineage: Eukaryota > Metazoa > Arthropoda > Insecta > Mantodea > Mantidae > Mantis > Mantis religiosa. Next base: position 228,627,578 of record CM060950.1, read on the forward strand.
GTATTGTCCAGTTACTGATGTGTGTGCAGGTACAACATGTTGATAAGCCATTCCATGAATATCAAAGAATGAGATGACCATAACTTTCCCAGCAGAAGCTTTTTTGGGGATTGGTGATGAAGCAGATTTCCACACTGAGCTTTGCTGTTTGCTCTCAGGATCAAAATGATGTAGCTAAGTTCCATCAGCAGTGATTACGTTTGAAAGAAACTCCGGATCTTCCTCTAACATGAACTTAAACTGCATGTTACCTCCACTGCAGCGGTAGATGATACTGAACATGTCTGAATTTGCCTTGTTCTCACAGGCGGAAAACAGGAGTACCAAAAATGAAACTACCGCGGCGTGTGTGTTTCACATTAGGCTAACATACTTTAATACGCTTGAATTTTCGTGCGAAAAATTATAACCGTTACTGAAGAACCCTCGTAATGGTGTAGTGTGTCAGACTGCCGTTTAGTAACATATACCATTGTATAGTTCAGCAATCTTAAAGTTAAAGGTGGATAAAACTGTCACCAACGTTCCCATATCGTAGAAATCACGTTGCAAGAGCAGACAGTGTGCATAAATGTTATTTTGATTAGTGGGTCACCCAGATATAACTTCTCAAAATAGTTTGATTTCTGTTTAATGGAGAAAAGATTGTGAGAGCTTAATAAAGCGAAAGCTGGCTCCCCTTGACACAAAAATAAGTGAGGTCAGTGACAATAGTGGTTGATTTAATTGGTAGGGCGCACAGTGGCCGAGTAGTTAGAGCACTCGAATCTCACCAAAGAGGCTCGGGTTCGATATCAGGCTACCGCATGAGGTACAGGACACCATGACTGGTTGCAGTGACGAGTCTCCTCCGAAAAAAGGCGGCTTTTTGCATTTCCGCGTTAATTATAATCTGCGTGAACCTAGTTTACTCCTGTAAAAATGTAGGCGGGAAGAGAGACATAGATATTGGGACAGAAAACAGTTAAGCTCAATACAGTTCTCAATACACTGGCCCACAGATCTTTGTCTACCTCTGATCCCAGCCACTTAAAACTGGAGTTACAGAACCTGAGACTCACTTTCCGGCAAAACGGGTCCTCCTAATGTGACGCTTAAGCCTCGATCACCAAAGCTAGGGAAGGGAAACCTATAATAAAGCAAGCGTCAGATAAGCCTACCGCTACAGCCTGCATCCCGTTTACCGGCAATCTATCAGGCAGAATCAGCAGAATTCTCGCCAAATACAACATCAGAACCATCCACAAGCCATCTCCGAAGATTAAACATCTGTTGAGACCAGTGAAAGACAAACTGGACTTCCAAGTTCCGAGAGTGTACCTCATTCCCTGTGAATGTGGGACACCGTATATAGCACAAACCGGAAGGACCGTCGCTACTAGAATAATCGAACATGAACGGAGTATTCGTTTAATGCAAACTGAGAAGTCTGGGATGGCAGAGTATTCTTTTGATAACGATGATAGAGCCAATTTTCGGCAGACGACCATCTTGGCAAAATGCAACAGTTACTGGGAGTGGAGAATTAAGGAGGCATTGGCGACTTCCTGTGAAAGGAGCACGCTTAATCGTGATGCTGGATTTCAGTTCAGCTGCACTTTTAATCCGGCCTTAAAAATGGAAATTAAACAAAGCCTGACATTTAAGAAGCAAAGATCAATACAGCTTGATAATCGCGTTAAGTAGTTGCGTTTCTTTGACACAATTTTCTATACTCACGCCGTATCCTGAGCTGGCATTTAATTAACGGAAAACAGTCTTTTATTCAGAAATGCGCATTTTGATAGTGTTTTGTATTGGTTTATAGTTGTGTTATATATTAAGTGTTTCATTTGTGGTTATAACATTTTATAAATATCCTGATGATGGGAGAGATACACACTCCCTAAACGTAGATATCTAATCATTTTTTCACCTGGTTTGTTGTCCGAGAAGAAAGTGAATTAAGCAGTTGATTGGTTTAGCGAAGTTAATGGACGCTTTATTGTATTTGAATGCGTACGATAAACCTCTCCTTTAAGTACAGTACTGTAAGTAGTTTTCTAATCACTGCTTTGTGCGAGCTAATTACGGAGAGAGAAAAGTATGCAAATGTTTCGATTCTTATAAACGTAATAGACCCACATTTTATCTTTCTGCTTCACACACCACATACATGTGTTCTGGGCTCGTAAGTACCGAAAGGAATATTTACAACAGATATATACATAAGATGTAGTATACTATATACATATTAGACAGAAGACAGGTGAAATTATACATACCTTTAAGTTATTATGTTAAGTTAAGCTACATTTTATTTAACAATTACTAAAGAACATTGCTATTATTTAATAGTTTTGCATTCGTATACCAGGCAGCTCTCTCGCAACGAGGTCTGTATTGAGTTGAGTGCTCATTAAGATGTTATTGTTTATAGTGTGGAGTTGCTACTGATACTTAACAATGTGTACCTCACAAGTCTAAGAACACTTATGTATATGCAATTTGAAATCAGTAAGCTTTTCATCATGGAGCAGGGTGGTGCTTTAGCCGAAATGAATCAGAATCGAGGCAAACCTTTAAAAAGCGGCGAGGGGCGAATAATCATGCATTGTTTCGCGGTGCTTATAGAAAGAAACGCGGAATCGTCTATAAAAACATTGAGAAAGAAACTGGTGTTCATCTTGGTGTTTCTGCAAGTATTGTACATAGTGTTAGTATGGAACAGCAAGCTTCCGGTACTCTAAGAACACAAGGAAAAACGCGTAAATGCAAACAGCGCGTGGAGAAATTCGAGGATTTTACGAAACGTGCTATACGTAGTAAAGGTCATGATTATTTTTTCAGCAATGACCGCCCACTCTAAATAAGGGTTTGAATGCAAAATTCTGACATAGACTCGCCAAATTTTTCACGAAGTGCTCCCCATCGGTTATTGATAGATATAGGATTGAAATTTCAAAAGCGAATGCAGAAATCAGTTGTAGTGGACAGAGAATATTTTGTGATGTGGAGACGTAAATATCTGCGCCAAATCAAAAGTTTTCGTAGGAATCCAATAAAACGTAACCTTTATGTTACTGCATGATTCTATTAATATTCCAACTCACAGATTTAATAAATTAATGTGCTGCTCAATTCTATTTATTGTCTAGATGTTAGCGCTGCTATATATATTGCTGGTGTCGCAGAACTTACGTTCGTGCATGTCGCGTCTTAACACTTGGCCAATTGAGTCAGCTCCGACATGCTGTTTACATCAGGATTAAACTAATCCTTGTTTCACATAAGCTTGCCCCGTATTTCTTAACGGTCACGTGACCTAATCACCTCTCCTTGGCTACAATAGTAGTATAGACTGTTGTGCGGTAAAAATTGGTTCGTTATTTAACATGGTGATATATCTTTATATGTTAAGAGACTTGTCAAATTTATATTTTCGTAACAGTTTGAGTTAAATATATTACGCAACAGAGTTGATTTATCTGAAATGCATGCTAATTCTTAAACGAAGTAAAGAGGAGGTTCCTTTGCTCTCATGGCCATATTTGACATGGAATGATAGCACGTGCTTCAGCGGTAGTGGTGACATATTTGTTTATATGACTTTTATCCCTGACCTTGTTTTGAACTGGACTAGTCATATATCGCCATTCGAAAGTGTTTTGTGCCGACTGCGAGAGCTAAGTTATTTTATTGGTCGTTCATTTCGCGTGTACTTATTATATGTATAATGGCAGAGTCTACCGCCAGTTTTTCGCTGAAGCATCGCAAGGGAAAATCTTTACAAAGCGGCGAAAAAAGAATTGTGGTGCATGTGTTTAATGCACTCACAGAGAGGAACCCGTCTTTGTCAGTGAGAGAAGTGAAACAGCTGTGCTCTGAACTTACAGGTGGTAGTGTTTGATCCGTATGAACATCGCAACATGAAATTGGGACAACAGGAAAGCGATATTACTGTGTGGCGAAGACGTTATGTAAGGACAATCAGACTGTACCGGGATACAAATCGCAAAATATACTACATTGACGAGACTTGGGTGAATGAAGGACAAACGACAAGTATGGCGCGACACGACTTTTAATACTGAAAGACAAAATTCAAGCTATTTGCAAGGTATGTGTGCTGGTTTTAAAAAATCCCAGTGGAAAAGGCCGAAGGCCTTTCATTATAAACTCGTTTCAGTTTCATTGCTCATTCATGCAGTTTCATCTTGCTCAGTTTCATTATAAACTTGTATTTTTGGATGCCTTCATATCCTTATTTGTATGATTTTTTTATCTTCCCTGCAATTATTATGACGTTTAACGCAGGTTTAAATGTGACGGGAAGTCACCATCTATGGCCTATCGCGCGAAAGCATTAGCCAATTAGGGTGAGGGGAAGGTAGGTGCACGCGGAGGGATATATATCAGCGGGGCAAGGTTACATGAAACTGAGATTAGCTTGAGGCAGGGTATAGATAGATTTAGGGCACTAGTATCGTACTGTTCAGGATTGTGATTCCACTTCGCGTCTTTGATTCCAGTGTTGGGATATAATTTGACAAACTTATGAGACGTTGCCGAAATTAAGACACCATTTAGAAGAGTAAAGACAAATTGAAAAATTAAGTGCCATAGCAACCATTCAGTTGCTCTAACCACTTAGTTACCATAAAAACATACCAGCATATGTAAACTAACCTATAATAGTTGCCTAAACAAATGTTCAAAATAGCATAACATGTATAGATAGAGTCGACATAAAAAATTCAATGTCATGGCCGGGATTTTAACCATGGATCTCCTGGTTTCCGTACAGTCGCTCTAACCCATGGAGCTACCATGGCCAACGTGCCGTCCTTACATTAAGTTATCCATTTGACTCGTATATTTCCCTGGTAGACAACAATGGGCTCTCGCATTCGAGATACACCGCTTGTGGCGACTTATTATCCTAAGTACTTAAGTCCCAGGCTTCATCATATAACTCTTATTATTTTAGTTAATTGATGGAAATTAATCAATTGTTCATACTAGTCGTATATAGGCTAAGGTCTTTGATAGACGGTCAGTATGAAACATTCAATTACCATGGCTTGGATTTGAACCACGGATTTCCTGGTTTCTGTCCAGTCGCTCTAACCCATTGAGCTACCATGGCCAACGTGCCATCCTGACATTAAATTCTCCATTTGACTCGTATTACTTCCCGGTAGACCACTAGGTACTTACGATAGTAAGTCGTCACAGACGGTGTATCTCGGATGCGACAGCCCCTAGTTCTGAATAATGGAACATATTGTCACTTGAGACGACACGTGGGTTTCTCACATGACTCCTTTGTCAATACGCCAATCGAAGGAACCCCTGGGGCCTACTGCGGTAGGTACGGAAATTGGAGATCCCGGTGTCCCGAGCAACTCTGACACCCTCGATGTGGGTTCCTCTTAGTGGTAAGGGATCAGACAAAACACACACTCACGTGTAGGCCGTGCGTGGAGACCCATGTCGGTGGAAAGGCTTCTCCTGGTGGTTGAAGGATGCGCAGTCTTCTTCTGAATTTGGCGAGGATGCGCATTTCTAATACACTACTTTGTATTCTGCTTCGCCTAAACGTGAGGTTCGGGACAAACCCACCCCTAATCAATCGGCCAGGACTAGGTACTGTACCAAACTCCAGGGTGAGTGGGACGGCGAGCCCGCTATATCCCCTGTGTAGCCCTGTCATCCCAGTGGGATGACCCCTTGTTGGACTCCGTGGTGTTTGGGGAGCACTGGGGGATGAAACGCATTCAATTTCTTATGGCAAACCTTAAAATAAAACGTGGAAAAGGAATAGCTGAATCTCGTGGTCCTCGCTATTTAGTTATTTGTAGAACTGAGGAAGGTCGAAAGTTTACTACCATGAACCCGTGCATTATTTAGAAGGGTTTAGATAATATTGCTGGTCCTGTAAGGTCATGTACTCGATCTCGCAATGGCACGCTCCTGGTCGAAGCAGTTTCTCCGACGCAGGCTGCAAAAATCTTGAAAGCCAATATGCTTGCAAGCTATCCGGTGCGCGTTGAATTGAATAGGACCCTGAACTCCTCGCGTGTTGTAAACACCAGCGCATTGGATGGTATGTCCAATGAGACGATTCAGGAAAACTTGGCGGAACAAAGTGTGCCTAATGTATATCGAGTTCGCCGCAAGAGAACGCGATGGACTAGTGCCAACTCGTATCCTGTTCCTTACCTTTGATCGGATAGATCTTCAGCAAATGATTAAGGCAGGGTATGAAGCTATAGAAGTGACGCAGTATATACCCAATCCACTGAGGTGTTATAATTGCCAGCGCTTTGGCCACACATGTGATTCTGTAATGGAGTTGCTACTTACGTTGATTGCGGGGAAGCCAAACATGATAATCCTTGTACTTCACCTGCAACAAGTGTTAACTGCTGTGGTTATCATTCATCGAAGTCCAGAGAATGCCCGCGATTTATGGAGGAAAAGGCGATCCAAGGGATCCGGGTAAGAGAGAGAGAGAGAGAGAGAGAGAGAGAGAGAGAGAGAGAGAGAGAGAGAGAGAGAGAGAGAGAGGGTCCTTCTTAGAAGCTCGGAAAGTCTTGCGTATTCGTCAGCCTCCTGTCTCTAGGACCGTTACTTATAGTGCAGTTTAAAGCTGAGCCGGTACCTAGACGTGAAATCTCAACACAAACTAGCGAAATAACCGGGGCAGTAATATCCGAAAGCTCCAGTACATGAAGATCACAGCCAAAGCAACAAACACCAGCACGACCAACAAGGAGCGCGCCGACCAAGTCCAGTCCTAAGAAGTAGGATACAGCCAAGTCACCGCCGAAAGCATCTACTTCAAGAACATGTGAACCTGCCAAGCAAATTTAAGACCTTATATGTCAGAACTGACTTCCTTAAGGAATATAGGGAGCCCAGTGAAAGGAAAGCTAGCCAGCACAGAGGTCCATGGACATCTCCGTAAACATCTGAGGAATCATCTGGAGAGGACGCCGATCAGCGAATTTCGTCTTAGCCTGTCGCAGTTTCCGATCGTGTCGAGAGATTCGATTCGAAGTTACCAGTTCTGAAACCGTCCTCCTCCATTGAGGATGGTGGAGCGGATAGATCCTGTTCTCACTGCTCAAAGGACAGTGAGGAAGAGGCAGGAAAAGCCGGCTGAAAGTGCTAGCCCTGCACCAAAGAAAAGGAACAAATTGATTCGACCACCTCTGGGCAGGTAGCCTTTCTCAAGGCAAGCTGATGTTGAAAGTAGTCACCTTTATGCTTTTTGTATTTTACTGGAAATTATAGTTTCTTATTGTTTTTCTTTCCTCTTTATCCATTTGGGCTTTTTTATTTTATTGAAGTTTTGTTTTGATCTGTCCTTTAAATTTAGAGTAATTAATATCTGGCTATTGCCATGAATTAGCTTTTATAAGGGCACTGATGACCAAGCTACGTTTCTTGGACTTTTCTGGAGCAGACTTTGTGCTTTCTTTCAGGAAGGCAGTTCTATCATACTGCGTCTTGAACTTGATCTCTGGTGCTTGGTATACAATGGGCAATTTCGTCCTGTTGTTAGACGTGGATGCTTTGTCAGGCGACTTCACTGACTTGTTATTTTCAGTAGTCTGTGTTCTCGGAGTTTTAGATGGTGTTACTGATGCTCTTGGTTGCGATCTAGGCACTAGAACTTTCTCGGATATTGTTGCCCCATTTATATCAGATGTTTGGGTACCAGCCTCCCGTTTCGGTGACGGAGTAGCCGCCACAGAGCTATAGGTACGGGAGGTGGTTGAAGAGGGCTTGAGGATACATAGAAGTTTCCGGGCTTCCGAAAAGGAAACCTTTTCCTTAACCCGGATCTCCTGAATAGCTCGCTCTTCAATATAACGGGGACATTCTCGTGAACTTGATGGATGTTCACCGCTACAATTTACGCATGCTGGAGGTGATGTACATGCATTTTCATGCATGCCGGCTCCGCAGCTGACACATGTAGGTGCGTCTTTACAGAATGCACTAGTGTGACCGAACCGCTGACATTGGTAGCATCTCAGAGGGTTAGGTATGTATGGTCTAACCTCAATCACTTCATATCCTGCCCTGATTCTTTGAGGGAGATCTACCCGATCAAAGGTCAGGAACAGGGTACGAGTGGGAACCATATCCCCTCGTTCTCTCCTTTGGACACGATAGACCGCAGTTACGCCTTGTTCCTGGAGGTTCTCCTGAATATCCTCGTTGGACATTCCATCCAACGCGCTAGTGTTTACAACACCGCGCGAGGTATTCAGGGTCCTATGCATCTCCACTTTGACTGGATAACTGCCCAGCATGTTGGCTTTCAGTATCTTTGCTGCTTGGGATGCTGTAGTTGCTTCCACCAGCAGCGTGCCATTTCTGGATTTTGTACATGATTTAACAGCACCAGCTATTTTGTCAAGACCTTTCTGTATAATAAACGGATTAACCGTAGAAAACGTTCTACCTTCCTCCGTTCGTTTAATAACTAAGTAGCGAGGACCACACTCAACTACTTGTTTATCACTGTTTTCAAATACATCTTTTCCACGTTTATTGTGTTTTAGGGGGTGTTGTTTAGCCATAAATGTTGGTCTAAATTTCATCCCCCAGTGCTCCCCACCCACCACGGAGTCCAACAAGGGGTCATCCCACTGGGATGACAGGGCTACACAGGGGATATAGCGAGCTCGCCGTCCCACTCACCCTGGAGGTCGGTACAATACCTAGTCCTGGCCGATTGATTAGGGGTGGGTTAGTCCCTAACCTCCCGTTTAGGCGAAGCAGAAGCCAAAGTAGTGTATTAGAAATGCGCACCCTCCCCGAATTCAGAAAAAATAACTGTTACGAGCTCAGATACGCATCCCTCAACCACCAGGACAAACCTTTCCACCGACACGGGTCTCCACGCACGGCCTACACGTGGGTGGGCCTGTTGACCATCTCCCTCAACCACGAAGAGGAGCCCACTCGAGGGAGACTGTTGGCTCGGGACCCCGGGTTCGCCAAACCCGTACCTACCGAAGTAGGCCCCTGGGGAATGCGTAAATTGTAAATTGTAGCGGTGAACATCCATCAAGTTCACGAGAATGCCCCCGTTATATTGAAGAGCGAGCTATTCAGGAGATCCGGGTTAAAGAAAAGGTATCCTTTTCGGAAGCCCGGAAACTTCTATGTATCCTCAAGCCCTCTTCAACCACCTCCCGTACCTATAGCTCTGTGGCGGCTACTCCGTCACCGAAACGGGAGGCTGGTACCCAAACATCTGATATAAATGGGGCAACAATATCCGAGAAAGTTCTAGTGCCTAGATCGCAACCAAGAGCATCAGTAACACCATCTAAAACTCCGAGAACACAGACTACTGAAAATAAACAGTCAGTGAAGTCGCCTGACAAAGCATCCACGTCTAACAACAGGACGAAATTGCCCATTGTATACCAAGCACCAGAGATCAAGTTCAAGACGCAGTATGATAGAACTGCCTTCCTGAAAGAAAGCACAAAGTCTGCTCCAGAAAAGTCCAAGAAACGTAGCCCTAGAGCGTCTCCGAGATCATCGTCGGAGTCATCTTCTGGGGAGGACTACGACCGGCGACCGTCATCTACGTCGGTCGGAATTTCCAATCGCTTCGAGCCCCTCGAATCGAAGGTTGTAGAAGGAAAACCGTCCTCTTCCATAGAGGATATGGAGCATAAAACAGCTGACCACGCTGCTACATCTGCAGCAAAGAAGAGGCAGGATAAACCTGCCGAAACTAGCCCTACACCAAAGAAAAAGGGCAAATTGATTCGGCCACCCATGAAGTCGTCTTAATGTAGACTACCTTTACATCTTATATCCCATAGTTCCAATGGCTATCCTACAATGGAACATACGAGGATTAAGAGCGCATCGACCAGAATTGGAACTTTTGCTCAGTAAGCATCACCCCTTAGTGGTATGCTTACAAGAGACTAAGCTACGACCACAAGACAACTTTAAAATCAGACGCTACACACCACTGAGGTGTGATGTTGAAACAGAAGAGGGCATTCCTGCACACGGGGGTACTATGATGCTCCTCAGGGATGACATATTTGTAGATCCGTTACAGCTACAGTCTGATTTACAATCTGTAGCTGTAAGGATTAAGCTGCCATCAATAGAATTTTGCATTTGCACTGTATATCTCCCGCCATCAGATGACCTCTCGTTAGTTGACCTTGAAGATCTGGTTTCCCAACTTTCAACACCATTTCTAATAGTTGGAGACTTTAATGCCCATCACCCACTTTGGGGCTCAAATCGGGCATGTTCGAGAGGCAACCTCATTGCAAAATTCCTGGAGAGCAATAACTTGGTTCTCCTGAACACCGGAGAGCCCACATTCCTCTCAGACGCGTTTAACACCTATTCGCACATCGATTTGGCAGTGTGTTCATCCCAGTTAGCTGTTTCATTACAGTGGAATGTCATCTCTGATTTACATTCCAGCGACCACTTTCCATGTCTTCTTAGTCTCTTAGCACAAGATGTGTCTCCCTCACGTATCCCTAGATGGCGCTTTGATCGTGCCAACTGGAATCTTTACACCCAGTTGGCTGTCTTTGAATACAACCAGCACGATTCTGTGAATGATTTAGTTGATCATCTCACAGAGAAAATTCTTTCCGCTGCAGAACAGTCTATTCCACGTTCGGCTACCCAACCCGGTCGATTTCCTGTCCCATGGTGGACCAACGACTGCCGGAATGCTATTCGTGCTCGTAGACGTGCTCTAAGGGTATTCCAACGACACCCTACGCTAAGTAATCTAATTGAGTACAAGAAAGCGCGCGCAAAATCTAGGCAAATAATTAAGGATAGCAAAAAGACCTCATGGAACAAATTTGTATCATCTTTTAACAGATGTACACCCTCATCTGTTGTATGGGATAAATTAAGGCGCGTGGCCGGAAAATCAACCCACTTGCCAATCGCTGGTCTGAAAACAGCTGCAGGAGTTGTTGTTGATCCGTTTGTTGTGGCTAACACCTTCGGCTGTGCTTTCGCTCAGGTGTCTAGCTCATGCAATTATGCTCCTGAGTTTATCTCAATTAAGACTCAGGTAGAATCTCAAGGTTTCGTGTTTAGTTCCAGAAACCTTGAAGACTATAACCGCCTCTTCATCTTGGCAGAGCTAGAACATGCTCTTTCGTCATCACGACTGACAGCACCAGGACCGGACGGAATCCACGTTCAAATGTTACAACATCTCTCACCTGAAGGTAAGGCATTCCTGCTCGAGGTGTATAACCGTGTTTGGGTTGATGCCACGTTTCCTGAAAAGTGGCGAGAAGCTACCATTATACCTATCTTGAAAGCTGGCAAGGACCGTCACCTCCCTTCTAGCTACCGCCCTATTTCCCTCACCAGTTGCGTATGCAAGGTGATGGAACGCATGATAAATGGGCGGTTGGTATGGTGGCTGGAAACGCACAACCTACTGAATAACATCCAGTGCGGTTTCCGACGACGCCGTTCAACAGTGGATCATCTTGTGTCCATGTCGACACAGATTATGAACGGATTTCTTAAGAACTGTCAAACAGTCGGAATATTTTTTGACCTCGAAAAGGCTTATGATACGTGTTGGCGGGCAGGGTTGCTACGTACTCTGCACACCTGGAATATACGTGGACGCCTACCACTCTTCCTTCAGGAATTCCTGAAAGACCGCGTATTCCGAGTAAGGGTTGGCTCGGTTTTTTCGAACCTTTTTGTTCAGGAGAACGGTGTACCACAGGGGTCGGTACTAAGTGTTACGTTGTTTGCTATTGCGATTAATTCTATCTCGAAATGTGTACCTCCAGGTGTCTCGTCATGCCTATTTGTAGACGACTTTGCCGTCTACTGTACATCTCAGCGCACTCCGTTTTTAGAGCGCCGTCTTCAGACCACCTTGGACAACCTTAAGAGTTGGAGTTTAAAAAACGGCTTCCGTTTTTCCGCTGAGAAAACCATCTGTGTAAACTTCTGGCGTCAGCAGAGTCGACTACCTCCAAGGCTCCGGCTAGGCGCTGATCTACTACCTTTTGCAGATGAGACGAGATTCCTTGGATTGATATTTGATAGAAAACTTAGTTGGTCGTCGCATATAGCACAACTGAAAGCACGATGTGACCGATCTTTGAATATCTTGCGGGTACTAAGTGGAAAATCGTGGGGAGCGGATCGTGCAGTGTTATTGCGACTTTATCGGGCACTCATCCGTTCCAAATTAGACTATGGTAGTATCGTTTATGGCTCAGCACGACCATCTGTGCTGAAGAGATTAGACACAGTCCATAACTGTGGCATACGTATAGCTGTTGGGGCATTTCCAACGAGCCGAGTTATAAGCCTGTATGCTGAGTCTGCAGAACCTCCTCTGCACTACAGGCGCAACATGTTATTAGCCAATTATGGCTGTGGACTTAATTGCATGCCCACACATCCATCGTTTACGCCGTTCTTTAATACCTTCATGGACGTGCGTTATAGGAACACTACTATTAAACCAAAGCCACCTGGTTTTCGTTTCCGGGAGCTCCTTAGACATCTTGATACTGACATGCCCAAGATGTATCCTAGGGGGGAGAGGACATACCCTCCTTGGTTGTGCAGAGCGTTCCCGGTTGATCTGGGCATGACTAAATATGATAAATCTACCATGTCTATGTCTAGTATCCGCACATGTTTTTTAGAATTTTTATCGCGATATGAGGACCATTTTGTAATTTATACTGATGGCTCCAAGAACTCAAATGGCGTTGGCTGTGGTTACGTGTGTGGAACCGAACCCTATACATTCGGATTCCACACTAGCACTTCCATTTTTACTGCAGAGCTTTATGCAATATACCGGGCCATTTTACACGTACGCCGACGAAAGTTGGGGGACTGCTTAATCCTGAGTGATTCCCTCAGTGCTCTTCAAAGCCTACGGCAGCTGTACAACTACCACCCTATTGTGCAGCGTATACAGGATGCCCTCCACGTTTTACACGCTTCTGGCGTTAACGTGGTGTGTGCATGGATCCCTGGTCACGTAGGCTTGCGGGGGAATGAAATGGCGGATTCAGCAGCCAAGACGGCTATCATGAAGCCCAGGGTTCGAATACCATCTGTGACATCGGAAGACTTTAGGGCCGAATTGCGGAGAGCTGTGCAAACCTGCTGGCAGGAAGAGTGGTCTGCTCTCCGCAATAATAAACTTAGATCTGTCAAAGAACTTCCGATTCCCTGGGTTACCTCCTGTCGGTCATCTCGTCGGGAGGAGGTGAGTTTGGCTCGGTTACGAATTGGGCACTGCATTTTTACTCATAGTTTTCTTTTTAAAAAGGAGCCTTCTCCACTATGTCCGTTTTGTAATGAAGCGTTGTCTGTACGACACGTGCTGCTAGAGTGTTTTCACCTAGCAGACCTTAGGACGTCTCTGCAGCTGCCGGTCAGCTTTGCAGAAATATTAGCGGACGATAACGCAGTAGTGAAGAAGGTTTTTAGGTTCTTTTCGAGATTAGATTTTAGGATTTAGCAAATAGAATTTATGGTTTTTGGATGACATTTTTTTTTTTTTTTTTTTTTTTTTTTTTTTTTTTTTTTTTCCCAACGTGTATGCATTTTTTGTCTTTTTTAAACACATTTATGGTGTTTTAGAATAATTTATATCTGGCTTTTGCCATGACCAGTTTCCTTTAAAAAGGGCGCTGATGACCTCTGTAGTTGAGCGCCCTTATACTCATCATCATCATCATCACTGATGACCAAGCAGTTGAGCGCCCTTATATCGAAAGCATCATCAGCATCATCAATCTATGGAATGTTGCCACACATCACCAGTCAAGGTCAAGGCCAAGCAGACAATCTCAACACGGAAAGTGATGGCATCCGTGTTTTGGGATAGACATGGAATGTTGCCAGTCAAGTTTATGGAACCATGGACAGCCATCAATGCAGACGCTTACTGCGCTACTCTGACTAACCTCCAACGTGCAATACAGGATTCGCAACGTGGCCGTCTGGAGTGTTGTTGCTGCATGGCAATGCCAGACCAAATTCTGCTAGGCGAACCCAAGATCTCATCAGCTCTTTTGGTTGGTAACAGATTGACCACCCAGCGTATAGTCCAGACCTGGCGCCGACCGATTTTCACTTGTTCCGCTACCTAGAGGAGTTTCTCGGTGGCAAGCGCTTCCGCACAAATGACGAGGTGAAAGAAGCAGTTGAAGATTGGTTATCCTCACAGGCGGCAGACGTGTATGACGTCGGTATACTGAAGCTTGTAGAACGTTATGAGAAATGTTTAAACAAATATGGCAACTATGTAGAAAATTAAAGAAAGATGTAAGGAATCCCATAAGTTTTTCATTTCTGAAAAAATTAATCATGAACTTTACTGCGTATAGTACTTTTCGTAAAATCGTCCTATTTCTCCACCCACTATTTGCATTTACGCGATTTCTCCGGTGTTTTTATAGTAATTTACGGCCTCCAATCTTAAATCATATCGGACAATGAATGAAATGGGTGAAGTGATGGTCAAAGTAGTCCGTGGTCCTTGGAAATTAGAGCTACCGTCATTCGTCTTTCAGGATAAGGGAAAACCTCGGAAAAAGTTTGTATCATGTTTGAATCATCTAAGACAGGGGTGTCATCGAGTGTAGCTGAGGGGACTCTTCCTTTTCCCCTTCTGCAGCATTTCGCTTGTTCCGTGGGGTGGCTGGGAAACAGCTGACTGTCATTGGCTATTGCGGTAGGTCTTCACTAATTTGTGTTTTGAAACAAATGCAAGTAAGCGGCAGACAGTCAACGCGTCCCGTTACTGAGCCCAAAATCGACAAATTAATAGCTAAGAAGAATAACAACTCCCCTTAAATTATGAACTAGTAATTACTAATATGTAGCTATAAAGGTTTAGTTCAAAATGGTATTCTGGACGCATTATGTACATAAAAATATGAATAAATTATTTTAACAACCAGCCGTACGCCCTTTCTCACCACAGTATCTATTACGTCACCTGCGAAAGTTAACTAGGAGGGGGGAAGTTAACTACCCTGTTTCCCCTCAATGATACCACTGATCTAAGATAACAGCACAAGATTCACAACATTTCTCCAAACAGAATTTCGAAACATCAAGCGGACGAAATTTGACGTTATGTTTTAAAAATATACAACTACCGCCATTCTGTAACAATGTGCGAGAGCACGAACTACCCAAGACATAGAAGGGATATAATACTGAATTTCTTGAACAGTTAGCCAGTATTCGTTTATACAGATTACGTCCAAGTTAAGATTTTCAATTTCATTTTCGAAAACTGAAAATTTGTTTCTAAGACTTTGAACATTAATATGCAAAAGATTAAAATTATCGCTGTCGTAATTAGTGCTTTAATTTGAAAATGTCACATGAATTATTTTTGAGAAGGGAGCTGGCCTTTTTGACGTATGAATAGAAAACAACGGATAGTGACATTGCATGGCCACACATCAGCGCCCATTAACCTATCCTTATAAATAAAGTCAACACGCAGTTTAAAACTACTGTTTAAACCTATAGATTCTAGTCTTTCTACAGTTATATTAATATTAGGGAAAGCTTCCTTTACTACCTGTTCGCTGGTGGTGTCGCCTTTTAGTCTTCCAAGATAAAACCATGCTTCTTTAACACCGGTTAGAAGGGTAGAGAATTTATTGCCTACTATTAAATTCTTGGCGATATGCTTATGTGAATGGTCTTTGGGTTTAGTAGACTTTTCAATTACACTTTCGTATTAGTACTTTTGTATTAGCACTCACAATCACATCACTCTGAGGAACACCGCGTGCCTTGCGAACAGCTGATGTGCCTTTACTACTCGCTTGGCTGTAGAGCTTGTGTGTGTCCCTAACACAGGGCTAACACGATAATTCAAGGTCAGGGGCGGTAGACTTTTGTACTAATGTTTTGTCCTTTAAAAGTTGAATTAGCAATTCTTTATGGTGTAGACGTTTTTCCATTTGCTCGTTTAACTTGTAAATAAGCTTCACTTCTTCAGTAGAACGCATCAGAACATGCAGATCAGAGTTGATCCTTGTCAATGAAGACGGCACTGTAGTAAAGTTAGCACTAGGGGCGGATTTTGCCCTACTTGCTATTTTATTCCTTTGTTTACAAATGTAGGCTTTTAAGCTTAACACGTTTCCTACAATTATTAGCCTAATTTCTTAGTTTTATAGTGCATATAAATGCCTATTCCATTCGTTTGTGCCTATTCTGCGTATTAGTGCCTAAAACTGCCTTTTTAGCCAATTTCTTCTGCTAGTAATTTGTGACAAAAGCTTTTGTATTTGTTTGTTTCAACGTGAAGTTTTCGTGGAAGAGAAATTTATTACTGGTGCTCATTGGATATACAAAAAGGGCTTTATTAAGGAGGCACGTCTGTGCAAATTGGCCCAAAACTTACAACAATAACATATTTAGATTTTTCTTGTCTTAAAACTAACATAGACATACTGCAATAATATAAAGTTTTTCTAGCGGCTCTACAGAAACGTCACATGATTATTTAAATAACCCTACACCTGTATCGTAGCTGTTATTGCGTAATTTGAACCTTATATTTCTCACATTTCATATTTTCTACATTTTCCTAATTTGAAAATGTTCCATAGGATGCAGTTTTCTATTAATCTGTATGAAATTCTAGCCATCCTGTAGGGGCAACTGCATATTTAGTGTATGCATTTACATTTGTTGTGTTTTTGTTAGGAAAATAAAAGTTTTTAAATAGGTATGATTATTTTTTCTTATCGTTGATATGGCAAAGACAAATCTTTCACATAGATACAGGTCAATTATAAGTTAAAATGGGTGCATAAACTTACACCCTAAGCATTAATTTTTAAAATTACAATATGTGGGACATTTTGAAAATCGCTTGTAATTTAGACATAAACTGTTAATTCCGCAGAAGCTATTGTAACTAGAAAGCTGAATCTTGGTGCTACTCCATTCTTGATCGATCACAAAAGTAAATGGTATAAATTTGAAAAGAATCTAACAAAAGCTTCAGATATTTGAATTTTCACCCTTAAGCCCCCCCCCCCTTCCCAAACCCATGATTTTGTTTTTGACATAGTTAATTACATCAATCACATTGTCACAGTGGTTTCGCAGAATTAAAGGTCCGAGTGGCAGATATTCCAAAATGTTCTTTATTTCCGTAGAAATACACTCACAGTGGGAGCATTACATCACATACACAATCCTAATCTACCAACGTCGATGACAGTAACAATCAGCGTTCTGACTACAACTGTTTACAACACTCCTGTTACACTTTACAGCTCTTTACTTCTGTTTACAACTCCACTCTGTTTTCGACTGACTCTTTGGTGAGTCGTCGCTGCATTAAATACCTCATTGATAATTCGAGACTGTATCAATCTAGAAATCGAATGTTCTATCACCTTCCAGTAATCCAGTAATCTGTTACGGCAAGTCCTTTATCTCCGGCGCTATGTTTATCTGCTTATGCAAGCTCTTTATCTCCAAGAAACTTTATCCGTTCTTCCTCAGTGAAGGGGATTTATATGAATTTTGGTTATGAGTTATATTGCCGATTTAAATGCCTATTTGACACACTTTAATACCTATGAATCCGCTCCCTGGTTATCACTGAAAGAAAACCTTCACCGTTCATTTGCGTCAGAAGAAACATTCCTTGTAACTAGTGTATCAACTAAAACTTTGGTTAGTCTATTCAACTCAGTAGAGAGCAGCTCAGCTTCAGCGTGTATCTCCTCGTTTTCCATATTGAATCATGAATTTTACGTCGTAGAAAAATGACTTTCGTACAGGCTGCCTAGAAAATTCTTGCTGCATATCCAAGACAGACGAGGGTACTCTGAAAGGTGTCCGACCTCAACTTGAAGATGGCAGCACTTGTAAATAAAGCAAGTGAATTTTGTTGTTCATCGGTCGACAGCTACTCACCAAAGTTTCAGCCATTTTGGACGCTCAGTTATTATGTAACGGTCGTTTGAGTTGATGTGAGCGTTTTTATAAACATGGACAAAATCGAGTATCGAGTTGGCATGAAATATTAGTTTTTGAAAGGCAATATCCCTACGCAAACCAAAGATGAGTTGGATTCTGTGTATGGGGACTCTGCACAATCATTTACCACATTTGAAAGTTTGGACAGCTGAATTTAAACGTGGCCGTAAGAGCTTGGGTGGCGACGAACGTTCGGGACATCCAAAAACTGTAACCACCGACGAAAATATCACCAAGGTACACCAAATTGTGCTGGACGACCGCCGAATTAAAGTGTGAGAGGTAGCAGAAGCTATGAGCATGTCAAAAGAACGTGTTTGTCACATTTTAAATCACCATTTAGACATCTGAAAGCTGTTCGCGCGATGTGTGCCACGTTTGCTCAAGTTAGAATAAAAGCATGTTCGAATGAACATTTCCAACACTCTGTTGGCGCAGTTTAGCCGCAATTAATCCGAGTTTTGTAGCCGGTTACTTACTGTAGATGAAACTTGGATACACCATTATATGTCCGAGAAAAAAATAGCCCAAACAGTGGACTGTAAAGGGGGAAATGGTTAAAAAAAAAGAGCAAAAACTGCTTTTTTTCGGCTGGGAAAGTAGGGCGACTATTTTTTGGGATAATCATAAAGTTACTTTAATCGATTATCTTCAAAAAGGAGAAAGTAATACAGGAGCATAGTACGCATCATCACCTGGCTAGAGGAAGCTTGGTCCGAACATTCGAGTCCCTCACTGAATGGGAGTTGTTCGGATTGGGTTGGACTCGAGGAGGCAGTGGTACTCGATACCGGTGGAGATCGGGTACGTCACCGGACGGGGTTGAGGGAAGCCATATATTCCCGCGTACTAGCCTGCATAGTTGGTAGAAAGTATGCTAGATCACCAGGCGGCCCTACCGAGGTAAATGGCTAGCCCTTCCCTTTGGGTTTGACGCGAAAGTAATACAGGAGCATACTACGCATCATCACCGGACTAGAGGAAGCTCGGGCCGAACATTCGAGCCCCTCACTAAATGGGAGTTGTTCGGATTGGGTTGGACTCGAGGAGGCAGTGGTTCCCGATACCCGTGAAAGATCAGGTACGTCTCCGGACGGGGTTGAAGGAAGCCATATATTCCCGCGTACTAGCCTGCATAGTTGGTAGAAAGTATGCTAGATCACCAGGCGGCCTTACCGAGGTAAATGGCTAGCCCTCCCATTTGTGGATGGCCCGCGAAAGTGGCGTATCCCCATCCATCCCGTCTTGAGTCCATAGGGCCAGATGGGGGGGGCTTGTTAGTCTCTATATCTTGCCTTATGGAAAGCCCCACGGAAGCGCTGGACGCCCTTTTGGGACAGCTCGGTAATCCTTCCTAGAAATTAGTGGGGAGGTCAGTCTTCACTTTGTGTGGATTGTCCTGGTAGATACCCTCAAGCTTTACCTGACAACCTGAAGGCAAAACTTGCTGGAAAACGGCCATATTTGCAGAAAATGAAAATGGTGTTTCACCAAGAAAACGCACTGTCTCAGACCTCAACGGCTGCAATGGCGAAAATCTACGAATAACGGTTTGAACTGCTTGACTTAACGGATCTAGCCCCAAGCGACTTCTTTTTGTTCCCCCATCTGAGAATTGCGTTCGGAGGTCAGAGATTTTCGTTAAATGAACAGGCAATCAACTTCGTGAACAATTATTTTGCAGAAAAAAACGCCGAGTAATATTTGGTAGGGTTACAGCGATGGGAGCATCCGTGGTAGAAGTGTGTAGAGTTACAAGGAGACTATGTTGAAAAACGCCGAGTAGTATTTGGACGGGTTACAGAGATGGGAACATCGCTGGGAGAAGTGTGTAGATTTGCAAGGAGAGTATGTTGAAAAACGCTGAGAAGTATTTGGACAGGTTACAGAGATGGGAGCATCACTGGGAGAAGTGTGTAGAGTTGCAAGGAGAGTATGTTGAAAAACGCCGAGTAGTATTTGGACGGGTTACAGAGATGGGAGCATCGCTGGGAGAAGTGTGGAGAGTTACAAGGAGACTATGTTGAAAAACGCCGAGTACTATTTGGACGGGTTAAAGAGATGGGAGCATCGCTGAGAGAAGTGTGTACAGTTGCAAGGAGAGTATGTTGAAAAACGTCGAGTACGAGTAGGACGGGTTACAGAGATGGGAGCATCGCTGGGAGAAGTTTGTAGAGTTACAAGGAGAGTATGCTGAAAAACGCCGAGTAGTATTTGGACGGGTTACAGAGATGGGAGCATCGCTAGGAGAAGTGTGTAGAGTTACAAGTAGACTATGTTGAAAAACGCCGTGTACTATTTGGACTGATTACAGAGATGGGAGCATCGCTGGTAGAAGTGTGTAGAGTTGCAAGGAGACTATGTTGAAAAACGCCGAGTACCATTTGGACGGGTTAGAGAGATGGGAGCGTCGCTGGTAGAAGTGTGTAGAGTTGCAAGGAGACTATGTTGAAAAACGTCGAGTGCTATTTGGACGGGTTAGAGAGATGGGAGCGTCGCTGGTAGAAGTGTGTAGAGTTACAAGTAGACTATGTTGAAAAACGCCGTGTACTATTTGGACGGATTACAGAGATGGGAGCATCGCTGGTAGAAGTGTGTAGAGTTGCAAGGAGACTATGTTGAAAAACGTCGAGTGCTATTTGGACGGGTTAGAGAGATGGGAGCGTCGCTGGGAGAAGTGTGTAGAGTTAGAAGGAGACTATGTTGAAAAACGTCGAGTAGTATTTGGCCGCGTTACAGAGATGGGAGCATCGCTGGGAGAAGTGTGTAGAGTTACAGGGAGACTATGTTGAAAAACGTCGAGTAGTACTTGGACGGGTTACAGAGATGGGAGCTTCCGTGGTAGAAGTGTGTAGCTTTGCAAGGAGAGTGTGTTGAAAAATACAGTTAAAAGAATCTGAAAAAATGTATTTTATCTTTATTAGGTTGAATACTTTTCAGACCACCCTCATATTATAATGCCGAATTTACAGTAGTAGTTTTGGGTGCATGTAAAATAGAAATCTCTTTTGCTCACGCTTGTGCTGTGCGTTCTGAACTAGGCGACGCTACACGTCTGTGATAGGTGTCCTCTATAGCCAGTATATTTGGTGTAGTTTGAGCTAAGTAACTAATTGCATAAGCTCATAGACAAGAAACTGCTACAATTTATATCCATATTAACAACACGTGGTAAACACTGACAAACAAAATTAAGTTGTTTTAAAGTTCAGGTAAATCCAGCAAATTTTAAGGAATTTGCCAGTAATTGTATATTAGGAACACCTCACAAAGAATATGTATATTCTTCTTTTCGTATTTTTCTTTTAAGTAGGGAAAGTCTTGTATTACACCTAAAAGTTAGATAGTGAAATTTCACTGGAAATACACGTTTTGAGACTCCCACAATCCTTAGCCGGAGGCATCAGCCAAAATGAGCAACAAACAAATAAATCACATATTTGTTTTTTTGCCATGAAATTAGGTTTAAATATGTTATAAAAATATAAATGTTAATAATTATTTTCCACCTATCTTAAGAAGTTGTTGACAATACTTCTATCTTCTCTAATCAAAATTAATTTCATGATCATTTTCCCACATCTTCAGTCAACACAATTCGTTGTCAAGGATACCATATATTTACGTATTTACGTATTACCAAAATCTGAAGATGAAACAAACCTAATAGCAGAATCAATTGCCGGTATGTCAGAATTCATTACGCGATTATTATTTTTTAAAATAAGTACTTTTTCCCAAACTATTAAATCTATGGGAACATTTAATTGTTTTAATAATTTAACTTCGGGATTTATTTCATGGTTAAATAACCAAAAATTATCTGCCACGGCCGATTTATCAATTTGTTTATATCTAATGTAACGAAAATGTTCTTTTTAAAATATGTTAGTTTCACAATTTGCAGTCAGTCTCGTCCTAGCGCCATTCAAATATGTGTCACGTGACGAATTAAATGCCTGTGTGCAGGTGGCTGTGACTATTTATGTCCACCGAAAGTGGTTTGGAAAAATCCATTTGGGGTTTTAATTACCAAAAAGCTATTTTCCACTTTATGTTTATATAAAACCAAATATTTTACTTGGAAGACGCAAACCTCTGACCATATAACTGAAGCCGTTTATTTTTTGGCTGAAAGTGGTGATGATTGATTTCTCACCTTTGGTGAAGTTCTTGCAGAATTATTGTTCACCACGGCTGCTCTCGAGCGGTGATCTCTGCACCCATGGTCGTGGTCTCGGAACGGAGAAATAATACGAGAGCTGTTCAATAAAGAATGATCATAATTTTTTACGGTCATAATTTTTCGCACTAAAATCCAGTCTTATGATATTCTCTGAGCTTAATGTAAAACAAACACGCTGTAATATTTTCATTGTGAGAATCAGGTAAGTTCAGACATGTTCAGTATCGCCTACCGCTGCAATGGAGGTAACATGCAGTTCAAGTTGATGTTAGAGGAAGCTCTGGAGTTTCTTTCAAACGTAATCACTGCTGATCAAACTTGGTTACATCATTTCGATCCTGAGAGCAAAAGTAAACCTCAGTGTGAAAATTTCCTTCATCACCAACCCCCCAAAAAGCAAAAGTAGTTGCTTCTGCTGGGAAAGATATGGTCATCTCATTCTGTGATATTCATGGAATCGTTTATCAGTATGTTATACTTGCACACACATCAGTAACTGGACAATATTACAGGGATGTCCTGAAAACATTGTAAGTCCATATCAGGCGCAAAAGACCACATTTCTGTGAAGCAGGCTGAATGCTGCACCACGATAATGCGCTACCGCATATTGCCAATGTTGTTGCTGAATATCTGGCAAAAATCAACGTGAAGTGCATCCCTCTCCCTCCCTTTAGTCCGGATTTAGCAACATTTGATTTTTTTCTATTCCCTAACTTGAAGAAACGCCTTTGTGGGAGACATTATTCATCATCAGAAGCAGTGGTGAAGGCTGCGGGGGAAATTTCGAAGAACCTCTCAAAAATGGTTTTGAGCATGTCTTTGAAGACTGGCAGAAACTTTGGGACAAGTGCATCACATTCAAAGGAGACTATTTTGAGAAGGTCCATCAAAATTAGAGCATGAGTAAAGGTACGTTGTCATAAAAAATTGTGATCATTCTTTATTGAACAGCCTTCGTATAATCATTTGGGATAGTGAAATAATTACTCTTCATTCGATTTAATTCCTTTGCAAACTGATGTTTTAATTATAACAAAATATTTTGAAATTATTTTGGACACTTCAAAAAATAATTCTTCTTTTAGCTGATACAATTCGGTTTTCAATTAAAATTATTGAATCAACTATCTCCTAGACTTTACAAACAATCGTAAAGTTGTCGGTTCTTAATGAATGCCTGATGAATTAGCTATTAAATATATCTACTCGCAGACACACGCAAACCATGAATACTAAATCAATTTAAAACATCTGCAATATTTTGGACAGACACTTACACAATTTTATATTATACTGCTGCTCATTTGTTTAGCATAGCAAGAATGTAGTCTCTGCTAGTCGTTTGTTTAAAAGAAAGTTAATGCAAGCAATAGTATTTTATAAGAGCTCCTTATATAACCTGTCAGGTAACTTCTCTTTTTTAGTCTATGGATGTCTTAAATGTTGCATCCAAACCAACACATCGAATAAAACACGCTAGCGGATGGCACAAAAACAACATAAAGTATCTGCTACATCACATGGCTACTCAACTGCCGGAACATGATAAACACTTGCAGCATCATTAACTACAATCTCGTAAATATACTACCAAGCTATCTCACCAATTGTTTTAGATGGGTCCTCCCCATCATTTACCATACTTTATCTTTAATGCAGAAAATACATTCGACCTTGTTATTCTTCGTTAGATAATCCCACCAAGCCCAAGAACGCTCGACCATAACTTCTGATGTCGAAGCCAGTGCTTTATAATATCATTCTATTTTGACATAAAATACAAACAACATTTTATTCACTCCTGATCTCAAATTCTTAGTTTATGTACGAAAATATATAAAGAGCTGGATAGCTCAGGCGGTTCCTTCTGTGGCACACATTGGGAAAGTCCGAGTTCGACCCACGTGCCCGGCCTTCCTAACCCATGCGCTTTTTCGGGGTTTTCCCCGGGTCTCAGGCGAATTTTGGGCAGGTTAATTAGATCGTCCAAAATTGTGTCCCTTCAGATCAGCTCCACGTAATCTCTCATCTGGTGGTCTCATACAGGGTAGAAGTGTCGGCGGGTGTCTCGGCGCTGCATGGCAGGGTGCCATGATCTGAGAAAAACTTCCTCCTCCGGTAGGACAGTCTCCCATCTCCGAGCCGGCCTAGTGGGCCATCTCAGGAACACGATATTAGGGCTGCGCAGGCCTACCGGGAGCTTTCCGAGCTCCGACATGGGGGCCTCCGGTCTCCGAACCTGCCTAGTGGATCACGGAGAGAGGCATTTCGGTTGTAAGAGTCTGCCAGGTGTTTCTGGGCTCAGGAATGTTAGTCCCCTGTCTCCGAATCTGCCTAGGGGGTCGCGAAGAGAGGCATTTCGGTTGTACAAGTCTGCCAGGTGTTTCTGGGCTCAGACATGTAGGTCCCCGGTCTCTGAACCTTACTAGTGGGTCGCGGAGAGAGGCATTTAGGCTGTACGAGTCTACCAGGTGTTTCTGGGCTCAGGCATGTCGGTCCCCTGTCTCCGAACCTGCCTAGTGGGTCGCGGAGAGAGGCATTTCGGTTGTACGATTCTGCCAGGTGTTTATGGGCTCACGCATGAGAGTCCCCTGTCTCCGAACCTGCCTAGTGGTTCGCGGAGAGAGGTATTTTGGTTGTACCTGTCTGCCAGGAGTTTCTGTGCTGCGACATGTTGGTCCCCGGTCTGTAAGCCTGCCTAGTGGGTCGCGGAGGGAGGGATACTGGTTGTACGAGACTGCCAGGTGTTCCTGGGCTCCGGCATTTCGGTCCCCAGTCTCCGAACCTGCCTAGTGGGTCGCGAAAGGAGGGATCCCGGTTGTATTGGACAGCCGGTGCGTTTCAAACTGGTAAATGATAGCGACCATGACCTCTACACTATGATGAGTCCTTGGAGATGGGTGCCCTCAGTATCCTCTCGCCTCAGTCTTTCTCTCGATGATGCCCCACTTGGGGTATAAGTACAAACATCAGACTAGTTGACCTGCCGAATCCCCTCCGTAAACTTAATCGATCATATCCTATGTTGTTTAAGGAATAATATAGTGTCTGTAGCATCAGATCCTTGCAAGATGCCACATTTTTCTTAGTATGAACCTTCCTGTAGTGCAGAGGAATTTTAAAGAGAACAAAATAATATAATTTCTATCTAACACTTTTAACTTAATTTTGTCTGTTTTCAGTTTCCCAACACTTTTGTATGGTCAAAATGGTCTAGAGTGCACTTTTCAAAGTATTTATTTGTACTGTGCTTCTTTGTTCTTTATTATCTGTCTGTCCACCACAAGAAGGCGAGAGGTCCTGAAAAAGGAGAGGGGATGTGCTCTGTTAGTGGATCTGTTTACTACGAAATGGGTGTATGAGAGTACATATGAGTCATCCATGCTGCAAAGGCGAGCATAAACATCATACGGACAGCAAAATTGATTACGTTACTCATTCCTCTACCTTGCCTTCTTGTGTTGGGGGGAAGTGTTGTAGATGAAAATTGGCCTCGCCTAAATCCGTTTCTTTATTGCTTTGCAACATTTCTGATATTCACAGTATAAATATACGTTGTTCAGTTTTATTCGTTATTTCCGGCCCTCCGATTGAGCGAGAATGACATCATAGCTGACTGGTGAGTCTATCTTCTCCTCTACGGAAAAGAGTGATGTTTGAGGAACTGTAACTAACTACAACGCTCTGAGTGTGATTGTGCTAATACCTAATACAACCGGCCTCGCGTTTCACTCCCCTTTACGGTAATCATCCTAGTAGATATGTAAAGAAGCACGTTTGAACTCTAAAGGTGGATATGTAGACAGAGCACCGCATCTTAAAGTTTGAATTCTACTTTCGCACCGGCATTAAAATCGATGCGACATATAAATATATTTTAAACCGCTGCATAGAGGAGTTTATGCAACGCTATCCAACATTCAAAGAAGTACCTCGGAGTGTAATGTCAAAATTGTCCAGGTACCCTCAAATTGACATACTTTTGTTTGCAACGTAAACATCATACGTTTTATCAGTGTATGATATAAATTTGTTGTCGTTCTCATGCTTAATTAAAATGTCTATTAATGTTGGTATCCTTATGTCTTTTAAAACAAATAAGTAAATCAAATATTTCCAAGATATAGGATCAGTTACTCGCAAAATGAGAAATACTCGACACTATAAAGTTACGGTCCCAATTTAGAAGTAATAAACATAATATGTAAATATTATAAATATATAATATGAATAATCTAATTCTTGCCCGCCTCCGTGGTGTGAGATAGCGTGTGTACCTCACACTCAAGAGGTCGCGAGTGCGAATCTCGCTAAGGATGAGTTACCTGGATAACGATTTTTCCAGGGTTTTCCCTTATCCTACCAAGACGAATTTCGGGTAACTCTGAGCTCTGATACCGAAGATGAGGTATGCGATGAGTAAAGAATCGTAATGGATTTCTAAGGAATTGTGTATCTTTGTTACAACATGTGCAGGCAGGTGGGTGAGTCATATAACTAAAGACACGCAAAAAGAGGGTTTTCTTAGCAAGAATTCTAAATGGGTAACACTTGACTCCGTTTGAAAAGGTATTGTTTGAACCCTTAATAATGGCATGGTCGAAACTAATAATCACATTGGACAAAATACTCACAAAGGGAATTTTGGTGTGTAAATACAGGGCTTCGAGAGGTGAAAGTCACACACATGTAGCTGTGTGGGAGAGGCAGACCGTGACTGGCAGGTCATAAAGACGGTCACCTGCTTCTGTCTTGGGCGAAGGCAGACCAGAACCGGAAAGAAAAATATCTGTCGGTTCCTACGTAAATAAGGAATTAAGTGTTATCGAGTAATAAGTATTCCACAGACGGTAACTCTAAACAGTGATATATTGGTAACCCTTGGTCGGCAGCTTCGAGTTTGATGTGACGATAAAAAGAAGCAGTCATTAAACCAGTTTGAAACTTTCATTCCAGTGTCATTAGAACCATCCTTACTCCTATACATATCCACGAATACTCTTTGACGGAACTCTTTGCTCTACCCTGAAGATAAATAGCTCAACCCTAACTTGCAACAATCTGTCTCGCCCACGTGGAACTCTTTGCTCACCCCGGCTCTAATCATCTCGCCGCTACAGCTCTATGGACCTTGGACACATTTGAGTATCAGATCATCCGTTTCATTCATTCACTCATTCATTATTCGATATGACCTGCACTGTTGAAATGACAAAAAAAATCTGTTTCTTTACCAAAATGTCTTGAAACCAATATTGTTATTAATTCGTTTATTAAATTATATTGAGTTATATATTTTCAAACAGACGCAGCAAATTACATGATATTGTTTGCATTTATCCGTCATTTAGTGTTCACATTCATTAAAACAAACTACAACAGTTACCGTATCTAAGCACCAGGCAAAATTACGTACCTTTATATTACGCGGGCAGGGCCCACCTCTTAAATAGTATATTTACCTGCTGGTACAGGGAATCCTAAAAGCTGTTGTCAGCAGATCAAATGCGATCGCAAACCCCATGGAGCCGCAGCCAACAACTCGAACCCCATGCGTGAGGACCTACAGGATGTTCACTCGGAGGTGCTTCACCTGGGTCCTCGCCTTGGGAACTTGGAGGAGCTACTTAGCACCAACTTCAAGGCAATGCCGACAGCTCTAAACACACCTCGACAATCGTCCACGGAACTTCTTGCCAACTACAACAAAGCAGCGCAGGACCAAATTTCAACAGTTACATAGCAGTTTACAGTACTACATAAGCAAGTCGCCGAGATCATCGAGAACACTTCTCTGCACCGGAAACTTCTGAATAAGATTGAATGTAACACATTGAACTACCTCAATCACACAGAAGGACGTACTAGAGTTATTGGACATAATACGTCGAAAACAATTTGAACTACAGTTTGTAATCGCAAACTCCTCGTTTAATACGAAAACATTCCACCAGGACTTCTCCCAATTACACAGAAGCATTGAACTCATACACACCAGACTGACATGCATCCTATTGGACACCACATCAGACGCAAACAGAGACCGCAACGCCGCTAGGCGTCCCTGCTCCTTCCCCAAGCACCACCGGTGCACAAAGATTACAGTTGAATAAAGATTCTCCAACGTTCCTTTACTTTTCCCCTTAAATCTTTCCGAACCCGCGTCACTTCGCAGGCTGTGGTCAGGGTCTTGTGTCATGGTCCATAGACTGGTAAGGCAACCAGAACTGCGCTCTATCCTAAGCGCAGTAGTATCAACCGTCACTATCGGAGGTGCCTTTGCTGGACTCCTCTACCTTTCCTGAACTTCTCCCCTATAATCTTCCTGAACTTCCGTTGTTACACTCTTTTCCTTCTCTTCTTCTGTCCCCTTTCCTTTTTTGTTGAAAAACAATTTAAGTATTGGTTTAATGATATTCTGTAAGCTTTTGTTTGTTGTACTTTTGGCATTTGTATCAGATTATATTAAAAACCTTTAATATTAAAAAAAGATGCTATTGATGACGACAAATTTTGCGTGGTAAAACCACAGATAAAACTGAACACCGTATACTTGCTGAGTTTGTCAACGTATTGTAAAATTGTTTATAAATTTGTTGCAGATCATAATGGAATTCGATGAGTATGACGCCATGGTCGAAAACGCCGAGGTCACTAACGAGTACTTCAGTCTGATGTACCTTGTTCTGCACTTCTCGACAAACCTTCCAATTAGTGAAGCAAGGCAGATTGTCTTAAAGTGGATAAAGTAGTTATCCTGCTATAATGGAAGTACGGAGCAGAAGAAGACATGACAGGTAATGTTTACCAAGCTATGCAATTGTGTGCAGCAAGGTCACTTATAGTCTCCATTCAACGCTTATCCTCCGAATGTTGGCTTACAAGATCTGAGAGCACTCTTACCCATTTAAGCAGCTTCTTTTGATGTCAAGACACAAGTTTCATGTGCAATTATTACATGTAAGTCGATATGTGTATTATTTCATTGTGTTAATTTATATATTGTTATAATATCATAATTAATGTTGGTTATTTTTCATACGTTAATTGTTAATATTTTCACCCGAACTCCCTATAGAACTGGCCAGCAGGAGGGTCAGACGTGAAGTACTGAGGGCGACACCCACCCATTAATCTCAGTCACTAACTGAGGGAATGATTAGAGAAGTGTCACTTGTCGCTGGCCGCCTCTTCCCACCTTCCCCTGTCGTCTGCAACCTTCGCGGTGATTCACTGAAACCAGAGACTTCTAGAAAACAGTGATATTCCTATAAAAAGGGCTGCAATGTGTGAGGACAGTCAGTTCTTGGCGAACAGCGAAGCAGCGCCATTCTAGTGTACGGACGAGAAGACTGTGTGCGTGCATCGGAAGAGTGTGCGTAGTTGTGAGCGGCAGTGGAACTGTAACAGACGAACTGGTGAAACGTAATTGTGTGCATTATGTAATTCTGTGTAATTGGCAAGTGTTCAACTGTAAGTCGGTGGAAATAAAGAACATTTTTGAGTGGTGCAGTCGGACTTTTAATTTTACGAACCCACAAATTCACAATATTGTCAACAGTTAAATGAAGTGTCTAGTTGTAATTTCTATTTGGATTAAAACGTGCTTTCGGGCTGGAGTAGATCGTTCTGTTTCTCCTTCAATGTTATATCGACTCTCTCACATTGCATTTCTGGTTCAGAAGTTGGCAGTTCTTTGTTTCAAATAGGAGAGCCAAAATAATCAAGTTTTCGAGGTACGAGGTACGTCCAGAAAGTAAGCTCTGTTTGTTAATAAAATTAAATTGTGTACAGATACAGAAACATTATTTATTGCACAAAATTCTACAACCCTTAAACTACTATTCCACATAACTGCCGAAATTTTGTAGGCATTTGTCATAGCGAGGCACAAGTTTTTGTATACCTTCTTCATAGAAGTTTGCCGTCTGTGCCTTCAACCAGTTGGAAACATTTTCTCTCAGCTCTTCGTCATTGTTTAGGTGTTGACCGCCACACAAATATTTGAGATACAAAAACAGATGAAAGTCGCTAGAAGCGAGATCAGGGCTGTACGGGGGGTGGTCAAACACGTCCCAGCGAAATCCCTGTAAGATGTTTTTCGTCGCATTTGCAGTGTCTGGTTGTGCGTTCTCGTGAAGAAACAACACATTTTGACATCGCAAATTTGCCGATAAATTTCAATTGGTTTCATTTTCCTTGCATTCAGAAAACGAATCACATATCTGACTTCACAAACGGCGCGATTTTCAAACAACACCGACATTTTAAACAAGCACAACAAAGCGTACGTGGCTGACAACGAACTCACAATGGCCCACGTTTCTTATTCTTGATACAGAGCGTCTAAGGCGCATGTGCGGAACTGCGATGCAACGCTGCAGCGGAGATGAATTGGAACAGAACTTACTTTCTGGATGCCCATTGTATCAATCTTCTTCCTCATATCTTATTTTTTTATTTTTTGTTTTCATGTCTACCATGTACAAGACATGCAGTACTTTATCTAAACATTACGACTTTTTATTCCTGGTTTCATTATAATATTCATTTATCCTTTTAGGTTATGTTACATTTGATATAGTCTTGATTGGAAATAATACCGAAAGAACAATATGGACTTCCTTTCTTTTGTACGAAGGCTGTTCAACAAACACTGAGGCTGATTATTTTCACACATGTTTATTAAAATTCTATGTTTACATGAACTTTTTAAAAGTAGTCCCCTCCTACTTCAATGCACTTTTTATAGCATCTCTGTCAGTATTGAACACGTGCTGCAGACTATTCTTTGTCAGGTCCTCGAGAATCGCCTCACTTTTCTTGAGCACTGCTTCAGAGTTCTCAAATAGAATACTCCTAAGCTTCAATTATCACCGGTGATGAGTCATGGCTGCATCATTATGATCCTGAAGGAAAATTAACCAGCACAGTGTGCATATCGTCAGGTTCTCCAACACCAAGAGAAGGCAGAAGTTGTTACATCTGCAGGAAACGTGATGGTGATCACATTGTTTGACTGTAGGTAATGGGATGATTTACTAGCATGCAGTTCCCCCTCACACTTTTTTTACAGCAGCATACTGCACGTCAGTATTGGCTACACTGAGGAAGCACATTGCAAAGAAACGACTGAAACAAAGAAACTATATCTTTGCGTACCCTAAACATACTAATTACAGAATTAATTTGCATTCTCCATGTTACAGAGCTATTGTTTCTGACGTTTACTGTCCAAACCCCATGTTTGTAGCACATCTGGTTTCGGTGATATGGAAAGATAAGGCGCCTGACTAGAAAGAAAATAATCATTAAATCTCAGTGAAGAAAAGCACACACGTGCTATGCTGCAGTTGCATTTTGTACATTGCATGCAATAAAATAAAGAACTTTTAAGAGTGCACACGTGCTTTTCAAAATTAGTAAATATACCGCTTAGCACACCTAGTACTGGTGCGTCTATTAGTAACAGCCAAACAACTTATAAGATTTTACATCAGCATGCTACAAATATTTTTCTTAATGTGTGTTTCTTTTTTAAAAAAATGTCAATTAAGAACATTTTCGAAAGTCCAAATTGCGCTCAGAGTCGAGAATTAACGACACAATCTTGTCGCCCAAGTGCTTATTCTGTGACAAACATTGTTAAATAAGGCAAACAGTTCGCCAAATTAGGAGGGTTTCCATATTTATATCTCCAGGAAAACATCGGGCAGACAAAAAACGTGCTGCTAACTTGGACAACTTTCAAAAGTGTGTTTTACGTAGAACAATTTATTATTTATATGACAAGGGTGAATATCTGTCTGCCAAAAGGCTGACCAATTTAATGAAGGGGGAAAATAGAATATACGGATTCTGTATCTTCTTTGCATAATGCTCTGAAATCCCTTGGGTTCAAATATAGGAGAACCAACGATGGTGGGAAACTTCTGCTTGAAAGAGGCGATATTGTTCTGCAAGACTAAAACTGCTGCGCGTAATGTACAGCATTAGTACAGGAGATTCATTGTGTAAACATGCTTCATAAATATCATTCCTACCTTCCGTATTTATTAAGTATTTTAATGAAACAAAAGTTGGTTTAAAGCCCATTACTGGCAGCATACAAATAATGCATCATTAAAATAGAAACTATATTCACAAATCGTTGAAATGTCATTATTTTGTTTCACTGTAGCAAACACCTTATTTCGTAGAACGCCTCTAATTTGAGTCATTTTGTTTTGTGTGCATAAGAGCGATAGCTACGTGAGCGAACTGTTCTCCAGTTCACGGTTTTAAGGTTCCGATTATGCGATAATCGTTGTATATGTTCTCACACAAATGCTGAAATATGAAGCGAACTTCTCTGTCAGCATCTGTATCACTGTACATCCTCAAAATCCGTGTGATACTTGCTAGGTGGTCTTGGTGAGACAAAGACAAATATATCTTCCATCTCTGTCGCCCGCTAGTCGTGGAAATAACACCAAGAGAGTACGATAACCGTATTGGCTCAAGCAATGTTCATTCTTATTTTGTAGCTACTCTAGGGCTATATTACAATTGTATAACAAAACAAAACTAAGGCAATGGGTATAGTGATTTAATAGAACTGCTTTTGTCGGCTTAATGTTTGGCTCAGGTCAGTAATGTGGTGAAGGAGCTATTCAATATGAGCCGTTATTACGTCCTTCACAGATATTTAACCCTATCTGTGCTTTCCTAGCCAACCCTTCAGTTCAAAATTTTACATTTAATTACGTTGCAAAAGACGTTTCATCCAATGACTACCATTTGTCTGTTTACCTGTGAGGTAGAAGGAAAGAGGAAGACATGACTGAACCCGAGCGAAAAAACATTCCACACTTCAGGTGTTCATCTTGCTGGCTCAGGTCTAGATCATCAACTGTCGTATATCAAACTCTATTTAGCTCTTATTTTGATAACATAGTTTTCTCTTTTTTAAGTAATATTACAAGATCTGCTTTTCTCTCTAATTCATTTGAACCTAGATAAAACTTGACAAAAATACCTACTTAGTTATAGATACAAAGAAATACTTTTACCAGGGCTGTTCAATAGAGAATGAGCATATTTTTGTTTGACAACGTACCTTTACTCATCCTCATAATTTTGATGGTCCTTCTCAAAATAGTCTCCCCTGAATGTGATGCACTTGTCCCTGTGTTTCCACTAGTCTTCAAAGACATGCTGGAAACCATTTTTGAGAGATCCTTCAATATCGCCTCCACACTGCAAAGGTCAAATTACCTCTACCAGAGTCAATATGAGACAAACTCACATCATTACGTGGTACTTTAGTTACAGAAAAGTAGTCCTTTTACTGTTAGACATTAAAAATCTCAGCAAAATGTCGCATTAACGCTACCAGGAAAAATATGAGACAAAAACAAATCATAACGCGTTTCTTTTGTTACTTTAAGGTAGGTCTTTTACTCTTACGCATCACTAATCTCTGCAAAGTGTCATATTATCTCTACCAGAGCCAATATGAGCCAAAAACACATCTTTACGTGATAGTTTTGTTACAGAAAAGAGGACCTTTTGCTGTTCGAACCGAATAATTTCTGCAAAGTGTCGAATTGTCTCTACCCGAAATAATATAAAACAAAAACACATCATTACTCGATACGTTTGTTACTGAAAAGTAGACTTCTTACAGTTAGGCACGAATAATCACCATAAAGGTTCGAATTACTTCTACCAGAGTCCATATGAGACAAATACACATCTTTACATGATATTTTTGTTACAGAAAAGTAGTCCTTTTACTGTTCGACACGATTAATCTCTGCAAAGAGTCGAAATATCTTTACCATAATCAAGATGGGACAAAAACACATGCTTACGCGATACTTTTGCTACTGAAGGTACGCCTTTTACCGTTAGACATCACTGATATCTGCAAAGTGTCAAATTACCGCTACCAGAGTCAACATGAGAAAAATACACATCATTATGCGATACTTTTGCCACTGAAAAGTAGGTCTTTTACAGTTAGGCACGAATAGTCACTGCAAAGGTTCGATTTGCCTCCACCAGAGTCAATATGAGACAAAAGCACATCATTACATGATACTATTGTTACAGAAAAGTAGGCCCTGTACTGTTTGTTATACATCCAAAAATCTCTGCAAAGAGTCGCATTACTTCTACGAGATACAAAATGAAACAAAACACGTCATTTCGCCTTTCTTTTGCTCCTTAAGGGTACGTCTGTTACTGCTAAACATCGCTAGTCTCTGCAAAGTGTCAAATTATCTCTAAAACAGTCAATGTGAGCCAAAAACACATCTTTACGTGATATTTTTGTTACGGAAAAGTAGACCTTTTACTGTTCGAAAGGAATAATCTCTGCAAAGTGTCGAATTATCTCTACCAGGCTCAATATGAGACACAAACTCATCATTAGGCGGTACTTTTGCTACTGAGATATAGGTTATTTACAGTTAGACATGACTAATCTCTGCAAAGAGTAGAATTACCTCTACCAGATGCAGTATGAGACAAAAACAGATTACTACGCGTTTCTTCTGTTACTTAAAGCTAGGTCTTTTATGGCCGTGTGCACCAACTTCGTTAAGCAAATCTACAAGAGACGTTTGCCTAAACACAGTTAAAAGTTGATCGCGGTAAAGCTTACATCCTGGTGCACCATTGCCAATCGCCGGTTAGTTGGCAGTGATTATCTGGCAGGCGCTCGGTGCCGTAGAGCGCACCGCTCGTTTCAAATGTAACTGTTAAGAAGGCTACCGAACACACCCGGAAGTTCATCGCTTTGTGTTCGTCATTTGTCGTTTGTTTTTCGCTTAGCATTTGTCCAAGCAGAAGCACGTGCTTAAACAGCTATAGCAGAATATAACCATAATGGAAACAACGAGCAAGAGGACTCCAAACTTTCTGCTTTTGAAGTAGACATTTTGTTAGACTTGGCGTCTGACTATAAAGAAGTTATAGAAAATAAAATAACTGATGGAGTTACGATAAAACAGAAGGAGGCCACGTGGGAGCAGCTGGCCGTACAATTTAACAGCAGTCCAGGTAAGCGAAAAATGTTACATTATTCCAAAATTATGATTTTGGCTGAAGTATTTTAATAGTCTGTTGTTTTTAGAAGATGATTCTCGGCAACTCACCTCTGGTTAAAGTTATAATTATTTATCAAGAGTTCGTGAAATACTACCTATATATTCCGTGTACAAAGAACCTTGTGGAATAAAATTCTAGCGCACCGACAACGCTGATACATTGTGGCAATTGATATTGTTAATAAACAAAATAATATTTAATTTTTAACTTAAGGATTTGTGATTATTGATGCAAAGCAAACTTGCTCTTGCCAAACCGGAAGAAAGGGTTATCAACTTCATCTTCTCAACAACAATTTGTAACTTATATCCATTATTATACTGAGGGACATGCTTTGCAGCTTTTGTCTTAATAAATTGTTTTTGTTTTAGGGGTAACACAAATAAGTGCATCAAAATTAAGAACGTGCTACAATAATTTAAAGAGAAAAGCAAGAAAAGACATTGCAGATGAGAAATTGGAGGTGTACAAAACAGGAGGAGGAAAAAGGAGGTGCATGTATGTTGTACATCCCAAATTAAAAGAGATGCTTGCATCAACTGCAACACCCCTGCAGAACACATTCGATAGTGATGCCACATACCAGCAGGCAGCAACAGCAGATGCTATGTAATAATCTTAACTAATTTGAGTGTCTTATAACTCGAAAATTCAATGGTGTCATGGCTTATAGTGCTGGTAGCAACACTTTCATGGAGTTTATTTGCAATGGATTAGTAACAACACATTTTAATAACCTTTGCACTATCAAAAGAAAACTGCATGAAATGGACTAACAAGACAGTTATATTTTGAGGTCTTGAAATTGAAATATTTGCATCATTTGATGAAAAATAATGCAAAATAATTAAAATGTGTGTTATAGATTATTCTTTCTTGGCAGTGGATAAAAATAACTGCTCTTGTACTGTCTATCCACCACAAGAAGACAAGCTAGGCCTGAAGAGGGAGAGGGGCTTAAACAGTTTATCTGCTCTGTTAGTGGATATGTTTACTACGAAATGAATGTATGCATATGAGTCACCCATGCTGTCAGATCTAATGCTTGTTTCAATAACTGCAGTGATAGATTGGTATTATGTATGGGTGAGTTATGTGACAACATTGTGTATTTTCAAAAACCTAGCATCTTTATCATATCTAGAAGGCGAGCATAAATACT
This sequence comes from Mantis religiosa, assembly GCA_030765055.1. Taxonomy (NCBI): domain Eukaryota; kingdom Metazoa; phylum Arthropoda; class Insecta; order Mantodea; family Mantidae; genus Mantis; species Mantis religiosa. The sequence continues at coordinate 228,664,066 of CM060950.1, forward strand.
GAAAAGATAATTACATTACACATTCTTCTGCCTTGCTTTCTTATGGTGGACAGACAGTACATGCCATTTGCATTAGTCATAATCTACTATTGTGCTATGTAATGCATTTATTAGTCCAACTATTATTTTTGTAGCAGTATACTTATTTATTGCTCCATTTGTAAGAATTATTAATATTTACGTAGGACATTACATGGTTCTCACATTGGGATACCAAAGAGAATACATGTTGGGCTACTGCTGAACTGGGCCCTGGTTCTTGTGCAATTAGGACAGCTCTGTCTTTCCATAATCAACAGTAATGAGCTAAACAATTGCTATGTTATACATGTTATAGTAACGTTCGCTGCTAGAATTTCAAATCTTACACGTACACATGTATGTGAATAGTTATTACAAGGACTTCTGTTTTTCTCTGTTGCAGATGTTACAGAGCTTACACAAAGTTTAGAAACCGTTCCATTAATGGAAATTGAGGTAAGAAGTCATTTGATATTGTCACATATGTAATATAGGTATTTTGTTTTCTAACACCCAATGTTTGACAATGATTTGATATTGTCACATATGTAATATAGCTATTTTGTTTTCTAACACCCTAAGGTTGACAATGATTTGATATTGTCACATATGTGATATAGGTATGTTGTTTTCTAACACCCAATGGTTGACAATGATTTGATATTGTCACATATGTGATATAGGTATTTTGTTTTCTAACACCGAATGGTTGACAATGATTTGATATTGTCACATATGTGATATAGGTATATTGTTTTATAACACCCAGTGGTTGACAATGAAATCATTATTCTTCTTGCACTCCAATATTTTTCATAATCGTTGTGTATATTGTGAACTCATGTACAGTTTTGAAGATGAGTGTAGTTCATTTTTATAATACATAGTGGACAAACTGGGGACCAGTATATTCCATTTCTATGTTAAATTACTATTTGTAAGGTTTTGCGATGAAGAACATATGTTAATAAAATTAATACTCTTGTGGTTAAAAATAGTTATGATGTAATACCATTTTCGAACTTACAAGTGAGTCTCATGCTAACAAATAATTTTAACATTTGGGTACTCTTTTCACTGATAAATAAGTATATATATATATTGTGTCATGCTGTTAATTCTTGTTTGCTGATATTTTTAAATTGCTAAGAGCTTTATTTCAAGTTCAGGTTCCAAAAGGTGTCAAATGATGATTGTTTTTGCTACAGTTCAAGCTTGTGCCAATGCACGTTTTGATACACTTTTTCAGTATTACTAATGTTGTTGTTTTCAAATGCTAGGCTTTGGCAATGAAGCCATTAGCTCCCTTTCTCTCCAATATTTCTGTGTAATGGGTCCGGCAGGTAGGGCTTCACAGGTTAAAAGATGTTCTTCAGTCATTTCCTCTTCTTTGTTGCACAGAGGACAATTTGGACTTGTATAAATTCCTATTCTGTGTAAGTGTTTGGCCAAATAATCATGTTCCATAAGTAATCTAAAATTTGCTACTGCAGCTTTACGTGGGATTTCTGGAATAATTTCTGGATTTTTAATAAAACTGTTCCATTTTTTATCTTTGGCATTTTTTGATATTGAATGGTTTTGTTTGTTTTATATTTGCTTTTAATTTATCCTTTTATGGATGTAAAGGATAAAAATTAGATGTATTGGATAGTTCCGAGTTAAGGCTTGCATTGCCGTGATTGGAGTTCATTTTGCTGCACCGGTTATTAGTCGCATTATTACTAATGTTGACAACGGTTATAAAAAGATTACAAAATCATAAATCCAGAAGCAGGGAAAACTTGACATATAACAATATGGAAATCAAAATTTTAATGTAAGATTATAATTTTCTGCCCCTGGTTTACTTTTTACAAATTGTAATTATATTTCAATGAAATGCTCTGTATGTATGGAGTACCTTTTTGTTCTTTCCTTTCTTAATGGCAGAAAGGCAGTATTTTTCTTTAACTATATTTGGGTATGTGCACAAATCTCGTTAAACAATTACTTTGCCTGTAGTAGATATATATTTATTACACATAAAACAGGTATACTGAGTGAGAAAGTACAATAAATTAAAAAAAATTACATGTTACTCATATACAATTACACTACAATTTCTCTTATTCTCTCTCTCACATATGCTCACACCTACATATTATGTATTACACAAATTATACTATGATTTCTCTCATTGTTTCACACACACAATAATAAGCCATTTCAAAGCAAATTAACACTTTTTTTCTTTGCTACAGGAATTCCAGCTACAGGAAGCAACACCAGCTTCCATGCCAGCAGAAGAAGCTGAGATTCATGTGGTCAACTCTACGCCGAAAAGGTGGCAGCAACGCAGGGTGCCACCCAAACCCAAACCTGCAACAAGCATAGTTGATGCTTGTGAGAAGCGAGTTGAGGTTCTCACGACACAATTGGACCTCATTAAAAAGGAACATCAAAAGGAAATGGAAATAAAAAAGTACAAGTTATTGGTACTAAAAGAAAAACTTAAGTACTGGAGAAATAAAAACAGCTTGTAAATAAATCTTATGTGAATAAATATACATACGTACCTTAACTAAAGTGTTGATTTATTATTGCCTGTCTCACTGCTCTTCCTGATACTGCGTCATTACGATGCACTTGATGTTCTGCTGGAACAGGATCATTTTCCTCAATGTCTGCTCCCCTCACTCGTTGTAGATGGTCTAGCAGCCTTTGAATTTCAGGATCTTGAGGAGGTTCCTCGAAACTGAAACTCCTGGCGATGTTGTGCAGCACTGCCGTGGCTACGATTATTGCCATAGCATTTTGCAGGTCACATCTTAACCCCAATGACAGTACTGGAAACCTCCTTTTCCAAACTCCATACTGCCTCTCCACTGTGTTTCTTGTTCTTACATGTGCACTGTTAAAACGTTGCTCAGCAGCAGTTTGTGGGTTTATAATTGGGGTAATTAAATATGGTCTGCAACCATAGCCACTATCTCCTAGTAAATAACCATGAGGCATTTCTTCATTTTCAAACTTTGCTCTTAGGCTGGAATTTCTAAATATTGTACTATCATGCACCAAGCCTGGCCACCTTGCAAAAATGTCCCTAATAAGTAAATTATGATCACTTACAGTTTGGCAATTGAGTGAAAAAAAACCTTTCCTGTTTCTATAAACTTCGCCATTTTCACCTCCAGGCGACTGAGTCCTTATATGTGTGCAATCAATGACTCCAAGTACTCCTGGAAAACCACTAATTGCACTAAAGTTATCAATGACTGACCTTACATCAGGATTACTTGCCGGAAATTGTATGTAATTGCGTCCAAGGTCAGTTATTGCTCGCGACACACTGTTTATAATACGCAACGCCGTGGTCCGATGAGTATTAGATACGTCGCCGATTAGTATATTACATGCACCCGTTGCATAAAATCTTAAAGTTATTAATACTCGATTCATTGGCGATATCGGATTATTTCTGTTTGTTGGGAATTCTAACCTATCACACAATTTATCCACTAGCCACCACATACTTCCTTAGATAATCGGAACCTTTCTTGAAATTTTCTATCGTTCATATCATCAAAAGGATTTCCTCTATCCACTATAACGGGTATGCGATTGTCACCACCGTCAATATATTGCATATATAACATTTCGTCCTCGAAATTATCGCGTTCTAAAACATAAGCCGCCATTTTACAATTACGAGCTAAGATAATCGGCCATTCACGGTCGGTCAGAGTTAAACGGCGATTAAAGCCTGGATGGAGTTTACCGTCGTCGATGCACCAGAAATGACCGTTCATCGCGGTAAAGTCATTATTTAACCGCGATAATATCTTGATCGAGATTGGTGCACACGGCCGTTAGAGTTAGACATAACTAATCTCTGCAATGGTGCAAAATATCTTCACCGGAGTCAATATGACAAAAAGGCACACCATTACGCGATACTTTTGCTACTGAGAAGTAGGTATTTTACTGTTAGACATAACTAATCTCTACAAAGGGACAAAATATCTGCACCGAAGTCAATATGAGTCAGAAGCACATCTTTACGCGTTACCTTTTTTACTTAAAAATGAGGTGTTCTACTGTTAGGCATAAATAATCTCCGCAGAGAGTCGAATTACCTCTACCAGATACAAAATAAAACAAAAACACATCATTACGCGTTTCGTTTGTTACCTGAAGGTAGGTCTTTTACTGTTATACATCACTAATCTCTGCAAAGGTTCATATTATATCTACCAGAGTCAATATGAGACAAATACACATCATTACGCGATACCTTTTTTACTGAAAAGAGGGTGTTTTACAGTTAGACAGGACTAATCTCTGCAAAATGTCAAATTATCTCTTCCAGAGACAATATGAGAGAAAAACACACCTTTTAAGTGATATTTTTGTTACTGAATAGTAAACCTTTTACTGTTAGACATAAGTAGTCTCTGCAAACTGTCGAATTGTTTCCACCAGAGTTAATATAAGACACAAAAAACATCATTACGCGATACTTTTGCTACTGAAAAGCTGCTCTTTGACTGTTGGACATGATTAATCTCTGCAGAGAGTCGAATTACCTCTTCCAGATACAATATGGGACAAAAACACATCTATACACGAATCTTTTGTTACTTAAAGCCAGGTCTTTTATTATTCCACATCACTAGTCTCTGTAAAGTGTCAAATTATCTCTACCAGAGTCAGTATATGTCAAAAAAGAACTTCTTTATCTTAGTGTTCGACACGAATAATCTCTGCAAAGAGTCAAATTATTTCTACCAGAATCAATATGAGATAAAAACACATCATTCCGTGATACTGTTAGTACTGAAAGTAGGCCTTTTACTGTTATGCACGAATAATCACTGCAAAGGGTTGAATGACCACTTCCAGAGTCAAGCTGAGAGAAAATCACATCATTACGCGATCTTTTTTTGCTACTGAAAGGTAGGTCTTTTACTGTTAGACACGACTAATCTCTGAAAAGGGTCAGATTATCTCTAACAGACTGAATATGAGAAAAACACACCTTTATCTGATATATTTGTTACAGAATAGTAGACCTTTTACTGTTAGACACAAATAATCGCTGCAAACTCTCGAATTGTTTCTACCAGAGTCAATATGAGACACAAACACATCATTACGTGACACGTTTGCTACTGAAAAGTAGGTCTTTTACTGTTAGACATGACTAACCTCTGCAAAGAGTCAAAAAAGCTGTGACGGAGTCAATATTAGACAATAACACTTCATTAGGCGTTAATGTTGTTACCGAAAATTAAGTGTTATACCGTTAGGCACGAATAATCACTGCAAAGGGTCGATATACCCCTACCAGAATCAATATGAGACAAAAGTTCATCATTACGGGATACTTTTGTTACAGAAAGGCAGGCCTTTTTCTGTTAGCCATAAAAATTCTCTGCAAAGTTTCGCAGTACCTCTACCATATACAAAATGAGCAAAGAGCACAACATTACTTGATACATTTATTACAATAAAGTAGGCCTTTTACAGCTATACATAAATAATCTAGGCAAAGATTCGAAATATCTGTACCAGAATAAATATGAGACAAAAACACATCATTACGTGACACTTTTGTTACAGAAAAGTAGTCCCTTCACTGTTATACTTGAAAAGTTTCTGCAAAGAGTAGCATTACTACTACCAGATGCAATATGAAACAAAAACGCATCATTACGAATTTCTTTTGCCACTTAAAGGTAGGCCTCTTACTCCTATACATCACTAATCTCTGCAAAGTGTCAAATTATTTCTACCAGAGACAACATGAGCCAAAAACACATCTCTACGTAATAGTTTTGTTACAGAAAAGTAGACCTTTTAATGTTCGACACGAATAATCTCTGAAAAAGTCGAATTATATGCACCAGACTCAATCTGTGACAAAACCCTATCATTACACGTATGTTTTGTCACTAATGAGTAGGCCGTTTACAGTTACGCGCGAATAATCACTGCAGAGAGTCGAATTATGAGGGTCAGTATGAGACAAAAACAAACCTTTATGTAAAAAACTGAAGCTGCTGACAGTTTAATTATAGTTTTGCTACAGTAAAGTAGCCAATTTACTGTCAAACATGAAAGATATCTGCAAGGATTCGCATTATCTCTACCAGATACAAAATGAAACAAAAACACATTATTACACATTTGTATTGTTACTTAAGGTATGTCTTTTAGTGTTACACATCACAAATCTCTGCAAAGTGTCAAATTAACTCTAACGGAGTCAATATGAGACAAAAGCTCAAACTTACATGTTAGATTTGTCACCTGATATTTGGTCCTTTACGGTTAGACATGAGTCGAAATATCTGTAGCGGTGTAAACATGGGACAATAACACATCTTTACGCGATACTTTTTTTTACTGAAAAGTAAGCCTTTTACAGTTAGGCATGAATGATCACTGCAAATGTCAAATTACCTCTATCAGAGTTTATAGGAGACAAAAGCACATCATTACGTGGTACTTTTGTTATAGAAAAGCAGACCTTTTGCTGTTAGATATGAAAAATCTCTGCAATGATTCGCATTATCTCTGCCTGATACAATATTAAACAAAAACACGTCATTACGCGTTTCTTTTGTTACTTAAAGGTAGGTATTTTACTGTTACACGTCACTAATCTCTGCAAAGTGACAAAGTATCGCTACCAGAGTCAATATATGCCAAAAACTCACCTTTACCTGCTATCTTCGTTACAGGAAAGTAGATCTTCTACTCTTCGACAGCAATAACCTCTGTAAAATGTCGAATTTTCCGTACCAGACTCGATATGAAACAAAAACCCATCATTACGCGATACTTTTGTTACTGAAAAGTAGGCCTTTTGCAGTTACGCACGAATAATCACATCAAAGAGTCGTATTATTTCTTCCAGAGTCTATATGAGACAAAAGTACATTATCACGTGTTACTTTTGTTACAGAAAAGTAGGCCTTTTACTGTTAGAAATGACTGATCTCTGCCGAGATTGGAATTACTTCTACAAGATACAACATGAGGAAAAACACATCATTAAGCGTTTTGTTTGTTACTTAAAGCTAGGTTTTTACTGTTAGACAACACTAATCTATGCAGTGTGTCAAATTATCTCTACCAGAGTCAATATATGCCAAAAAATTCTTTGCGTGATATTTTTGTTTCAGAAAAGTAGGCCTTTTACTGCTCGACGCGAATAATCTCCACAAAGTATCGAATTAGTTCTACCATACTCAATATGAGACAAAAACACATCATTATGCGTTTATTTTGTTTCTGAAAGTACGCTTTTTTCTGTTGGATATGACTGAACACTGCAGACTGTCGTAATATCTCTACCAGAGTCAATATTTAAAAAAGCACACCATTACGCGATACTTTGTTTACTGAAAGTACGTCTTTTGCTGTTCGACACGAATAATCTCTCCAAAGTGTCTAATTACCTCTAACAGAGAAAATATGGGACAAAACCACATCATTGCGCTTTACTTTTGTTACTGAAAAAGTAGGTCTTTTACTGTTAGATATGAATAATCTCTACAGAGGGTCGAACTACCTCTACCAGATACAATATGAGACAAAACCACATCATTACACGATACTTTTGTTACTGGTAAAGTAGGACGTTTACTGTTAGATATGAATAATCTCTACAGAGGGTCGAACTACCCCTACCAGAGACAATATGAGTCAAAACCACATCATTACACGTTACTATTGTTACTGAAATATAGGTCTTTTACTGTTAGAAATTAATAATCTCTGCAGAGAATCGAATTACCCTTACCAGATACAATATGAGACAAAACCACATCTTTACGCATTTCTTTTGTTACTTAAAGCTACGTCTTTTACTGTTACACATCAATAATCTCTGCAAAGTGGCATATTATCTCTACCAGAATCAACATGAGAAAGAAAAACAAATCATTACGCAATACTTTTGTTACTGAAAGTACGCCTTTTACTGTTGGACATGCCTAATCACTGCCCGCGCAAAACGGTAGAGCTTCCCTGTCCAGATGAAATAACCCAATATTTGTTCTATCCTCTGGTAGTGTCGCTTTGTTGGTGGCAGCACGTGTGCAAGGAACCAAATCCTGCTGAGCGCGAAGCTGTTACAATATCGTATACGTGGTACCAAACTCAACATCCTGAGTTTCTGCTTATACATCATACCACGCAGTACATTAATCCGGGTCGTCCAGTTATATTTCCTCATGTCCGTCTCGCTATCACTAAAGTAAACTCCCAAAATCTTCGTACGCAGCACCATAGGTATTCCTAAGAATGAGGTGTCCGGCGGATCTGGTTCAGTGGTTAAAATCTCGGACTTTTGCATATGTCGATCCCTGGTTCTCTTATAAACTATCTCATAGCGAGGACTGTCTTAGGGGGTGGTATCTATTACCGTATTATCATCTGCATAGGCCCCCACAACATTTCGCTGCCCATATATCTCAAGTCCATCAAGTGTGGATTGCAGCTGTCGGAGTAGTGGTTCAACACACAGGGAGAATGGCATCATGGTCATGGGACATCCTTGTCTGACTGAGCGTTTAATCAGTATAGCAGACGTTAAATAGCCATTGCAGAGAACCTTTGACGAGGCACTAGAATACATGGCCCGAATCAGGTTGCAGGGTTTATCAGGCACTTTTAATTGCATCATACGTCTCCAAAACCCCTCATGGACAACTCTGTCAGGGGCCCTTTTGAGATCCAAATTAATAATCGCTGCAGACTTATGTTCCTGCGCTCAATGCAATATACATCCTCTCAAGGCAGCTAACGTACTTTGCAGGGTCGCTCCCTCCTTTACTGCGGCCTGGAACTCGTTAATGTTATATGGTAGTATCTTTCGCATACGACCAACAATTATTTTGGCAAACAGTTTGTAATCACAGTTCAACAACGTGATCGGTCGATAATCCTGTAGGAACTTGGGTCTAGCCACCTTCGGAAGTTGTACCACTATCCCATCTGCAAATGTGAGTGGTAAATGCCTTGTATTCAACATTTCCTGAAAGACTTGTAATAACTCGTTCAGGATGTGACACCAACACTGCTTGTAAAATTCATATCACAATCCATCAGGTCCTGGGGGCACGCAATTTGGATTTTTGGATTATTTCAAGTAACTCTGATTTGTACTGCGACGGCGTATCTTGCCACAATTCTTGAGGTAGCTCTGGTAGGGATTTTGACATATATGCCTCTACTTTGTGTGCGAGACCTGCCGGGCCGGTGAATCGTTGTGCGTAGAAGTTGTTCACTTCACGAATAATTTCGGCTGTAGTAGAAACTTCCCGTCCATCTATTTAAAGTTCAGTGACTAGCTTCCGGCGACCACGATTACGATCCTTTGCCAAATGAAAAAAACTCGCCTGCTCCCCATGCAGCACTTTCTCCGAGTGCACTCTGGCCAAATACCCATGAAGCTGTTGTGTTTTACGAGCTTTTATGTGTTCTTTGATCTCCCCCACTAGTTGCAGAACATCCTTGCTGTTGGCGTACGTGCAGCTTGTGGAGGATTTGGAAGTAATATTCCATGGTTTCTCTTCTAGCCAGCGCTCGACGACCGGCAGCAGCCCGAAAGAAGTTTCGTAATGTACGTTTGGCTTTACACACCCACCAGTCGACTTTGTTTGGTGCACGCGCAAAGGATTCCCGCAATCGTGACCAGCAGTCCTGGAAATCAGTCACAACTTCCTCATCCGTAAGCAAGGGGCAGTTATGTTTTCAGTAACCTCTGCCTCTATTGCAGCTCGCCAATCTGCCCTCCAGTGCATGTATTAGAGCGTTATGATCACTAAATGCCACCGGCATTATTTATGTGCGATGAAGGCGGTGTAAAAGTTCATCCGTAACATAAATGTGGTCCAGTCCTGAAGCTGATGGTCCTCACAAGAATGTAAATTCTACTGCTGAGCCGTGCATATGTTCCCAGGTATCTGCCAGGTGCATTTGTTCTACCAGCTGTTGCAGAGTACTACACGCATTGACGGCACCCCGTTGATCTTTAGCAGCTAAAGTACAATTAAAATCGCCAACCAGGACGAACGTTGCACTTGATGGAATATGGGTCAAGATGTCCTGCCTAAAAAAAATTCTCGTTACTTTCGTTTGTTACTGCCCGCAGGGGCGTAAATGTTAACCAAGTTAATGCCCTCGTATACTGCTGAGATGGCTCTACCAGAAGGATGGAGCACGTAATTGTTTATTTGAAAACCTTGGCGATACACAATAGCCGTACCGGTACTTTCCGGCCCAAGTTTCGTCTCCTACTCGTAGCCATATAAGAAGTCCATATTACCAAAATTCACCTCCTGCAAAAAGCATATATCTATGTCATGATTTATCAAGAAGTCCCTTAAAAGTTGCTGTTTGACCACCTGACGCCGACCATTAACATTAAGTGAAGCCCAGATTTGAACACCTATCGGCATTGAATGGGCAAGGAGCATATCCTTAGTGATGCCAGGATTTCGAAGAACCAGGAACCACTTTAATATCAGTTGAGCCTCCTTGAACAATGTCTGGGCGCGAATCGTCTTTGGTAAGTTTAGCTGAACGTAGTTCTTCTTCATATTCATCACCGTCATCCACTGCCGGCCGCTTGCATGGGTCTATCTCTTTCCCTTGGATGGGAACCGGTGGACTACCTTTCAGGTGTAGCATATCCGGAGGTTGCTGTCCGGGTGGAAAATCTAGCATTTCCAGCCTCCTGTGCTGACTTCTTAATCGAGGGTCGCGACCCGACAATGCAATGCCAAACTTCTATCTTAACTGAGCTATTTCAGCAGCAGATACCTCAACCTCTTCATCACTTACAACCTCAATACAACCGTCCGGAGAACCCTCAGCTGGAGCAGTAACAGCAGATCTTTCAGGGGCATCCTGTGTCTCAACCATAGGCGTGATATCGCTGGCCACTGCGCACTGCAGGGAAGTACAGTTCCATTTCCAGGAACTTTATAGTATTCCAGTCCCGATGTTAGCGTATACCTTAGCGAGGGACCTTGAAACGGACGTGTTTGCAATGAAATTATGAGTTGAGCATTCAATCGTTGTAGCTTAGCGTTTACAACGTTTCTCATTCGTGCTTTCGTGGTATGAATATCGATATTATACTGATTAGTTTACTATCAAGTTCGGCTTGTCGTGCTGTTATTTCTTTCATTTCTTTTTCCACAGCTGTTGTTATTGTCGCGCTAGCACAACTAATCGTACTAGTTAAACGTCTTTGTAGTTAATTCTGTTTCTATGAAATGGTATCGACAATGTTTGTTATTGTCTCAGTTAAATCTGTTTTCAATTCATTCTGTTCCTCTATAAAGAAGTGAGGAACATAACTCATGGTGACTGCATCAGTATCATCTATTGGATCTGCTATCTCCTTTAATCTTCTCATTCGAAATGACAGATTTTCATTAGATTCATGAATTGGCATCCTGTCATCTACGTATTTTTTATTAGGAACATCGTTATCGTGAAGCGGTTCCAATAGCGTTTTCATTCTTATACCACCAAGAGTGGCATTATTTTCAGAATCACGTGTAAATGCATATTTACTTAAGTAATCCATTAAATTGTTGTACTGGATGTCAAGCGTCTTTTGTAAGTGAGCCCTAAGCATAGCTTCAAACTCGCCCATTCTTTGATACGAGGTCTGCTCGCTGTAGATCTGCAATCGATTCCCGACGTCAGACGTATGCGTATCCACATTACGTTTAGTCGTCGCATCGTCGCCTTCTTCAGGGTTCGGAACATTGCACAATCGTTTTCCCTTAAACCTACAGTTTCCCGATCCATCTCCATTTTTGATATACCGATTAAACACACGCCTAGAGGGTATGACTCATCGGTATCCGAACATATCGATACTCATCGCTTTAGTGATGGATGAATTCTTCAATTTATTCATTGTGATAAAGAGATCAAATCCGTGTCGGTAGCGTCCTCTCTCAATGAATATTCCGGTACTATGACAACAAAGGATCGTTCATTTCTCTCCCATATATGTTTAAACATATCCTTAAATTCAGCATAGGACATATCGGTATTTACATAATCTTTATATATATGTTTTAAATTGAGATTATCCTGTCTAAAGAGTACAATCATATTTGCATTATCTCTGATTAAATATTTAGGCACTTTAGCATATGATTGAGCTAAATATATAGCATCGACGTTACGCTGGCTACCCATACTATAATAGGAGGCTATCTTACCCTGTTTTTCATGTATCACATCGTCAAATACAAATATCGAGTTTTCTCTAGCTTCCGATGTTTGGAGAACTTTTTCACCATCATCGAACGTAAATAAGCCTATATCGGGTATAGTGTTCAGTACCTTGGGTAAATACCGATATTTAGCTTGTTGCAACGATTTAGAATATTTGTAGAGGTTTTCGAATCTCAGACCATTCTCGTGAACAAGCAGGTTGAGTAAAACATTCGTTTTTCCACCATTTGAACTACCCAATAAGAGCACTCTAACATTACTCGGAATCAGCGTGCCGTGTCGTCCTTTGCGAACATCATCGAAGTCTAACACCTGTATGGTGGCGTACACTTTTGCTTTACTACTTCTATATCACGACTAATACTTATAAAGCATACGGTTTGCTTTTTGTTTCATAGTGAGACATGCGCTCTACACGTGCACGCAAGGGTTCGGGAATTCTTAAATCCTTGATGAAGTCATTACCATTTGAGGAACAAAACTACATAAACGATGGCAGAGGGGTGACTTACCAGTGAATGGGTTGAACTCGGCGTGTCTCGATCACGACAAAGCTTACGCAGCGAGTACTAATACAGAATCACGTCGCTTAGTCGATAAGATGCTCGCGGAGAAGGCTTGGAGGCGGGTAAAATCTGCTGACGCTTCTTTGGGTGAACGAATTACAGCTCGACATGTTACCACACTTATGAAGGGTAAATTGGCAGTGGGCGCTGGTATGCGTAAACGTCGCAGCAAGAGATGTGGTTTCTCACCTTTACTACCACTTTTAGCTGTTCTAGGTGCAGCAGGTGGTTTAGCTGGTGGTGCTGCTCAGATTGCCACAGCTGAGAGTATGAAACGTTCGGATGCAAAACAACTTGCCGAATTAACTCGTCAAGATGAGCGTATGGAATCTTTAGCTCAGGGAATAGGTCTTCGACGTAAGAGACGTAAGAGTAGAGGCTTGTATCTCCGATCAAAAAACTCGGGGCGAGGACTATATTTATCCCGGAAAAAGCCCTGAGTGCTACCGAGATCGCTTCTTATGCACGACGTCTACACATTCCACATTTTAGGGGTGTCTACATGTTAGATAAACTACCTACACATCCTCGATACGCTGAGAGAATAGTAGTGAATTTAGATACATCCTATAATTCTGGTACTCATTGGGCTGCTGTACGCAAGGATGGTAACGCTGTATACTACTTTGACGGTTTTGGTGATCTGAGACCGCCGAAAGAGATAGAATCATATCTTTCAGGTGCTAAGATCCTATATTATAGGAGGAGATTTCAAGATTCCGATTCCGTTATTTGTGGTCACTTGTGCCTTCAGCTTCTCTTGTAAAACGACGTCGGCTACATTCGTAATTAATCAAACTGAGTTACACTATCACCGTGAATGTAAGTGATATCATCTTCTCTACGTTTCTCAATCTACCACTACATCTGAATCCAGACGGTCATTACGAGATAGCTCTATTGTATTTCGAGACGTTTACTCGATTCCTAATGTGGATGAGAGCAATAATCTATTCCATTACGTAGGCGATGGTAAACTCGAGAGAACAGTGATTCCACCGGGTACTTATGAATTGGATGATATCGCTCGCCTGCTCAAGGGTGCTCTCGACATCGGTGATGATTTCATTCTACGTGCTAATAACAACACCATGAAATCTGAAATTCAATGCCCCTATATTATCGACTTTAGTCGTGAGAGATCGATCGCTTCTCTTCCCGGTTTCACCTCTAAACAGAGAGTTTCGGCCAACGTGCTGAACGAGTCTAATGATTTGGTTAACATATTCAAGGTTAGCATTATACGTATCGAGTTCAGTCTTTGCACTGGATCTTTCATCAATGGTAAGAGTGGTCATTCTCAGTATGCATTTTCCCCGTCGGTACCTCCAGGTTGTCACATCTCGCAGGAACCATCAAGTCCTATGTATCTACCAATCATCGATAAAAACTTCATTGATCATTTCAACATTAAGTGGTAGACCAGAACGGAGATAAGTTAGATTTCAGAAACGCAACCATCACTGTAGGATTCCACATAGGTCGTAATGCGCATAGGTTTTAAGAGACGATGCTATATTAAAAACATCTCTCGAGAACGAACTCTACTCGATCTTTGATCCGCAACCTAATCACATAGTCTAATCGAAGATTTCTCACCGGTTTAGGATTCAAAGTTCTATAATGGATGTGTTGGATGTGACCGGGATTTCGACCTTTGATGATAACATCAGTAAGGAGGAAGAACACGTATTCCTGCCGTACAACACTTCAGCTCTCGATGTGAACGATGAAATTATAATTTCATGCCAAGCTGAGAATTTGTACACGCTTCCCATAAGAAGTTATCTCTAAATCGAAGGGACTCTCACTAAAACCGATGGCAGCGTCTCAACATTGAAATTGAGTAACAATGCTATGGCATTCCTATTCGATGAGATTCGTCTAGATATGAAAGGGCCTACTATTGACAGAACCAGAAAACCGGGTATTTCATCAACGATACGTAACTATGCATCTCTGAATGAACTGTAATTGAATCTGTAACAGTATTTTTGTTTAGTAATGTTCGAAGGAATAATAAATATATATAAATGTATGTAGTTGTGTGATTGGCCGAAGTAGTAGTGGTATGACGTGGTGTGATGACGTATCAGTGAATCGGCCAATCACAAAATAAAGTGGGAATTACTATGGGGACAAGAAAATCAATAATCTAGAAAAAGTGAGAATCTTGTATCTTGCTGGAGAAGGAGGAAAGATGTTACGAGGATTGTAATTGTAAAGGAAAATTAATAAGATTCAAAAAGTGTTATTCAATATTTATAATAGATAAGAGTGAATCATAGTTCATATTATATAATTAAATAATATATTACAAAATTGGACTCATCTAAATTTTATTTTCACCAAAAATCCGCATCCACACCTGAGAAAAGATCTCACGACTCTCAGTAGATTAAAACTCGATTTGGATCTTACAAAAAGTTGGCTTGCTTCTTATTAGTTGAAGATGAACGAAAATATAATCCCGTAACAAATGGCGCAGCAACGTGTGGGGCTCGAATAGGATAAAGAAGAGGAGATCGTGCATCGTGCAGCTCCGTGGGAATTTAAAAGGAAAGAAGAAAGAAGAGAGAAGAAAGAAGAAAACGAGAACTGGTTTACGTGAGTGAAATTAAAAAAAAAAATAATAATAGTAGTAGTAGTAGATTTATGTTGTTAAGAAATCAGAAAATAGTTAAAAAGATGGCGAGTAGAAAAGAAATAATAGTGGAAGGAGAAGTTACTGATAGTGTAGGAATGAATAGGGAGGATGCAAGATTAAGCATAGATAATGAGTCAATGTTGGAAAGAATAACAAGAATGTTAAGTAATTTAGATTCTAAAATAGAACAAAATGCAAAGAATTTAGATTTTAGAATGAGAGATGTAAAATCAGAAATAGGAGATGTTAAATCTGAAATGAGTAATTTAGATTCTAAAATAGAACAAAATGCAAAGAATTTAGATTTTAGAATGAGAGATGTAAAATCAGAAATAGGAGACGTTAAATCTGAAATGAGTAATTTAGATTCTAAAATAGAACAAAATGCAAAGAATTTAGATTTTAGAATGAGAGATGTAAAATCAGAAATAGGAGATGTTAAATCTGAAATGAGTAATTTAGATTCTAGAATGAAAGACGTAAAATCAGAAATGAGTAATTTAGATTCTAAAATAGAACAAAATGTAAACGATTTAACTAAGAAAATGAATGATTTAGATGTAGGAGTAAGACAGGAACTAGCGCAAAATGTGAGTAACTTAGAAATTAATTTATTACAGAAGCTAAATCAGGAATTAAAATCTGAAATTTCACAGGAGATTAGAGAAGGGAGAAAAGAGTGTAGGGATAATATGGAAAGGCTCATGCAGATCATAGAGATTAATAAGGATGAGAATAGAAAGGAAGTCAATGAGTTGAGAGAGATAATTCAGGAAACTAGGTTAGGTCAGGACATTGTGAAACAAGAAATAAGAATGGAATTAAACAAAGAGTTAGAAACATTTAGGATACAACAGGCAGAAATAACACAAAAACAAAGAGAAGAATTAGGAGATAAAGTAGAACAAAGAATCAATGTAATTTGTTCTGAAATGCAATTACAACATGATGAAAGTAAGATACACCAAGAGGAAATAAAGTTACAAATTGATGAGATAAGTAAAGCAAAAGAAGAAGTAATTTTGCAAATTAAAGAGGTAAAAGAACATTTTGAAAAAGAAAAGGGTAACTTAGGAAAATTGACACAAGTTGTAATTGCATTACAGGCTAGAAAATTAAATAACGGGAAAGAAATGTCTAGAATTACAAATATAAACGATTGTGACTTACCAGGTAAATTAAGCAATCATCAGAAGTCTAGTGATATAGTAAGTGAATGTAGTGATTTTGTGAGTCCAGATAATGATATTAATTATCACAGAAACACACAGAACATGTCCTCACACACACAACTCCACAGTCTAGGTCAAAATGAATGTGTACATTATTCACTAAATGATATTAGTCCACCAAGTTTTGATGAGGAATCAGGTGATAATCCAAAAGTATTTCTTAGGGAATTGGAAGAATATTTCCGTATTAAGAGAATTCCCAATGAATTTCGGATGGTAATAGTAAAACGCTGTTTGAAGAAAAATGCTCTTGAGTGGTTAAGGTTAACTTTGGCTTCACATGAAACATACAGTACTTTCAGAAATCTGTTTATAAATAGATTTTGGGGACCTGAGAGACAAAGAAGAATAAAAGTTGAGTTAGCAACGGGTAGGTTTGAGTTTAAAAAAGGGATTTCTATGACTGAATATTTCTTAAAATTAGCAAACAAAAGTAAGTTGATCAATCCCGAAATTTCTGAGACAGAAATTGTCAACATGCTAATACGTCATTATCCACCACATATCAGAAATCATTTAATTGTGGCTAAGCCTATCGATTTCTCTGATATGATTGAATTATTATCCGAATTTGAAGCACATAACCTCATTAATGATACTACATCCTGTGATGGTAACTATAATAACGTCCATATTGAGCGAGGAAGAAATCGACAGGAATCACAACCTACAAATAATAGGAATAATAGGACGAGTTTAAATTGGGGCGGGGCACCCGTGAGAAATCAAAGATTTGAAGGAAGAGGTTATGATCCTAGACGAACTTATGAATCTGTAATTCCCGGAACAGGAAGTGGAGTTCAAAATAATGTGCAAAGGAATTATCATAACAATCAGTCGACGAGAATTGGAAGAAATGATCAAATAAACCATGTAAGATTTTATCGAGGAAATAATCAGCGAATAAGTAATTTTAATAGGGGTAGAGGTACTAGTTTATTTAGTGAAAATCAAAGAGATTTTAGGGGTGTGAGATTTGAAAGAAGTAATCAAAATGAAAGAGTTGAAAATACACAAAGCACAGAGAATGATGTGAGTATAAACGATAGCACCAACCTAACCAACAATGAAAGTAATAATCAGAGGGAGATGGAGAACTAAAAACCAAATCATTTTGTGCTCTGGAAAGTGGTTCGGTGAGGATGACACAGGGCGAATTGAAAGTTGAAGATAACGGAAATAAGCTCACTCTCTTGCAGAAAAATAAGGAATTAGTCAACCCACCTCAGATAATTATTTACCTATGGGATAAAGAATATACAGCCTTGATTGATACTGGAGCCAGTTCTACTGTGATAAGTGAGGAATTGTTTAAAAATCTGTTAGCTAACTATAAAGTGGAATATTTAAATGTGTGTAACGCTTACTGCAGTACTGCAATTGGGAAGAAAAAGGATAGGATTAAATATCAAGTATTAATTAAGGGGCGAATAGGTGAATGGAATTTCAATTTCATTGCGTTGGTAATTCCACATTTGGCAAGAGATGTAATTGTGGGTAATGATTTATTATATGAATGGCAAAGTGTATTGAATTTCGAAATGCATGAAATGAAGGTTAAGACAGAAAATGATTTATTAGTAATAAAATTATTGGAAGAAGATGGAAGAAAAGAAGAGAACAGGGATAATATAAATAATGAAAAGTTTTTTGTGGAAGATATACTTTTGCAAGAAAATGGTAATATTGAATACGATGAAAATGAAAATTGTGGGAAGAATTTAATTATTGATGGATTGCAAAATAATGTAACTGACCTTGAAAAGCATTGTTGCCAATTATATACAATACAAGATAAGAACGGCGGAAGCCAAGTGGAGGAAGAAATAGAATTCCAGAGAATATTACAAGTAAAGTTAGAAAACACATATAATTTAGACCAAGCGAGAAAAGAACAGTTGAAGTTGTGTATATTAAAGAATAGAAAAGCCTTTAGTTCAAAACCTGGACTGTGTAACAAATACACACACACATTTAAAGTGAATGATACTGATCCCTATACACATAAAAGCCTTGACAGTAATTGAAACAATATTGAATATATACTATGTGTGTGTTAAATAATAATAAAAATAAAACATTGTTAAACATCAATATATTGTTGTATTTTAATTAATGTTAATTTATTGTTGTTAAATGTTCATTTATTATATTTAATCCAATGTATGTATATTATTATATTTTATGTATGTTGTATTGGTGTTGTGTAATATTGGTGTAAACGAAATTGTTAATTGGGGCTGTTCATCGAAATATATGGAAACAGATTGTTCATTCCTTTGTTTGGTTATTTTCCATATATTTCGAAGAGGGGCATTTGTAACAGTATTTTTGTTTAGTAATGTTCGAAGGAATAATAAATATATATAAATGTATGTAGTTGTGTGATTGGCCGAAGTAGTAGTGGTATGACGTGGTGTGATGACGTGTCAGTGAATCGGCCAATCACAAAATAAAGTGGGAATTACTATGGGGACAAGAAAATCAATAATCTAGAAAAAGTGAGAATCTTGTATCTTGCTGGAGAAGGAGGAAAGATGTTACGAGGATTGTAATTGTAAAGGAAAATTAATAAGATTCAAAAAGTGTTATTCAATATTTATAATAGATAAGAGTGAATCATAGTTCATATTATATAATTAAATAATATATTACAAAATTGGACTCATCTAAATTTTATTTTCACCAAAAATCCGCATCCACACATGAGAAAAGATCTCACGACTCTCAGTAGATTAAAACTCGATTTGGATCTTACAAAAAGTTGGCTTGCTTCTTATTAGTTGAAGATGAACGAAAATATAATCCCGTTACAAATCGTTTGCTGAATGCAGGTTTGATCTATCCAAGAGTAGCCGTAGACATCGTGAATACATTGAATGGTATCTTCAATGATGTCGTTCCTCTATCGATGCTGCTGGGTTTCGCTGACGATCACAAGGAAGTCATACTTAATAGCAAGTTTGAACTTACTCTCATTAGATCTAAGGATTCTAATAATTGTATAATTGGAAACGATCCTACACCCATTCAACTCACTAGACTCGAATGGAGGATGCCTGTGCTCCGACTCTCAGATTCTGAACGAGTTAACAAACTTAAACTCGTCAAATCGGATAAACCTCTACACGTTGCATTTCGAACCTTGGACCTACATACTCAACCTGCTCTACCCCAAATTGAAGCATTCACATGGAACATTGCAACCACGACTAATCTTGAGAAACCACGTTTCGTCATAGTCGGCGCACAAGTGGACAGATTGAATCATCTCGCTAAGGATGCTTCTCTATTTGATCATTGTAATATCACTAATCTGAAACTTTATCTCAACAGTGAATCTTTCCCCTATCACGACATGAATTTGGATTACACCAATTCAAAATTCGCATCTCTGTATGATCAATATTCTAAATTTCAATCATCCTACTACGGTAAGGAGAATTACCATCTTTTGAAACCGAATGACTTTCTGAAATACGCACCGGTATTCGTCATCCATTGCTCTCATCAACCTGAGGATACAGTGACGGGAGCAGTGAACGTCAGATTGGAAGTTTAAGCATCATCAAAATTTCCTCCACAAACTTCATTTATCTTTTTAATTATTTATGATAAATTATTCACTTATAAACCATTAATTCATGTTGTACAATCTATCATACAGTGTAATAAAAGAATACATATTCAAGTTATCTTTTTATTAACTTTCAGATACATCTCCAATACCCTCCTCCTTGCACTCCTGCTTCTTGCAGCGTATGAACATAATGATTTACGAATATCATATAGTTGATATAAATTTCTTTCAATATATGGAATTAGTCCTTTAAGTCCATTTAATGCAGTACTATTCAGATTTATACTACTCACATTTAAACATGTATTCACAAACGTTATTTCTTTCATGTTTTTCATACATAAGATTATATTAAATGCATAAATTACATTTTCACTTTACGGTGCACAAGGACGTTTACCATCTTTCAGATGCGTATCCAACACACACATATTTACTATTATTATCTCCGAATCCTGTTTAGTAATATACACAAACGTATCACCATGTGAAGCTTTGATGTAAAGTGATGGGAGTTCATTGTAAAATCCTATGTTCACACGATGCTCGGTGCTAATGGAGATGTCATTATCGTTCATGCACAAATTATTTCCCATCACTCGCAATTTCTTCTGCGAAGGGGGTGAAGGGCTCGAACATCATTATGATGAAACCGTCTTGATCAAACGTCTTCCTGGCTTTGACGATCCTCGGTTTGCAGTTTGTCTACTTATTCTCTGCTTTCTTACAGGATCTGTGGACATACACGAGCTATGTCTCAAAATCCAACATATTTCTATACTTGTTAACATAATAAAATCGTATTATTTTATACTCACTTTTCTATAGCTTCCTCATCGGGTGTAGATGTAGCAACTTCCTTAGACGGACGATCTTTGTACGGACCGCACACATCTTCACCTTGATCCTGCTCGGGATTGAAGCAACGTCATCAATTTGTGATTTTCTGAAATGTACATATTTATCGTTAGCTATCTAACACATACCGACACTTCCATGTTAACAAACAATTATAATTCTACTTACCCACGATACACATTGCAGTTCATTCCACATTGAGCATATGATGTAATTGCTTCATTATGTGTCCTATTCTTGCATATCACTTGATGTATCTTTCCATCACACGTTTCCTCATGATGGTCAATCCAATGCTTTTGCAGATCTTCATAGTCATGCATATTCTCCCAGAATCTAGTATCGCTTTTAATAAGAGGAGTTGCTGTACAGCTCATCTTGACGTTGCGACGTGAAGTGATGGTAGAAACCTTTTCCTTCCTGCGCGAGCGGTATGTATGGAGGGGGTGAATCATGTTCAAACCTGTAGAATCGGGGTGCCTATGTTACTGTTTTATCACATATCCCCTCTACATCGTACGGAGGATTAGAGTTTCCGGGCATCGAACTCTGGGACTCCATATTCATACATCAGGGGCCTCGATGTTCACACAACACCACAACTCTTAACACCCATCCTTCAAGACTCACAAGCATCTCATATCTTAACTTTAAGTCCAAGATACGAACCCGAATCTATTATCATACATGAGAGTTCACGCACACACACACACACACACCTCGATACGAAGATCCCCGCGAACCCCCGTCGCCGCCCCCAACGTTCCAAACAACACACACCCATCCAAACACACACACACACACACACACACACACACACACACACACACACAACGATCCTGGGGAACGGCAATACGCCACCGACCCAAACAACAAAAAATCATCGAATATCAAACATGAGACTTCTAAATCATAGGGGTATTCTACATCATACATTTATTAACACAGGTGAGAATTCTGGATCTTATCAGGTGCGATGCTGAACTCTCAAAAACATACTACTAACGCTGATTGGGGCTAGCAAACAGTTTTAACTTCCTGACCACGACACCGGATGTACAGATTCCCAGTACCACCAACAGAAGCAGTGAACGAAATTTCCGAATTTGGTTTTGTTGTAAAGAATATCTTGCATGATAATGAAACTAAAAGTTGGATTTCAATGTATTGAAGCTAATATAGTCCTATACTCTCGTTATAAAGATAATTCTGACCATATATTTTCAATTACTCGTTATTATATGTTGGTAATATTAACCTTCCCCCTCCACCTCCTGCAGCCACTAAACGTCAGGGCCGGAGATACAGCGGCCGGACTGTAAGGGCCTTATTCATAGTAAGACTTGGTCCGGACCGACTTGTTACTTCCGGTGGACTAACGGTGGATCATCGATTTTCTTATTCATAAACCGCGATTAGCGATACTCCGGAAACCAAGCACGTTGGTCTGGCTCCGAGGGGTAGATTAAAGGCAGACTATCTTTGCAACATGGACGACAGTGAAGTTATGAATGTAACTTAAGCGCGTAGAATTCCTGAAATAAAACTCAGGATGAAAACTTATCTACTAAGAATAGAAATTATTGCAAAGTATAACGACCTGACCTTCAAAATCAGATACAGGTTTAGTAAACCGAGAACCAGAAAGCTGATAGAAATGATTCATCCTAACCAGTACGTCAGGGACGATAACCGAGGCCTGAGTATCTCAATTGACACTCAAGTCCTAACAGATTATCTAGTGAATCTCATTGAATACACAAATAGCCCCTGCAATACAGCAGGGCATTTTACGTGTTAAAGTGCTGAAACTATTTGGCTACTGTATTTAAAATGAAATTCCGTATTAACTTAACCTAGTACAAAAGGCCAGAAATGCACATTAAGTAGTTATAACAAAATAAAAACTGTACTTATTTTGTGAACATTCGACTTTATATGTGCCTTCTGTCTACTTCATTGCTCCTTTAGACGAAAAACACTTATTTCTTTTCCTGCGAAAGCTGCAGAGAACTATGCAGTTCCCTCCAGGCCTCCTCATTTCTCGTACTGTGTAACAGTTCCCCTTGGTCATAAACATAAAGTGGCTTGATATATGTTCTATCAAAATAATATTAGATTAGTATCTATATTATATACTGATTATTTTGCATCGAAAGGAAATACATAGCTATTACAGAGTAACAGAAATATGAGGTCCCTCAAGGTTGAGAACACATAGTCGGTCGGCTTTCTTTAATAAAAGGTCCACATCTAGGAATAGTGCCCTTCTTCATAACAGATCCACTCCTAGGAAAACAATGCCTCCGAACAATGTGGAAAGTCGGTCTTCTACTCTGCTCTTTCTTTCATGCCAATACGTACCTTATCGATACAATAGATTCGTAGATTTTCCGGATTTCTAAAACTTTTGCAGCGTACGTGCCACGGAATTAAATTAGTGGACACTGTGGTAAACTCTCTATCAACGTTCGGTCATGCGCACATACAAAATTCGTACGATGGTTAAAACTTAAAATTGAAACCAACCAACTACAGTTTAGAACTTACACAAGTGATTCACACAAAAATTCAAAATGTAACGATAGAGGGGGAATTCCAGGAGATAGTGGATCCGTGATTTGGATAGTTAAGACACACTCTGTCGGTCGGGCGTAGTGGAACCACGTTGTGCATACCAGTGCGGTAGGAATACACTGAGCACAT
Source organism: Mantis religiosa (assembly GCA_030765055.1). Lineage (NCBI taxonomy): Eukaryota > Metazoa > Arthropoda > Insecta > Mantodea > Mantidae > Mantis > Mantis religiosa. The sequence goes on from CM060950.1 coordinate 228,687,934, forward strand.
AACACGTGTAAAGAACTCTATCGTTACCGCCAAAAGCAGCACACGAGTCAACAATGAGCGACTTTACAGTTGGCCAGTGAGGTATCTAATTACTTTAGCGAATAATTTGATCATGGAACAGTCGAGGTGAGTGAGTGAGTGTGTGGTGTTTTAGGGCCCATCGACAACAAGGTCATTTGGGCCCTGGAACATTCGAGGTGTTTTCTTCGCTGATCATACCACATCCAGTCAGGACCTATCCCACACCCTGGAACAAAGAACAGTGTCCATGACGAGCGAACCCCAAGGAAAACCCCAAACTGTCCAGGAAACCTCACCCATCCGTAACCTTTACCCGTCATCTTCCCTATTTTATGAGGTGTTGAGTGCTGGGAGGTAGCAACCAGGTTCCTAACGGGCAAGGACAACCTCAACTGACATTTTTGGTATAATGTCCAACATTTACCGAACTAAATAAAAGTCATATTTTTCTCTTCCTCAGAACAAATGACTGCACGCTTTTTCATTAACTCCAAGTTCGCCGAACAGCAAACTTCTTATTGAACATTATCGGCCAACAAAATGATTAAGAAACAGCTGTGAAACTACCATAGAAGTGTATAAAGTTATAGGTACACTGTGGTTTGTTTACCCCTCTATGGGACTCGCGCATGCGCAAGAGAACCTTTCTACCTCGTGTAACATTTGCTACGTGCTGATCCACGGTTTTACTTGGTCCGTGGGTTTTTATCGTCTATGAATACCAAGAAGTTAGACCGCCGTTAATACACAGTAAGTTAATCTGATGATAGTCTAGACCAAAGTGGTAACTATGAATACGGCCCTAAGGGTTTGCCTCGTTCTGGAAAACCTAAAGTATAGATTATAGAGGATAGATGCCCATTTTAACGAGAAACATTTTAAGAAATGTACCCGTAGGCTTTCAGGGGAACCTGGTGCATGAAAACAAACCATTCATCGCCACATTAAGACACTCGGAAAAGATCTTTACCTCATGAAACGACACCTCAAAAGGCTGAACGCAGAATGGACATCTGTTAGGAGAATTGTCACTTGTTACGAAAAATTGTTAAATTATCGAAACCTTGATGCTTCGAAAGCGACTTGATCCCAGCCAACCTGCCTGAATCATCATTAGAAAGATCAGTTCAGTCCCAAAGTAATGTTCTGTATCTGCGGAATTTTGAAGGTGTGATTCACTGGAAGTCTGTACCAAAGGGGGGAACTATAGATGCGGATTTTTATTCTCAGCAACTGGAACGAGTTCATGAAATTTTCAGACGGAGATACCCAGAATTAGTTAACCGGCAATTAGTTGTCCTATTGCAAAAGGACAATGCAACACCCCATACTGCAAGAACAACTATGCAAAATATTCAGGAATTGCGAGGAATCGAACTGCTGCCACACCCAGCATACAGCCGTGATCTCGTATCATCAGATTATCATACTTTTCTATCCATGGCCCATTTGTTTCGTGGAGGAAATTTTGATAACGTTGAAGCATTGCAGATGAGTGTCACCGAATTCTTCGCATCAAAACCTAGGAGAGTTTTCCCATCGTGGGATGATAAACCTCGCTCAAGACCATAAAATTTAATATTCTATAGTTTGAAAATTACTTAAAGGCTTGTCAGAACACGTTTTAAATAATTGTTTTTCTTAAAAAATAACAGCACCTGTACGTCAGAGGTTAGCACAATAATACGTCAACAGTCACAGTTTCCGGAACAAAGAATAATGCGTACTTTCTCTTTTAGCCAGCAACTTATCTAAATAGCTTATTTATTAGCCTGCATCAAATTTATCAGTCATCTTAACTAAGCACCCACTCACGCGTACCCTGAGAAAAGGAACCTGAGGTTTACCACGGAAACAGCTGGCAGCAGTATCATCAAATTTCAGAATGGAGACGGCATGAAAAAGTGCCGGTAAAATGGCAGAAAGAATTACGACTAAAGTTGTGAATGTGCTCTCGTATGAAATGAAGTATTCATTAAAACTGGGTGTGTAAGAACAATTTATGTATTGAAAAATTATTGTTGTAGAAAAAATGCTAAAGAGGATATAGTACGTGTTCAAATCCTCACTCACTGACAAATTCAACACATTTTAAATATAACAAAATATACAGCATGAAGGTGTCACCTGCCATGTATCGTTCCCATGTGTATTTGCCTCAAGAACTTAGGTTTCGATAACTCTGTCCTTTATCTAAGTTGGTAATGAATTAGGTTATTACTAGAGAGTCGATGCAGCTTACAGGGTCCAGAAGACATCATATTGTCGCAAGGCGTTTGTTATTTGGCGAGAGAGAGAGAGAGAGAGAGAGAGAGAGAGAGAGAGAGAGAGAGAGAGAGAGAGAGAGAGAGAGAGATAACCGGGGAGTGAAAGAGAAGGATAGCGCCCAAGCTACGCCCACACGTGAGTGAGTGGTTGGCGTTTGCCGTGGGAGAGACGGGGGCGGAGAGAGGGGGAGACGGAGAGCCGTCTGGATAGTTCTCCCCTTGTCTCGCTACGCCACGAAACAAGGTTTCGGCAACTTTCGAGAAACGATGGTTTGGTTATAAAAGACGAGAGACAAGTCGCGCGTTAGTTTCAACCCAATATAGAGACACCTCCGTCTCACACAAGAGTGGTGCAGGCGTTAAGGGATGTCCCTCAATCCGGAAAAAAGCCACGCCATTCTTTTTACTAGGAGCCACACACCGGCTGATTGCTGCAAGTTCCACTTTAGAGGCCGCAGGTTAAAGTGGACCAATTCCATCAAGTATCTGGGCGTCCAACTTGATGGGGGCCTAACTTTATGCGGACACATCAGGGACATCTCGGCACGGGTACTAATGCTGGGTTCAGTCTCGATGCCAGTCCGATTAAAGTTACACCTCTTTCGAGGGCTGATAATCCCACTCATGTTGTACGCCTGTGAGATCTGGAGCATGACTGCAGATAGTTGGCTCGCATATCTTCAGCGTGCACAGAATAGAGGACTCCGATCCATTTATTCTGTAGGTCGGTTTTTCCCGTGAGGTTACTTCACGAAGCTTCTATTCTCCCATACGTGGAGGACTAAATTAGGCGTTGTGCTACAAAATGTTACGCTCAACTACCAACACACAGAAGCACCCTGGTTCCATCTCTAGGAGATTGCGACGCTACGAGACGCCGATTCAGGCATTTCCAGGTACCCCGTATGGGATGCGGGCACCCGAGGTAACAGTGGAGTTAATCCGAACAGCAGCAAAAGCTGAACTCCATAAACTTCAAATGAGCTGTTTGGCTACAAAATTACCCCATTATTAATCCAGTAAACACCAGGGTGTAAGGAAAAAAATGGTTTTGCATCCTGTACAAAATCAGAAGGGCAAGAAAAAGCTACCTTGTAAAAATTCCTCATTAAAGTAATGCCACCCCATCCTGCATCACCAAAATTTCAACCTGTGCTTACACACAAAACCTGGGTGGGTACGCAGCAAAAACATGCGATGCGATGGCGAGTTAGTGAGTCAGTCGTGCAGCGAAGTTGCGAGTGAGTGAATGCAGCTCTCTATGAAAGTGTGGCAGACGGCTTCCAAAATTGCGTTCGTGTGTGTTACGTCATTCTGATGATATCAGCGTTGTACAAGTGTCTTTTACTTGAAATAAAGAGCACTTTGAATTTATGCAAAGCAGACTTTTAATTTTACGAACCCACATAGTCACAATATCCTGTTTTCAGGACCAGCTAGCCTCTACTTGGGCCGATCACACATAAACTTCAAATATGCTGCTTTGTTTAAACATATGGGAAAATATATCTTGCGCATAAAGATAAAAAGTTGTATGAACAGAAGTCCATTAATTGCTTATTTCCTTTTTGGGGTACTTATTCTATAGATGAACCCTGAACCCCAACGAGAGAACTGCAGGAACACAGCAAATCACAGAACATGATCAAAATGGCCTCCATTAACTCCAATACATCCGTCAACCAACCATCTCATGGACTCCCTACTGCGCTGAGTTAGACCTGGAGAATTTCATACTGTGTTGACAGCCTTTCACAATACGAGCATGAAGAGCCAGTACATCTGGAACTGGAGTTGCATAAACAAGAGGTTTTAAATATACCCACAAATAAAAATCTAGTAGGTTTACTTCGGGCAAGTATGTGGGCCACGAAATTGGTCCACCCCTCCTATCAATCTACCAGCCTGCTGTTCAGAAATCGACGCAGAGTAAGCCTGAAATGAGGAGCAGCTACACGGTGCATGAACTGTGTGCCGGTGAGCGTACTGTAACAAGTGTACTGTAGCATAACAACAGTGAAATGCATCATCTCCAACCAGTTTAACCAGATAAAAAAGCGAACGTGGTCTGACAAGTTTCTGATCCCAACATAAGGATGACAGCTCTCGTAAATAAAAGCTAGTGAATTTCGCTGCTCATCTGTTGGCAGTTACTCACCAAAGTTTCAGTCATTTTCGGCGCTCAGTTATTATGTAACAGTCGTTTGAGTGAGCTGATGTGAGTGCTTTTATGAAAATGGACAAAAATCGAGCATCGACCTCTCATTAAATACGTGTGTTTGAAAGGCAAATCGCCTATGCAAATCAAAGATGACTTGAATTCTGTTTATGGGCACTCTGAACCATCATTTACCACAGTGAAAGTTTGGGCATCTGAATTTAAACGCAGTCGTAAGAGCTTGGGAAACGATAACGTTCAGGCCGTCCAAAAACTGCAACGTTCACCAAATGGTGCTAGAGGACCACCGAATTATGTGCGAGAGATGGCAGAGGCTATGAAAATGTCAAAAGAAGGCATTTGTCACATATAAAATCAACATTTAGACATGAGAAAGCTGTCCGCGCGTTGAGTGCTACGTTTGCTCACGTTAGACAAAAAGCGTGTTCGAATGAACATTTCCAACGCTATTTTGGCGCAGTTTAGGCGCAATAAATCCAAGTTTTGGGGAAGATTAATTACTTTATATGAAACTTGCATACACCATTATACAGCCGAACAAAAATACAGTAACAAAAATACGATTGCTTTTGGGATAGTCATGGAGATATTTTAATCGATTATCTTCCAATAGGAAAAGCCATTACAAGAGCATACTACGCCTCTTAACTTTGAAAAGCTGAAGGCAGATTTCGCGGAACAATGTCCACATTTGCAGAAAAAGAAAATCCTGTTTCTCCAAGACAACGCACCGTCTCACATCTCAGCGTTTGCAATAGCGAAAATCCACGAATTACGGTTTGAACTGCTTGAGCATCCGCCTTACTCACCAGATCTGCCCCCAGGCGACTTCTTCGTGTTCCCTCGTCTGAAAATTGCGCTCGGAGGACAGAGATTTTCGTCAAATAAAGAGGCAATCCCCTTCGTGAACAATTATGTTGCAGAGGAAAACGCTGGGTACTATTTGGCCGGGTTACAGAGATGGGAGCATCGCAGGGAGAAGTGGAAACTATGTTGGGAAAAAAATATTCTGAAAAAATGTCCTATATCTTTATTAGGTCTTACACTTTTCAAACAACTTTTGTTCTGTACTATTAAACCACAGTTCCTTTGTGGGGTTATGGGCACAGGACAGCTACTATTACACATCTCACCGTGCAAGTAGAGCTGTAGAAAAGTAGCTATACCATGGAATAAACTATTTCCGGATCTGTGTCCATATGATCTATACGCAAGAAGAGTTTTCTCAAAGTTTTTGACATATCTTTTCGTTACATCCTGTATATTCTTGGACGAATTATTCTTAACAAGCTTACCCATCGAGATAAAAATTTTTTATGATGCGTTTTATTACGTACTTCCTTGTACGTACAGTGTGAATAGACTTAAGTGATGGCCAAATCTCTTAAGAGCCGATCTCTCTGTGCTGGTTTTGACATTCTGTTCCACTTGTATGACTGAGCGGAATGGCTCAGGCGGTTTCGTCTGTGGCCCGTATTCGGGAAGCCCGGGTTTCTCGGGACTTTTCCGGGGTTGCTAGGGAATGCTGGGTAGGTTAATTACATACTTGGTGTCTGGAGCTTGAGGAGATCGCACGTGCCAGGTAGAGGGGCATGTAGAAATGAGCTGAGACAATGGGTGTTGACTTCGTGATTTACCGGGCGAGGATCGGAATGAGGTCGTGTCAGTGCTCACAGGGAGCAGGTAGTCGGCGTGAAGGTACTATGGAAACTTCACAGAGTTATTTTGTAATTTTTGTATTATTAACTTTACTAGTGATAGGGGGAATTGAGATTAATCCAGGACCTGTAGCGGACGAACCTGTAGCTGTATTGAAGTTCTAAGGACCAGACTTATGTGCAGTAATTGCTCGAAGTGGTTCCACTTTGGCTGCCAGAAAGTGAGGAGGGACATGAACATGGAAGACACCTGGGTATGTAAGGAATGCAGGGGAGCCGAGACCGTCACCGCAAATCAGAGGGAACTGGAGCAGCTTCAAGAAGAAGCACGGGAACTACGCATTAAGCTACAACAGGCGGAAGATATCATTCGGAGGCTCGAAGATGAAAACCGTCAACTGAGGGAGCATGGGGAAGAAAGAGTAAAAGAAGAGGAGAAATCTTACCTAATATCCGGTGACTCTATTGTGAGACATCCTGGAAATCCAACGGCGGAGGTAGTTTGCTATCCGAGCATAAGAGTTGACGGTCTGCTGAGGGAAATCGAGAGAAAGCAAGAGGAGATGGAAGGCAAGTATCGGACAATCGTATTACATGTCGGGAGCAATGACTTGCGGAGAAGTGTTAACTATGTGTTGGGTGACATGTACGACTTAGTTAACAGGACAAAACAGCTACTTCCTTCAGCAAAAATAGTCGTCAGTGGAGTACTAAGACGACGCGACTCCAGCTGGAGAAAGGTGATGCTGGTAAATGAAGCTTTTTCATGGGTAGCGGAGCGACTGGGTGCTCAGTTTCTTCACCCAAATTCGTGGATTGAAGACTGGGACTACGGACCGGATGGGGTACACTTGGACCGAAGAGGATCGTCAAAGCTGGCAGCTTTGTTCGCGAGAGTGACGAAGTGGGCTGACGACAACGAGCAGCAAGGGCAGCAATGACACCAACTTCAGGAAAATGCAGATTTTCAGGTAGGGGCTGATTCCTTAAGGCTGCCACAGGTAAATTGCTACATTATTATGAATAAAATTGTTCAGTTTTGGAATTTAGTAGAAATATGCAATCCAAGTGTCATTATAGGTACGGAATCATGGCTGAATGTTGACATTCATGATTCAGAAGTATTCAGGACAGGTTACAGGGTGTTTAGGAGGGACAGGGAAGGAAGGGGAGGAGAAATATTTATTTACGCTAAATCAGAGCTAAACAGCAAAGCATTATGGGTAGAAGAAGGGGTTTAGATTATGGCAATCGAAACTATTGATCAAGCAAACAAAAGGAATAATTTAACAATAATAATTTGCTATAGACCACCTGGAGAAACTGAATTTGCTACACTTCATAAACCAGTGAAGAAAATCTCTTTCGAAGGGGGCAAAATGTTATATTAGCAGGGGATCTAAATCTGCCAAATGTAAACTGGGACGGACAGTTAATAGGAGGTGAAGCTCAAAAGCTCATTAACTCTCTGGTTTGGGAGCAGGGTTTTTTTTAAGTGATGAAAACTGTTACTCGACAATCAGCATTACTGGACGTATTTTTATGCAAACCTGAGGCATTGTTTTCTGCATGCGATGTGTTGCCAGGTATAAGTGACCCTCAGTGTGTGCAATTAGAACTAAATTGGAAAGGGAACACAAACCGGTTTGGAACGGAACAAGTAACTAGTTGGGATTTCCATAGGGCGAACGGAGATGCTATCCAAACATTTCTCAGGAAAAAATATGGGTTATTTGTAAAATCTGCCACTAGTGTAAATGAAGCATGGATTAATTTCAAAACACTTATCCTGGAAACAATTAGAGAACACGTACCTTTTTAAGTTATTAAACATAACGCGGATCCAGAATTGTATACAAAATGTATTAGGAGACTTGAAAGAAAGATTAGGCACGCTTATACTAAAAGGAAGATATCAGAAAGGCATCTTAACAAATTTAAAGAATTAGCTAAACAATTACAAGACGAAAAGTAGCAAGCGCAGGAACGATTCTTAGATAACATTTTTGGCGGGACAAATAATTGTTGGAGATCATTTTAAAATTATTTAAAAGGACGCAGGGGAAATAAAGAGAGCGTGCCAGATTTTAACGTTAATGGGATAGATGTATTATGTGATAGGGAAAAAGCTAATATCTTAAATTCGCATTGTGTATCGGTTTTTCTTAAATCCGACGATAGTTCCGAACAGGAAATTGGGGAGAGGGGAGAAACGATTTTTCAAATAATGTCGCCCAAATTACGCAAAAGGATTAAGGGGATGCACAACCTAAAATCAAGGGTACCAGACACTATACCTACTGAAATATTAAAGCTTGGGGGTGAAGCCATGATTCCCTATCTTATGCTCTTATTCATCATGTCAATTAAAAACTGTGCCTTGCCGGATGACTGGAAAACAGCTATTATAGTTCTGATCTATAAAGTAGGTAATAAAACTGAAATAAATAATTATCGGCCAGTTAGTCTAACTTCAGTAGTATGTAAATTAATGGAACAATTAATTGCAGAAAATATACGAAAGGAGTTAGAAAATAAAAAGTGTTTTAATGAAGCGCAACATGGATTTAGACCTGGGTATTCGTGCGATAGTCAAATTACTTCATTATTTCAAGATTTGGCAGATGAGGTAGATGCAGGGGGAAGAATTGATGCAGTGGTATTTTACTTTTCTAAAGCTATTGATGTAGTGCCACATAGTTTACTTATTTGTAAGCTAGCTAATACAGGAATTGATAAACGCGTAGTACTATGGGTTAAACATTTTTTAAAAGGGAGAACGCAAAAAGTTAAAGTAGGTAAAGAGCTGTCCGATGGGGGAACCGTAAGTTCGGGTGTGCCACAAGTCTCTGTACTAGGACCTTTACTGTTTCTCGTTTTTGTTAATGACATTGCTGTTAATATTAACTGCCAGATAATGTTGTTTGGAGGCGATTGTATCATTTATAATAAAATTCGGAATACAGTGCATGAAACCGCTCAGGATGATTTAAAAGATATATGTAATTGGGCTGCGGCTAACAAAATGTCAATTACTGCCAAGAAAAGTAGGTCCATTACTTTTAGTAGAACTAATTGCAAAATTATTTTTAACTATCACATGGGAGGGGTTCAAATTCCACAGGTGGACAGCTGCAAATACTTGGGAGTGTACCTGGCAAGTAATGGTGGATGGGACCAACAAGTAAATTCCACATCTAGGAATGCGTGGAAGGCATTACATTTCGTAATGAGAATATTGAAAAAGGGGAGCGCTAGGTCCAGGAAAATTCTCTACAAGGCCTTAGTGCGGCCGGTTATGGGATATGGAGTAGCATGCTGGGACCCGTATAGAGCTAACCAAATCGATCCATTAGAAAAGATACAGAAGAGGGCAATAAAATTCATAAAAGGAGGCAAGTATTTTGGGCCTATAAAAGGAGGTGACACTAAATGGGAGGAATTAAGAATTAGGCGTAAAAAACATAGGTTGGTAGCATTATTCAAAGCTAATGCTGGTGCAAAGGCATGGGTGGACGTTCGTGTAAGGTTAGACAATCCGGATTATTATGGACGAAACGATCATAGATATAAAATTAAGTGTGGAATATACAGAACCGAAGTAGGATAATTTTCTTTTCTTAATAGTACCATTGAAGAATGGAATGAATTGCCTGTAGCAGTCTTTCAGGGCTGTCACCTGTCGCCGAAGAAATTTTAAAAAAAAATCTAGATGGTTTATAGTCTAACTTTTAAATTATAATGGTATAAATAGAGAAGTAATTAGATATGTTTTAAGTGACTAAAGTTAAAATAATATCATGTTTGTATTGTTTATTGTGATATTGTTGTAAATATAGTATTCGTAATTTGATCTGAATTCTTAACTCTGCCACCGGGTAGTACCCAATTGCAGTGAATAAATACATACATACATACATACCCCAAATTTTCTGTCCCTGCATTTCATCTCCATTATCATTTCATATCGCCTCTCATCTGGTAGTTCCTTTCAGGGTAGAAGTGTCGGTGGTGCATGGCAGGAAGATATGCTCTGAGGTAAGCAGTTCCTCCTCAGGTAAGTCGGTTGCCGACCTCAGCTCCTCTGCTGGGACCATTTTGGGACCACCATTCAGATACCTCTGGGGCTCGGATCGCCTGCCTGCAGCTTTCGGCTGCTATGCTCGTTGACGTCCCGCTGCAGGAGAGTGGGTTTCGTTGTCCTGGCCTGTCGGGGGAAGACTCTATCTAAGTAAACTGTAGGGACCCTGCTCTCTGTACTGTCGTACCTTCTGGGAACGGGCGCCCTTATCCACTTGGGGATATAGGAACAATGGGCTCAGCATGGTTGCCTACGTACCGAATCCCCTCTTGTATGACCATGAGAGAATGAGAGAGAATAAAAAAGCGACTTTCCATTTCACAAAAATATATGCATTAAAGTATTCAAAACAATAATAACGGGTATCTTGGAAAGTGTTGACTCCACATAAAAATATATTGGACATAAATTGTGTGTTATATCGATGCCCATATTTTGATACATTAAGAGTTTCTCTACCTCTTACAGTTATACAAAGGTCATCTAGAACATTCACCGAAAATGAGAATGTAAGTTTTAACTGTCAGGAAAATATTGTAAACTACATTGTTAGCGAATTATCTGAGAATATCTTCAAAGAATTATCATATCATGCATGATCTGGGTTGGGAGTAATTGACATTTATCGGCAAATTTGCGATACCAGAAGGTGTTGCTGAATGAAAATGTTTCCAACTGGTTGAAGGCACAGGCGGCAAACTGCTATGAAGAAGGTATAGAAAAAATTGTGCCTCGCTATGACAAATGCTTTCAAAATTTCGGCAATTATGTGGAAAAGTAGTTCAAGAGTTGTAGAATGTTGTGCAATAAATAATTTTTCTGTATCTGTACAAAATTTAATTTTATTACCAAACAGAACTTACTTTCTGGACATATCTCGTACAGAAGGTGATCCGGATATTCTTAGGAACCCTAACGTATCGAGCTCTGTTAATGAGGCACTGTCATCTCAGATCTCTCCCATTCACAATAACAGGTAAAATCAGGATAAGGGAAAAAAAAAGAGATTTTTCAGCACCGAGAATTCTCAACACCACGTCCGCCTGTAATGTTGAAAGATTTATTGATCTAATAAAAACGAGCCGGTAGGGAGTGGGCACATGAAATGATACAAGGAGAGTACTTGGGCTCAACAAACATATGTGTATAAAAGTTTGCTTACAGGACCATTATGTACCTGCCACTTTGTTGGTGGGTGTAGTTTTTCTGCAAAACTTCGCAATCATGCTCTAGATCCACTGTAGATGTTATTGTAGACGCCATTAGCAATGCAGATATCCTAACTATAAATGTAAATGGGAATTTTCAATAAAATTCTCACAGTAATATGACTAGATTTCTGGCTACGCCCTATGTCCAATGTTGTAAATGTCAATAATAAACGGCAGCACTACACTTTCGCGCTTCACCAAATGTTGTCGTCACCCGATTCTTTATGATGAACTGCCGTGTACGATTTCCTCTGAAAACTGTATTTATTTCTCGTTTCTTTGCCACGTCCTCTGCCTTTAATATTGCTTTTAGCTTTCAGTTTAGGGTATCTTTTCAGAAGTTTGTCGTATGTGTTGAAACCTCTGACGTGATAATCATCCTATCTCTAGTGTGTTGTCATAAATCGCCGTGATGATACTTGCCAGTTTAACCTTCTTATCACGACAGGGTTGGAATTCACTGTCAGTGCTTCCATCGCCTCTTTCTGCACTTGCCGTATCACTACGGTTTGCAATTAGTTGTTCGTCTTTTTTGTTGTTGTAATTTACTGTCCAGCAGAGCAAAGAAGCTCCCTGTAAGGAACGCGCCCGCTTACATAGTGGGACAAGGACAGCGCATGTGTGTGACAGGTAACGCACGCTACACAAGGAGCAGAACCGTTAAAAAACATGCGCCCTATTCACTCTGAAAGCTAAAACCGAGAAGATTAATTCACAAAAGTGGAAGCCGTCAGAATGATTTTGAATGGTCTCCAACTGTACTGGCATGGGGTGTCATAAACCTGTCGGGGGAGGGTGTGGAACCTTTACCAACCCCCCTGCGTCTCATCACCAGAGATTTTCTCTCCTGTGGTATACTATATATCCTGCAACGTTAAGTCATATCGGACGATGAACGGAATGCACGAAATGATGCTCAAACAAACCCAGGCCCATCAAGATTACAGTTACCCAGCATTCGACTTTCAGGATAAGGAACAACCTTGAAGAAACCTTATCCAGCTAACTCACCCTGACGGAGATTCGAATTCGGTACCTCTTGAACGTGAGTCTGACACGCTACCATCTACGCTACCGAGAATTCGTCATTATTTTCACCCAATTATCGGAAGGCACGACCAACTGGCAGCTGGGTGGGGGACAGGAGTCATTTAGCCCACGCCTACACATTTATCTTGTGGCCTTCACTGAGGGGATGCTTAGAAAAGTTTCACGAGCCACTGTACCGTCTCTTTCCGCTCCCCCTGACGTATGGAACAATCGGGATGGTTGTCGCGACACACAAGGCTTCGACCTGCAGCGATCTGCCTATATAAGCGTCATGTTGGACGACTCAGGCATTTCTCAGTTCAGTTCTTGGTGAGCAGCCGTGAAGAGCGCAATGCTAGTGAACGGACGGGAAGATTGCGTACGTGTACCAGAGGAGTTCTTAGTCAGCTTTAGAGAGAATGGTACGTAATTGTGAGTGTTGCGTAATACCGAGTGTGGACTGGACCTGTGACAGACGAACTGTTGGTTTTTAATTGTGTGCGCTACGTAATTATATGCAATCGGCAAGTGTACCAACTGTAATTCGGTGGAAATAAAGAATACTTTGAGTTTGTTCAACAGGACTTTTAATTTCACGAACCCATAAAGTCACATTATCATTACTAGCATCATAATTACGTGTTAGTAGGACCGAGGGTATCTATGTAGGGCAGCCATAACAAAGTGAGACTGACCTCCCTCTACCAGGGAGTTACCGAGCTGTCCCCGAAGGACGCCCGGCACCTCCAAGGCTCTTTCCATGGGGCAAGACCTGGAAGCTAACAAGACCCCATCTGGTCCGAACACACAAGACGGCTGGAAGTGGATACGCCACTTACGCGCGCCAACACCAAAGGTGAAGACTACCGATTTGACCTCGGTGGGGCCGCCTGGTGATCAGGCTCACCTTCTGCTAGCCATGCAGGCTAGTATGCGGTAATATATGGCTTTCCTCAACCCCGTCCGAAGACGTATCCGATCTCTCACGGGTGCCGGTAACCACTGCCCCTTCGAGTCCAAAACAATCCAAACAACTCCCCTTCGGGAGGGGCTCAGCAGTTCGGCCCAAGGTTCCTCTGGTAACGTCAGAGGTACCACGAGTGCTAAGGGTCCGCAGCGCCCCCACCACGGCAGCTGATGGGGACGGATCCTCTCCCCTACGGGAAGTATAACAGATACCAGAAAACGTGTGAATGATTCATCTTCTACACCAATATCATCTTCACGAAAAAGAGTTCTTTGTAACTTTATCTCAACCAATCGCAGTACATTAGCAGGATTGACTACCAATCGCCGTAACATCTGACGCTTCTCTACGTAAATGAATTTACAAAACTCAACTATAGAAGCACACTGCACTATTCCTACTGGTCTCGACTGGCGTACCAGCAGGTCAGTGTGCAAAGAAGCATGACACACGCAGAGGCCCCTAACGGACGACTGCAGAGATTTGCACATGAGCGTATATCACTAGTGGAATAAGGGACCTTTACATAATCTCCCACACGACCTTGGTGTATATGTTTGTTCGATCTCAAGTACTTTCCTTTTTAGAAAGTTAAATTTGGGAAGAAAATGTTCCAGGCCTTAAGAAAGATAAGGAAGAAATGAAGAAAGGCGATAACTCCTAGGGACCGGGAGAAGACACCAAAGGGCCTTAGTCAAGATGGCTGGTCATTTGACCACAGCACTTCCTCAATGTGAGCCTCTGCGAAGGCCGTTTCCCAGGGATGTAAACTGCTTCACTACATGCCTTTTACCATAATTCGTACGCCTTTACTTAGTAAATAAAGCTACAGTGAATAGGAACATAGAGACAGTAAGTGTTCTATGAAACAAGTGACGACAAAATGTGGGGCGAAATTGATGTTCCCGTTCTAATATGTGCACATTTTGTTCTGTTTATGTACAGGGTAGCACACAGAATGTCTTAGCATTTAATTACTGTGTCAAAATGGCAATACGTATTGTACAATTCAAGGTAAAAGTGAGCCTATGCATGTTGATGTTTGTGTAAAATGCCACACAATCCAAAAGTTGCATTTGTACCACATAAACAATGTTTTGAAGCTGTGAAAAAAGATTGTGCTTGCAGATTTACATTTGTTTCCAAACAAAATTATCGTAATGTATAAACTTACAGAGACAGAGAGATATATGACATTGTACTTTACAACACAGGGCTTACAGAATAGGTCTACCTTGATATAAAACGTTGCAAGCGCATTGGTTCATGCAGGACGGTCCTCGTCCACACAATGCGCACACATTTCTGGATTTCCTACACGAAACATTCGATTTTTACCGGTTATTTCGTATCGTTTTTGGAGATATACCTTGAAGATTCAGTTATACAATTTCTTTTATCTGGGAAAAGTTACACAAATGAGACCAGAAGACTAAATACATTATGGAGTTTTGCTACGCACTAATGGAGATATTTTGAATTTGTCATTAAGACCATATTTCCATGCTATAGTAAGTGGTTCTATGCGATTTCAATAATATCAAACGTTTAGAACAAATTGCAGACATTTCGTGCACCAACCTGTACACAAGGAGCTTCGATTACCAGATCCTCCCCTAATGTGTTCAACTGTCAAATACAACATAGACCTATTTAGCATTTTACATTAAATAAGCGTGTATCACTTACAAATAGCAATCTACGTAGCAGGCATCAACGATAAGCTTGTATATCCAGCGACTTGAAGCCATATAATTAAGCAGAACACCAACATGAGAACCA
Source organism: Mantis religiosa (assembly GCA_030765055.1). NCBI lineage: Eukaryota > Metazoa > Arthropoda > Insecta > Mantodea > Mantidae > Mantis > Mantis religiosa. Next base: position 228,703,129 of record CM060950.1, read on the forward strand.
GCTACCAATTTTGGGATTCACTGCTTGCTATTCTCCAAATTAAGCTGAATATAGAATTCGGTAGCTCTCATTGAGGGGGAAAAAGAAATCGTGAGGAGATTCCAAACACTATGCCCACACTGTTAACGTTCTAAATATATTTTCACAATTCTCAAAACCTGCATAATACGTACAAAAAGTAACACTTAACTCATCTTTCAAAAGTAAATAAATTGAACTTCTACAGTTTAAAACAGAAATACCCCTAGATAAACACCCTAAAACTGCAAATACCTTTTTAAAATAAAGTTTTATTCATATAAATTACTCGAATTAGTCATGTAACAATGAAATTTAGCGCAATTATGAGGAAAGAATTAGCATTTACATATTCTTAAGTTAACATATCACAAAGCCCTTTATTGTACGTAGTATATTTGATATTTCCTCCTAAGGCCCGCATCATACATAATATTTCCTTATCCATGGAAAGAAATTGTTCCGTTCATACACTTTCCTTTAATAGGAAAAAACTTTCACAGCAGACCACTTAGAAGAAAATGGTATTCTGGCTGCTATAATCTGACACCCACTTAATATGGAGCAAGGAGAGAGTTTGTTTTATTTATTTGCGATATTATGTTAGATATACACTTAGTAAATGAGTACTGTGTGTTATATTGTTGTACGATATACAGGGTGAACATAAAATCTCGATCCATTTTTGAGAAAACGGTTGATTTGAATTTCTTTTACAGAAGATCTGAAAGTTGCTGTCAACTGAAGAACGAATCGCTGTTGTTTCTGCACGCTTGAGGGGCTTTACATATCATAAGGTTCAAGTGGATTTTGAAGTAATATTCCATAAACCTGGTCCTACAAGGGGTAATATCAGACAACTGATGCAGAAATTTCAAAGATCAAGCAGTGTGCAAGACGTGAGGCGTTCAGGTGGACCCGGGTAGCCAATGAAACTGTGGAGCAGGTAAGCGATGTTGAGACCAGAAGTCCGAAAGCATTAACTAAGAGGTCAAATCGAAAGTTGGCTGTACCACAATCGACTCTGTGGAAGATTCTGCATTTCACCTTAAAAACGGTCATACCACCTACAATCTGTTACGACTTGTTGAGGGCAGCTGAAGAAGCCAATTTGTTGCACGATATGTGTTTAGCGATGAGACCACCTTCCACAAATGAGACACGGTCAATAGACAATTATGTCATGCCGGAGGTTCTACTCCCGTTAGTCTTGGACCCGTAGAACCAAGGACCCGGGCCTCCTTCGACCAGGTAGTTACCGAGTTGTACCCAAGGGGCGCCCGGCGCATCCGTGGGGCTTTCCATAGTGCAAGACCTAGAGACTAACAAGCCGCCCACCTGGTCCTCTGGACTCAAGACGGTATGGAAGTGGGTACGCCACTTACGCGCGCCAACACCAAATTGGGAAGGCTACCGATATGACCTCGGTAGGGCCGCCTGGTGATCTAGCACACCTTCTACTAGCTATGGTAGCTAGTACGCGGGGATATTAATGGCTTCTCTCAACCCCGTCCGGAGACGTACCCGATCTCCCAGGGGTATCGGGAACCACTGTTCCCTCGAGTCCAACGCAATCCGAACAACTACCCATCGGGGAGGGGCTGGAATGTTCGGCCCGAGGTTTCTCTAGTAACGTCAGAGGTACCACGTGTGCTAGGGGTCCGCAGCGCCTGCACCACATGGTCAATAGACACAACTGCAGAGTGTGGGCGGATGAACAACCAAATGCTATCATGGAGTAGGTACGAAGCGCCCCAAAAGTTAATGTGTGGTTGGGGCTGACAAAATCGAAGGAGTATGGGCCATTCTTCTTTGGAGAAGAAATAGTGACAGGTATTTCGTACCTTGAGATGCTGCAGCTGTTCCTTCAACCACAATTACAGAAGGATGGCATTTTGTAAACTGTGGTTTCCCAACAGGATGGAGCTCCTCCTCATTTCGTACTGATTGTTCGGGAGTACCTGGATTTCAGATTCCCACGTCGATGGATTGGCAGGGTTCACATCGCATATGGACGCCATATTCCCTAGATCTGACACCTTTGATTTTTTTGGTTTTGTTTTTGCATGGGGATACGTGAAATAACAAGTCTACAGAGTTAAAATCACCTCCATTGCCATTCTTAAGCAGCGTCTCAGGAAGACAATGTGCAACCTCACACCTGCTATGCTGAACAAAGAGTTTGAGGCAGCAGTGCTTCGCTGGGAAACCTGTATGGTAGTGCAAGGTGGTCATATCGAATGAGACTAAGGAAAAACGTTCATGGATTATGCGTTACTATGTCATATGGTTTACAGTAGCTGTATTTGTTTGAATCAAGTACTACGTTTTCTCGAAAATGGTTCGAAACTTCATGATCATCCTGTATGTATGTATATATATATATATATATATATATATATATATATATATATATATATATATATATATATATATATATATATATATTGATGGTGGAGGATACATTTTAGAAGTTTATTCGCCTATATATATTGCTATGGGAACAAAAGGTTCGTAAATAGATGTTGTCATATTACATTGTAGGCTTATAGCAGCTTTATATATTTTTACCTTTTATGAACAAAGTAATAGATGACACTGTCAAATGTAGTGGAAATTGAAGCTGCGTATAGAAAGTGAGTTTGTCAAGTAAAATCACAACATAGCTTGAGTTTGCACGTACTTCGTTGTACAAATGGTTCAGAGATACATTAATGGGGCTAGTGCAGTGGGTATTTCTAAGGCCACTTCAGAAGTTTTGTGATTGTATCGTGATGGTTTACATACCGCACCATTGTTTTTATTCATTTCCTTTAGCATTGAGATTTCTTTTGTTTTGTTTTCATGGCAGCCACATTGCACTGGGAATATCAACTTCCGATCCTTAGCAAAAATGTTGGTAATTACAAATTAATTACATCGTGTGAAACATACGTTGTGAATAATTACACTTACAAAACATTCATTTGAAGTTCATATATAGTAGCTATGGTGCCTTTTTATATTATCGTAGTGTGCTTTAACCACAATTTAATGGGGAAGGTCATCATGGACTGTGAACAACTGAAATCCTAGAAGTGCCTCACAAATGAGCCCAGGCTCATAAAGCCTAACGAAATCCTTCACAGAAAATGCTAAATACCTCAATATTCAATGAGTTTAGTCAAAATGTGCATTACTGTTCTATCTAATGCAGAACCAAGAACTGACTGAATGTCTTTCAATGAATTTTAAGGTTTCTTTAATAACTGAAACTGAAACTAACAGCAATTTTCTGAAATATTCACGAAACATCCTCTGGATTTAAAAATTTAAATACTTAGCGAAGTGACAATTTTGACTTAGACATCTTTAGAGAAATAATAAGTTACCATATAAATATAACTTATGACAAAAATTGCAAATACGTGTTAAATATTATTAAGCTGTAATCACGGAAATAAACTGAGGAAAAAGGTGTTTTGGTTTTCTTTGTTAAACTTCCAAGCAAATGTGCATGATAATTTTAAGCAGAGTGAATGAAAGCTCTATCTAAGCAATATTTGCAAATAGGAAATATTCTGACCTTAGTTCACGTGGAATGGCATTTCATTTTACAGGCATTATAAGATAGACTAAAATGTCTGGACAGTTGTCATGATTCAATTAAAACTTGTCATTTATTGAAGATTTTGAGGAAATGTCAGTTGAGCATACATGTGAGAAGTAGGGATACGTTAGTTTCCATAATTTGGTTGGTTGGTGCATCAGTTTGATGTGCTTAATAGTGTTTTAATTGCACTTTGTTTAAAATTATAACATTGCTAAAAAGCCAGGCAGAAAAATAGATATGAAGTTACAGCTTTGAACTATTCATCAAGAAAGGGCGTACGAAAGTAATGTGTATTCAATCTCACCAGGAATAAACTACTTACTGGTCAGGTTAAAGTCTGCCCACAATCAATAATGAATATGCTTTTGGTAAGTGAACTAAATTATATAAATTAGAAACAAAAATTCTGCGGCAGTTTTAAAATTATTATCTCTTAAGCTACTGAAGGAGATCTGCAAACAGGTCCATAAAATGGACCATTATTAGAAAAATTTTGTTGAAGAAATCCAACGGTTGTTATAATGTAGTGTAAAACTGACTGGATACTCGTAATGATGCTTTGAAATGGAGAAAAAAAGAATTCTTGCGCGATTATTGCAACAACTCTCAAAACTGCACCAACTATAAAGGAATTCTGACGGAAAAATGGAAAGAGTTTGATCTTAGCTCTCGAGAAAATGACAGAGAGGACGGCGCCTCACCAACTGTCACGGTCTGATGAAGAAATGAGAGTGTTGGGATTGAAAGTTTCTGGCATCACAAAGATGCAGGACCCGGAAATTTTCACGATCCAAGTTGTGACTAGGAGGGCGTATTCAAAGGATTGGATGGCAGAGTTAAGACAACTGAGATTACGCGTCGTTTATTAAATAGTGTAGAGTACTTTTAAATCAGCTACAAAGTTTAAGATAAGGGTCAAACTCTGAAAGTATTAGTTACAAGTGAAAATCTCAGGTTGAAAAACAATTGAGTGTACACGATGGAGGCATCAACTTCGGTTGCTCTGATTCGGTCCAGATTTTCTTCCACTTCCATGTGTTATGCGTCACCTTTTATTGACATTCGGCAGAAAAAACATTATAAGCATACTACGCATCATTACTTGGAAGCTGACGGCAGAACGTAAGGAAAACCGGCCACATTTGCAGAAAAAAGAAAATCCTGTTTCACCAAGACAACGCACCGTTTCACAGCTCAGCGGTTGCAGTGGCGAAAATCCACGAATTACGGTTTGAACTGCTTGACCATTCACTTTACTTTCCAGATCTAACGCCAAGCGACTTCTTTTTGTTCCCTCATCTAAAAAGTGCGCTCGGGGCACAGAGATTTTCGTCAAATGAAGAAGCAATCACGTTCGTGAACAATTATTTTGCAGAGAAAACCGGTAAGTACTATTTGGACGGGTTACAGAGATGGGAGTATCGCTGGGAGAAGTGTGTAGAGTTAAAAGGAGACTAAGTTGAACAAAAAAATCGGAATAAATATCTTATTAGTTCGGAAACTTTTCAGGCCACCCTCGTATGCATCACAAGAAATGTTTGGTACACCTGAATATTCGTTTCAAAAAGGGAACAATCCCATATACCACCAATTCTAACTGTACTCAATGAAAATATTTGAGGAATGATAAAGAATTATATGTAATATTCTTGAATCTCCCCTCTGTAGCATAGGGAATTTTGAAATAGGTCATCCAACAGTCGGTTTTGTGATATTTAGAGAGGTACTGAAAATTGTCAAGTAAAACAATTTGTAAGTACTCAACCATAAATAAATTAATAAAAATAAATGCACTTTTTTATTAACAAAGGAATAATGTGCAGAGATTTCCAACAATGGAGCAGTGCGTTTTATGGCCAGTAAGTTTAATTATACAATAACTCGCTTTGTGACAGTTTTACAAAGCCAGCCAGACAATCATACACTAACTACAACATACATTTTGTGGATCATATGGCCTTCATTTAAACAAAGCTTTGCTAAACACACTTGAAAAAATTATTTTTGTAGCTTTTGTAAATCATCATCAAGTTTCGGACAAATGTTTTATGAAATCAAACACCTGCCCCTACAAACATAATATACCGTTTAAAAACATATTAAAGCCTGTCTGTGAATATAACTCGTGTAACATTAAATGGAAATGTACTTTCCGGAACACGTTTCCTTAACCCCAAATTCCATTCTCTGATCTGATCACTTCAGTTGTCCCTACGACTGACCACATGACACTCGTTATTTATCCCGCCCATACATTCTTTTCCAGCGTCCCATGTGTCTCTCCGTTTGGTTTAAAGTAGATACATTAAAATTTACGTAAAATATGAAGCTGTTAACAGTGAAGCAAACAAATATATACAATTATAAATATTTGTAACCTAAAGCTTCACTTATCTTATAAGAAATTATGATATTTTTCTTATAAATTGTCCTGGATCGCGATTTCTTGTAAAACTTTTACACATCCTCAGACAGAAACAAAGCTGTCGCCATGGTTACGAATGCTAGATTATAATATGTTCTTGTTATTACTACAAAAAATGTGAAAATCAAACAGGTTTAAAAACAGAATCGACTGCTTGTATTTCAAACTTCATTACGCAATGTTTGTTTTTTAAAAGAATTATCTGTCCCCAAACCTTTAAATCTATTTGACAATTTAATTATTTTAGTAATTTAACTTCTGGATTTATTTCATTGTTAAATGACCAAAACTGATCTGCTACGGTCGATTTATCAGTGTGTTTATACTTAATGTTACGAAAATGTTCTTTCGTTCTTACTAAAGTTTGTTAAAATCAAAATGTTTTCATTTTAAATGGTGAATTTTTTTCAAGAATCTTCTGGCTTAGTAATGGGTAATCCCCTTTCACCCTTTCTTGTTGATCTTTCTATGAGTTTTTTCGAAATGCAAGTCATTAAAATATCCCCTTTAATTTTCACAGTTTAGTATAGATATTTTGATGATAGTTTTGCAATTGTTCCTGATAAACTCATAAACGATGATTTAAAATTACCAAATTTGCAAGAAAAAGCTATAAAATTTACATTATAAACAGAAATTAATGAATTTATTACTTTTAGATCTATAGAATATAAGAAATAGTAATAAATTACACTTTAGTATTTATAGGAAGTCCACTGATATTGATAATTACATAAAAAGTAAAAGTTTTAACCTTCTTTCTGAAAAATTTGCTGTTTTCAATAGTTAGGTTTATAGATTAATAAAGATTAATTGAATTAAGAATTTAAACATATTATTAGTACTGCTTTAATTAATGGTTTTAATAAAGGCTTCATAAATAAAAAATATCAAAAAAATTTTAATGTCATATTTACCATTAGAAAAATAAAACACGATTATAATTTTAAAATATTTACTTATCATCCTTGGGTTAGTAAACATTTTCAAAAAAAATTTTAGGGGTTTGGTATAAGTTTAGTTCCTCAAAATAAATATAGTATTAAAATTTACTGCATTCCTCAAAAAGGATAAAATTCTTTATAGTAAAAAACTTGGTATTTATCAGTTTGTTTCGATTGTGATAAAGTTTATATTGTAAACACTAAACTTAATTTGGAAACCAGAATGAAAGGACATTTTCGTAACACTAATTATAAACAAACTGATAAATCGGCCGTAGAGAATCATTCTGGTCATTTAACCATTAAATAAACTCTGAAGTTAAATTATTAAAACAATTAAATGGCCTGATAGGTTTAATAGTTTGGGAAAAGATATTTCTTTTAAAAAACAAACATAACGAAATAAATTTTGAAATCCCGGCAGTCGATTCATTTTTAAATTTATTTTATTTTCAGATTTTGGAAGTAACGCTGGCGACAGCTTTGTTGTTTCCGGCTGAAGATGTGTAAAAGTTTTACATGAAATCGCGATCCCGGACAATTTATAAAGAAAGTATCATAACTTCTTATAAGATAAGTGAAGTTTTAGGTTAGGATATTTTATATCTGCATACATTAAAATTTTATCCTGTCAGGTGCAAACTATCCTTTGTTTGACCCGTTCCTTTAAAATAAATAATAAATAAATTATATTCCAAAACAGAAGAAAAATGTGAAAATAAGGGCACAAAATCCATGAATATAAAACGTGAAGAAACTGGCCTAGATGGCAAAAGTTATCATATTAATGCTGCAAGTTGTTGCGAATTTCTCCCTCCACAGCTTTATCTAGGACCCTTCCTTTTCTCAGCGTACTGGTGGTCAGAAAGGAGGCTGAAAATGGCGGTTGAATAATGGGGCACGGACAGTACACTATTCAATTGTTACAACAAAGCTCCAGTGAAATTAAAAACCAAATTAGGGTAACATGACAAAACGGTTTCAAATTAAGTATAACTTGTGTTGTTTGTCCGGAACCTGCAGGTAGAGTAGTAGGTAAGTAACAAGACAACATACCCAGCAATTGGTGAGGGGGGATGTACTCACTCCTATGCGCCTTATCCGAGGGGTCCCGCCACAGCACCACTCTTCCCTTGGAGCCTGGCCTCGTACATGTCGACAAAAGTTGCTCTTGTACTTAACACACAAAACAACCAATTTCTAGTTTTTAGATTTAAGGAGACTCGAGAATCCCTATAATAGGGAATTTCTATTGTAGATGGTAAGGAAATTAACAATGCAATTGTCTCCCAATTACTACGTCAATATACCTTGATCAAAAGTAGTTTTTATTTCAAGTTTGTAATTTGTAATTGATTTCTCATCTTTCTTTTTACATCATGAAATGGAAATACAAAATCAAGATTACAATTATAAAATCCATAGTGGAAAATGCCTTATATTCCTAAATCCTGAAAATCTTACCATGTTGCTTGTCATTGAATAATAATTCGGTCCCCATATACCTAACTCTAGGTTTTTGTGTATTGGAGGCCCTACACTCCTTTTTGCACTTTTGCCATTTCACCGATCATACTGTCACCCGAACCTCGGAACTTCCTATATAACGGCCCGACATTAGGGCCAGACGGGAAGAATACAGACCACGCCTACTCATTTGTCTCGTGTCACTAACTGAAGGGATAGTTAGGAAAGCGGCGCGAGCCCTGTACCGTCTCCTTCCCCTCTGACCAGACGTCTCGAAACCTTGGGATAATTGTGCGCGCCGCGAACTTTCCAGAAACAGCGATCTTCCCTATATAAGGCCTGCAGTTGGCGAGTCAGTTCAGTTCCTGGCGAGCAGCTGTGAGGAGCGCCGGGTGAGCAAACAGACTGGAAGACGGCGTACGTGTATCACAGGAGTTGTACGTGATTGTCAGCGTGCAGTGGACCTGTGGCAGACGAACTAAAGAATTGTAATTGTGTGCCCTACGTAATTCTGTGTAATCGGCAAGTGTTCCAACTGTAATTCGGTGAAAATAAAGAACATTTTGAGTTTGTACAATTGGACTTTTAATTTCACGAACCAACAAAGTTACAATACACTATATTTGTCTCTTAATTGTTCTTAGTCATCTCTCCCTAACTTTCCCTAAATAATTCCCTATATTTATCCTGTTCTTTTCCCCTTTTACTGACAAAATATTTCTAATTACTACTTCACCCCCCAAATTGTCCCATTTACATAGCCAGGCCTGCGGTCTCCATATCTTTGTTTGATTACAATATAATATACAATGAAAATCTGCATTCTCATCTCCACACAATGGGCATTTATCTACCTCCCTCTCTTGACCTATAACTTTCAATTATTTCAAGTTACATTTTCACTCATTTTAACACATGTGCATATTCAGAAGATTCCACAAAATCTTCCTTCATCCAGTCGTATTGAAAGGTTTTGTCCTTAATTTAATTTTACAAATACAACAATTGTTACATAAGTTTAGCTACAAATATTTGTAAAATAATAAATGTTTAATTAAAAACAAATGTATAGTGTGATCCATATAAACCTGAACCATTTCGGGCACACGTGCAACTTTGGAAGAATATAAATTGGGAAGCTCGTGTAATTTAGACCAGGGTGTATTTTGGTCCACGGTCAGTTTAAAAGAATGGTCACAGTTGCCAGTACGAACCAAACGGCTATCTTGAACACTACTTGTTGCAAGCGTTCTCACCAGTTTTCAGTGACATTGGAGGAAGGTAGGCAGCACCGTGGCTCAGTGGTTAGACCGCTTGGCTCTCAACAAGGCGGCTCGGGTTCGATCTCAGGCGACCGCAAAGTGAGATTTGTGTTGGACAACACGGCGCTGGGGCGGGTTTTCTCCGGAATCTCCGGAATCCCCCGCCATCTTATTCCACCGGAGCTCCATCTTCATCCCATGTATCATTAGTGTCATCGCCTGCGATGTCGTATGTAGTAAAAGCGGGCGTTAAACACTACACATTTGTACACATTGGAGGAAGCTTGTAATTTTTCTGAGAGCATTTTTGCTCTAATTTTGCCCCGCTTTCACTACAGTGTTTTCCTCCACCTAGAAGCTTTCTTTGGAAACAAAACTACAATACAGAACACTCCAATAGGTCAGGTAAGTGTGGCGTAGATTTACGTTGTTAATAAAATTTAGGTTTATAAGATATGTGATATTTATAAACCTGTGTCGTGTCGTGTAATCTGGGCCGAAGATAAACTGTAATTGAGTCCAAACAAAATTATATGGATTAAGTAAGTTAGGTAATACATTTGAAATAAACAGTAACTATGAAATAGTGTTCTTAAGTAATTGTAGTGAATTATCATTTTATGACTATTTCTGTTGCACACCATGTAAACTGTGTAACTTTTCAGATAACAACACGAGAAGCTCGCCAATCCAAGGCCTGCAGATGTGGTTCTGACAAGAACACCTCATCAAGAAAAGCTTGTGATGCCTTCTGATACATCTGGAGTGAAGGGCAAAATGAAGATTAATTTTGGAACAGAGAGAACCAAAAGTTCTGAAAAGACCTGCTGTATAGTATGCGAGGAATCTCGCGAGGAAGATTGGATACAATGTGATAAACACAAAGAATTGGCTCATGAAGAGTGTGTCGATAAAAATTATTCTGTTTGTTACCTTTGTAACTTTGGAGTAACCAGTGAATCTCACTTTAATTTGGGACAAAGAAACTGAAAAGAATAATAATGGCATTTTTATATTGATTTGTTAAACTTAATGTTACTCAAGCGGCGATCACGGGATGCTGATCAATAAATAAAGGTTGGCGGCGGGAGGGGAGACGCAGGGGTGGCTGGGTCTTCGTTTACCCCTCCTCCTGCCGCTCGAAGTGACACGAAGCTTCGAGAATGTTTTCCCCCTTCATAAAAGGAGATTCGAGAAACTTCGGGCCGTCGATCGAGACAAGCGAGGCGACAGTCATTTGAGCTGAGTGTGTTGTGGCGTGCGGTGCGTAAGGAGCGCCCAGTGTAGCTGTAAAGACGAACTGGCAAAATTGTAACTGTGTACATTAAATTCTAATTGTGATATTGGAATAAAGTGGAAATAAAGAACATTTTGAGTGGTGTAATTGAACTTTTTAACTTTACGAACCCACAAAGTCACATTAATTTACTTCACTTTGATATTCTGAGCAATGTTAGCAGTATACATAATGATTATTGGGCCCGCCTTGGTAGAGCGGTGGTGGCATGTCTACCTCATGTTCAAGAGGTCCCGAGTTCGAATCTCGGTCAGGGTGAGTTACCTGGATAAGGTTTTTTGCGGGATTTTCCCTTATCCTGAATGTCGGGTGACTCTAAGCTCTATGGACCCCGGGCTCATTTGAGCATCATTTCACCCATTCAATTCATCGTCCGATATGACTTAACGTTGGAGGACGTAAATTAAAAAAAAATGTTTATTGAAGTGCCAAATTAACCTTTATACTGCATTTCAGTCAGTAAAAGCTAATGTTAAAGCACATGAATGGGTTATAAATGTATTATGTGGCGGTCCAATTTAAACACCTTGTTAGACAAAATTTCACACCTCTGGTCAAAATACACTCTTTTGTAAAATATTATAATTGCGGTTTGCAAATGATGTTTCTGCGACTAAAGTCTGAACATTCCCACAATGGTATAACTTTCTCTTATTAACGCATTAAAGCAATTTGTGAACCCTATCGAAGTTATACTGTACAGATATTAGCGCTTAAAGTTAAGTGGTCCAAATTAGACCGTCTTCCCCTACATAACTGGGAGATGACATTACACTATTTACATCTCAGAGAACGTGTTGGAAGTGTCCTTCACCAGCATCTATAGATGTTTGCACTCGTCTCACCATATTCCATGAAGTTTTACCTACAGTATCCTCGCCAATGTTACTTATTTCGGTTCGAATGGATTCATTGAGAATTTCAACTGTCCGTGGCCTATTCTTGAATACTAGTTTTAGATACCCCTACAAGAAAATCTCCGGTGAGGTTAGGTCAGGGGATCCGGGAGACCACAGACCTTTTGCAATTATTCAATTATCAATGAGACTGGCTACAAGTTCCATGCTGTCAGACGTATGGTACGTTGCTCCATCTTGCTGGAAACGTTCTCTCAATTCGAGATCATCTCCGTAAAACTTCAGAGAATATGCAAGTGCAAACATTTATACATGCTGGTGAAGTACACTTCCAACATTTTCTCTGAGATGTAAATAGTGTAACGTAATCTGCGAATTGTGTATTATATTCTCCCAAAGTTGCACATGTGTCCTGTTATCGCAATATACATGAAAATACAAATGTTAAACAACAAAATTTCTAAGTAACTTTATTATAATCTAACAAGGATAATAAAAATATAATTAATCCTATAAATTAGGAATAACGCAGAGTTTTTAAAGAAAATACTGTGTTTTAAAAATCCCTTCGTGTTAGAGATTTGCCTAAGCCCATAGTTGTAAATGTTTAAATCTGAATACCTTAAAAACTATGCTTATGCACTGCATATACATTAGTAATGTATTGTTAACATTTGAAAGAGTTTAAATGGACATTGTAGGAAATAGCATTTACAGTAGTGCACCACTTCACCTCTACACATCACCTACACACACTTTAGAATGTGGAATAGAGGTTTAAGTCGGAAGCAAGAGCTGTTTTATAATGTTCTTAATGTCTTCAAAGCTGGAAGATTATTATTTGTATCTATATAAAGGAAGAAAACATGTGGGTCATTTTAGGTGAAATAGTGATCCAAGGAAATAGAAGAACGTTACCTAATTGAAACTCAGAATTGTGAGCTACTCCATGTTACTGCAGTTATCCTAGTATGTATGTAGGTCACCTTCCACTTAGAACAATCACTATATCCGTAAACGCCAACAAGAGTCACGCCATTCTACTAATAAAGCACCACACCCCCATAGATAGCCCCGCCTTCACATAAGAGGCCGAAGGATTGAATAAAGGAATTCCGTCGCCTACCTCAGAGTGGAATTTGACAAGAATCTAATCATTCGCGAAAGCAATATGAATGCAATACCTCACTTTAAAGTCTGTCTAGTGAACGCGAGTGCAGTTGACCGCTCAAAGGAAACTACTCTCCCGCCCACTAATGACCATCGCAACATCTCCACACTTCAGAAATGGAACACTGTCGTTGAGGAAAAATAGCAATCCTGATTTTCTCGAAGTGACAGTCGCAAGTCTACTCCACGTGGAGTCTCAGTTGCCGAAGTTCCAACTTCCAGTTGATCTGTTTCATTACGTGCAGAAATTCGTTGTCGATGTGGGGACCGTGGGAGGGAAATGCAGTGATAAATGCAAATCAAGGAGTAGTTTACTTTCAGTCAAGTGAGCATAATCAAAGTGATGACAACAGTGTGAATAACTGGGCCGAGTTATATTACTGGAAAAGCCTCACAGAACAAATCAATAATGGGAACTGTTTCTAAGGAAATTCGAGCGCTTGTTTCGAACACATAAATATGTGCTGACAATTAATCTTGGGAAAAAAATCGTGCAATGAATCTGATTAATTCTGGGTATTCACAGAAATACAGTAAGAAATATTGTGACGAAAGGAATACCAAAGACGTCGATCAAGTGTGAAAACAAAAGGAAACGTTTCTCTAAAGTAGATAATTTCACATGCGATTTAATTCGTCGAGAAATGTATAGATTATATGCAAAAGGGGGAGTGCCAACCTCAGACGAATTGGTTACACATTTGCAAGAAATTTGTGATTTTCCTTATGGGCACTGCACTTTGCGTGGTCTCCTAAAGGAGCTGGGTTTCAAATAGCGCACTTTGAATAAGATAGGGGTTATTATGGAATCCAGTAGTATTGTAGCTTGGCGATATATATATATATATATATATATATATATATATATATATATATATATATATATATATATATATTTGTCAAAACTGAGGAAGTTTTGCAATAATGAACATAAGATAATTTATTTAGACGAAACTTCGTACGATACCCATGACGTGTCGAGAAAGGTGGCAAACTTGCAGAAAGGACTGGGGGAAGGAGGGTGGGTATTGTAAAACGATTATAAAGGTTCATCAAAAGCAGCGGCCGACGTGCACACCAGTTAACTAAACAGACTTTACCCCATGTAAGACCGGGATACCGGTGTGTCTTGATTGAGGCCTCATGCTCTAAGCCCGACTACGGAATGGCCGCAGACAACTCGCTTCCATGGCTACAGCGAGCTCTCTTTGGTCCATCTTTATGTCGTTCGCTCATTTCCAGTCAGACCACTTCGCAAAGCCTTATTAACTTCAAAAGTGGAACATAAAATTAGGCACCGGCCTGCAAAATTATATGAGAGATAGCCTCAACATTAGAGTCCCCCTAGAGGATAACCATCTCAGAACACGCTGTTTCAAGCGATATGGAGATCTACACACACCAGATAACACTGTAGCACTGACATTAGCAGTTTCATTCTAATCCAGGTAAGAACCCATTGGTTTACAACCAATGCAATTCAAGTTTTATAAAACCACTCCTACCAAGGTGCAGAACGGCCACTGTGTCTTAACACAGACTCGTCGAGGAGCTCCATGCTACTTTATTTTACATTAGTTCATTTTAAAACTGGAAATTCTTCGCTGTTTCTGTACTGTTGATGTTTCTTGTGGTTCTCTCGGTGAGTAAGCGAAATTTAATTGGCGAAATGTTACTCTGGAATGAAAATCGAGGTTATGATCCTCCATATGTTCCTCAAATAGCAGAAACCTATTTGTAAAATTAATTATTGAAAACTGTGTCGTTTTATACGAATGGGATTTGTTTCCATTCCGTTGCTTTTCCCCTTATTCCTTCTCTCTTCTGCACTATAATCCAGCTCTGAGCTTTTCCTTTCTTATTTTATGAATGAATTATTTACGGTGCGTATTCCAAAATTGTACAATTTTCAACTTTTGGCTATATTTATTTGTATTTACCTTGTTGCTACCTTGATTTACATGACACCTTGGTCTTTTGCTTTGCCAGGTAGCTCTTAACCTCCATATTCATATTCGTATTTATTGCAACTTAATTCAGTGTTTGAACACAACTAAGCCATGTCATTTGTAATACATACTCTCTCTTAAAAGTAAACTATTAGAAATGTCAAAAAATTGTCATTCACCTTCTCTCTCTCTCTCTCTCTCTCTCTCTCTCTCTCTCTCTCTCTCTCTCTCTCTCTCTCTCTCTCTCTCTCTCTCTCTCTCTCTCTCTCTCTCTCACACACACACACACACACACACATACACACACGCACACACACATATATAAACATAATAATTCAAAATAATCGAAGTTTTCATCAAAATATTCATCTATACTGTAACAGGCTGTGCTTAACAAGAATATTGTCGGTTTAGATTTAAACTTAGCAGCTGACACAGTAGTTTTAGGCTTTCCGGAAACTTATTAAGTAGTTTTGGACCAAAGTACTGGGGCTTATGTTCAGAAGGTTTTACCCTGTGACCTATAACTATAGTTATTCTTTCACCTTGTTTCATATGTGTGGACATCAGAATTTGTGGAGGTTATATTCCTGTTATGTACAGAAAGTATTGTTTGCAGAATAAATAAGCAGGAAAGAATAAGTACGATTAATTTTTTTAAAATACGTTCTCCATGAACTCGTACGTGTTATTTTTGCCAGGTATCTGATATCTCTTTTCTGTAGAAGGAAAATTCTATTAAAGTTTAGTTTGGAGGTGTGTCAACACAGCTCGATGCCATATGAGATGTTGCAAAATATACTAACTTACTAGTATCTACTGAGAGAAAATTGGCTAAATATCGCAACACAAAAAGTCCTGAGCTTTAGTTACTTTCTAGTTTTTCAATGTAATTGTTGCAAGTTAACTTCTCATCAAGGATTAAACCTAAAATATTTACAATTTTTACACACTGGACTAGACTATTGCCTATATTAAGCTGAGGTTCGAAAGGACGTCTCTAAAATGAAATAGAATTAATTCGCTTTCTTGTGTATTAGTACACAGCCGGATATTATTTAAAATACTGTGCCTCGATATTGCCTCCTTGTTACTTTGTATATATTTATTATTGCCCTTAATTTTGATGTTCCTTTAAGCTGCTGTTTTTGTTACTGACGTCGTACTAACATTTGGCTTTCTTTTCTCAAACTGAATGTTTCAGTATTTTGTGCGTCTGGATCATTGGTCAGAATTTCACTTATCGTCAGTTATAGAGTAACTCTTTTCTCAGCGCTACGTATAGGACAGTTGCAGATTTTTTACGTGATTACATTTATTGCACTCACCACAAATGATCCTTCGAGATTTGAACAAGTGTAGCTTGTGTTTAATAAAACTTAGAAACATGAAATTTGCACTAGTGGAAGCATAAGCTTAAAATTGCTTTGAAATATCACAGTCGACAACAATGGTACATGATGAACACAACATTGCACATTGTCGAAACTTACAAAGCGGCTGATATAGATAAGCGAGCGTTCTGTATTTTCGATTACAATTGTAATCAATCTAATGTTGTTCTGCGAGACTTCTTAATGACGTTTGTTAATGGTACCCATAATAAGGTGCAATGAAATCTCAACACAAGGCTACCCAACAGATGGGCTGTTGATGACGACATAGAACCTTTACTTTAGACTACAGATCTCATACCCCTTCACTTTTTGTATGGTGTTATTTTAGAGATCCTGTGTACAAACCTCCCCTTCCCAAATGGAGTGCACATCACTTCAGTTGACCATATTATGTGGGACTACAAAATTGCACACATGGAACATCTATAAGGTACTGTAACAAAACGTTTTGAGCCCCTCTTTCCATTGGCGCTAGTTTCGTCTCCGTAAGTGTTATTAAATGCTGGTTACCCGAGTTCCAAACGCGAAGGGTCATTTGTGGTAATTCTGCATTTCTCTATATGTTTATTCAACCGTTTAGATTATTTATATTTTCACTGAACAACCCCAATACGCCTTCAGAAACTGCGTTCCAGAGGTTTCTTTCACAGTTTCCGACCTCCACACAAGATACCATGTTGTAAAACCTTCCCATTAAGCTTATAATACGTTCTTTGCAAAGGAAGAACTACATCGGTTTTCTTTTCCACCCTGCAGAACTGGAAAAAGATTTTGAATCATTCTAA
This sequence comes from Mantis religiosa, assembly GCA_030765055.1. NCBI lineage: Eukaryota > Metazoa > Arthropoda > Insecta > Mantodea > Mantidae > Mantis > Mantis religiosa. The sequence continues at coordinate 228,720,292 of CM060950.1, forward strand.
ATAATTTTTCCCAATAGTAGAAAAAATTTAAGCCACAATAAAAGGGATCCTTAACGAATTCGAAGAAGCTAGTGTTTCAGATACACAAGTTACTACTCCAGGAAAACAACGTAATCGGAAAAAGAAAATTTCAAATGGATGATTTCGGTTAGTGCATCTTTCGTGGAACTATTTTTAGAGTACATATTATGAAGTTCGCAAGAAATTGGAACAGTAGAAAAGTTATTTTATGCAGTAGATGAGATAATTAATTTTGACGGTGGATAGAAGGTATTCTAGCGAGTAGATAGTCAACCTGAAAAATTCAATGCCATGGCCGGGATTTGAACCACGGATCTCCTGGTTTCCGGCCAGTCGCTCTTACCCATTGAGCTATCATGGCCAACGTACTGTCCTGACATTAAATTCTCCAATTGGGTCGCTAATGGCAAGGCAGCAACGATAGGGGTAAGAATATGTAAGCATAAACTGGATATTTCATTTAGATGGTTAGATACAATATATGAAGCTCTCGTCTAATCCAGAACAATGTACGCAGCGGAGGTATGGGGCACATCAGAGATAGGGACACAATTAGACCAGATGTATGGATTGTTTTGCAAAGAACTACTAGGGATGCCATAGTCGGCAGCAAGAGAAGTGGCATTACTGGAGTTTGGAAATACAAAAAGGAGGGGAATAATAATAGAAATAATACTAAAATTCTGGTAGGTATATGTGTATTAAAGGGCAGAAAGGGGAAATTATTGAATCTGTGCCTGAAGCAACAGAAAAAGAATTAAGAACACAAATAGTTGTTGGTCGGAATTGGAAAGAATGACATCGAAGATAGACATGGGAGATTTATGGAGCGCAGAGGAGATAAATCATAGCGGTTTTTGGAATGAAGTGAAAACCAGAGTACAAGACATAGATAGGCAAGAGATACGGGATAGTATAGAAGAAATGACATCTTTGAAATTTTATAAGCAGTTAAAGACAGAATGGCGTAGCGTAAAATATATAATTGTGACATAACTGGAAGAGAAGGCATAGCATGGATGAGAGTAGGAATATTATACTTAAAAGGCTTGAGAAGTAATGAGTTAGGGATATGTGATTTTTGTGGAGATCAATAGAGCGCTGTTCATTACCTGATAGAACGTAAGGAGTTAACAAATTGCAGGATAAAAATATGGGATAGGAAATGGGACAGTATGAACAAAGAGGTAGTGGCGTTACGCATGTTAACGAGGACGAGTGAAAAGGAAAATAGATGTATAGGAGAATTCTTATATAGGTTAAGAGTAAAGTGGATTAGCGTAAAAGAAGAAATGACACCAAGCTGCTCAGGAAAACCTAAGGTTTGTGACTAGGGGACCTGAGTCAGCGAGTAAAACTTAGGACAGCAATTTCATTTGTTTGTACAGGATTTATGATATTGATTGTTCAATGTTAAATTTATTGTAATGAAAGTGTAATGGAAAATGTACAAATAAATATAAAATATCAAACAAGATATCAGCTGACTCATATATATGCGAGACATGTTTTTTAAGTCAGTACCGTTTTGGAATTAAAAAAAGACGTGCATAGATATGGCAATAATTTTATTTTTACATGAAAGCCTGTACCTTAATATACTCTTCTACATAATTTCCGTGACTATTGAGGCACTTGTCATAACGTGGCACCAGTTTTTTAATAACCTCGTCATAAAATTCTGCCTCCTGACTTGTTAACCACTGTATCACAACCGTTTTGATTTCGTTATCGTCTTGAAGACGCTGATCGCCCAGATGTTTCTTCAAGTGCAGGAACAAATGGTAGTCGCTGGGCGCCAGATCAGAGCTGTATGGAGGATGATCTAGAGTTTCCCATTGAAAAGATTTCATGAGATCCTTGGTCCGATTAGCCACATGTGGATGGGCATAGTCATGCAGCAAACGGATACCCTTACTCAACTTGCCACTTCTTTTGTTCTGGATTGCACGGCGTAGATTGTTCAATGTCTCACAATAAGACGCTGCATTGATTGTCTCATTACGAGGCAGAAACTCCACTTGCAATACTCATTTTCTTTCCCAAAATACTGTGCACATGATTTACCAGGCAGAAATTGTTTGCTTAAACTTCACTTTTGTGGGTGATGATGAATGTCGCCATTCCATGGATAATGGTTTCGATTCCGGTGTGACGTAGGCCACCCATGTTTCGTCACCAGTAACAATTTTGTCTAAAAAAATCTTCACCTTCATTGTGGTAACGCTCAAGGAAAGTCAATGCAGTGCCTAAATGTTGGGTTTTGTGCAAATCCGTCAACATTTTCGGAACCCAACGTGAACACAATTTCCGGTACTTCAAGTTCTCGGTCACAATGCGATACAAAACACTACGAGAATATTGAGGAAAATAGACGCACAATAATGAAATTGTAAAACGTCAGTTTTCACTCACCTTTTCATCCACTTTCTGCACCAAAACTTCAGTAACGGCCGAAGGACGTCCACTCCGTTCTTCACCATTCACATCTGTGCGGCAATCTTTAAATGCTCTCACCCATTTCCTTACCATTCCATCACTCATAATGTTTTCTCCATAAACTTCACAGATCTCACGATGAATATCCATCAGTTTTACGCCTGTAGCACTAAGAAATTATATAAGAGCCCGTATTCCACAATCGGCGGGAGTCACGATATTTGGATGTATGTTAAACACTCAGTAACCAACGTATTCAATGAAGAATCAGACTGTAATGGCGTGAGTACGAAGACAAGAGATGTAGGTAACCAGCGCGCATGCGCGGAACGCCGACTGTAGCGCTGCGGCGGAATCGCAAAACGGTACTGGCTTAAAAAACATGCCGCATATATGTCCCATTATATATAGACCACTAGGGGTTCTGGTATAGGAGATACACTGTTTGTGGCGACTTACTATTGTAAGTACTCGAATCCCAGGCTTCATCATTAAACTGATACCGACATTAAGGATTGCAATGAGTAAAGAATTTTAATGTATTTCAAAGGAATGTTGGATCCTTGTTACAACATGTGCAGGCATTGGGTTGAATATTTTTAACAAAAGAAACGTAAGAAGGAAGTTTCATAGCACGGTTCTAAATGAGTAACACGACTCCGTTTGAAAAGGAATTGTTAGGACCCTTTATAATGGCATGGCCGAGATTAATAATCACAATGGACAAAATACTCAAAAAAGGGAGCTTTGGTGTGAATAAAGGGCTTCAAGAAATGGAAGTCACACACAAGCAGCTGTGCGGGTGAGACAGACCGTGGCTGTAGGCCCGTAAGACGGTCATCTGCTTCTGTCTTGGGGAAAGGCAGACGAGAAGCGATGAGAGAAGATATCCGTTGGTTCATACGTGAATAACTAATTAAGTATTATCAAGTATAAAGCATTCTACATACGGTAACCCTAAACAGTGATATATTGGTAACCCTTGGTCACAATTTCGAGTTTGATGTGATGATAAAAAGAATCAGTCATTAAACCAGTTTAAAACTTGCATTCCAGTTTCACTAGAACCATCCTTACTCATACATATCCACGCCAACCCTGCTTAACCCTAACTTGCTTCAAAACTCTTATTACTTAAGTTAATTGATGAAAATTAATAGTTTCATGTCGACTCTATCTATCCAAAACCTTAGCCTATATACTAGTGTAAAGAAATGATTAATTGCCATCAGTTAAGTTAAACTCTAGCGAATATTGAAAGAAATGGGATTTAGGTTTAAAAACTGTAAGAATATAGGGCACGTTTAAGTGGAACACCTGAATGTAGATTGCCGCCTTATCACTGCGATTTAAATCTCACTGAACTGATGTGGAATATCATGAAGCAAAATTAGCATAAAAATGTGTGCTCTAGTATTTAAAGGCCCTTAAACAACTAACCAGGGGACGTTCAAACGAAAACACTGAAGAGGATTGAAAGAATGCGTGCATCAAAATTAAGTCTATTGAATAAGACTTCTGGCATCGAGATGCCTTGATGGAAGAAGAAACAGAAAGAGTACTACTCAATGCGGGTTTGGATAGCAGTAATGAAGCGGAATCAATTACCATAGTCGGTTTTACGAGGTGCGTCCAATTTAGGGCACCTATTTTTTACAGGACTGGGACAAGATGGGTTCTTCTGGTTGTTTTAATACACGTGGACTCTTTGTGAATGAGTGACAGATGGCAGCACTGTACAGTGCACAGAACTCTAGTGGCAGCGACGAGAGTTAGGACTGTGTTTGATATGCATAAAATGGCGACGTTTTCATTGCAAGGACAGCATGTAATCATCCGTTTTCTCCATTTTCGAGGTGTTTCTTTTTCTTTTTTTTTTTTTTGTTTTTTACGTCCTCCAACGTTAAGCCATATCGCACGATGAATGAAACTGATGAAATGATGCTCAAATGAGTCCAGGGTTCATGAAGCTTAGAGTTACCCGACATTCTTATTCCAGGATAAGATATGATAGATAGACATTTATTTAATGCTTGTCAGTTTTATATAATTCTAACACACATTTCCTTAAATTTAAGTTTCTTACCCTATAGTTAATCTCCTCAGCGCTAGACCTAGATTTTGCACCCTGGACTTCCTGCTAATTATGTAGCACCAGCCCTTCTCTAATCAACATCCCTCTCCCACTTCCTCCTTTCCACCTTCTCCTTCTCTTCTCCTACTCTGTGTTTTCCTTAGCCATTTCTCCTTTATCTTGGCCAAAATGTCCCCCATTTCTTTACACTTCTCTTTCCCTTAAACATCCAGCATTCTAAAAACTATAATACTCTTTTCTAGACCATCCCCAATTCGAACTCCACATTTTCTCTCTCCAAGCTTTTATCTCTTTGCATTCTATTAGGCTATGCAAATCGTTATCTTCTCCTTCACACATAACATATGCTTCATCATCCGTCGTCCTTAGCCCATTTAAGAACATAGCCCCTTTTCTTAACCAAGCCCACCGTTCCCTTTCCCTTTTATTACATATGTCCACATACTTTTCTCTTCCACACTATTTTTCTTTACTGATTTATATAATCTCAATGACTTCTTTCCTTCTATGCTTCCCCAAATTCTTTGCCTTTGCATGTCTTCTACCCTACACCTTATTACACTTCAAAATCCCTGTACATCTCTCTCCTCTAGCGACCATAAATCTCCCATTCCTACTCTCCTTAGGTCCTCTCCTAAATTCATCCACCAGCTATCCTTGCTTACGTTTACCTTTTGCTACTTTATACATAATTTCAATACTTCATCTTCACTCGTCAAACACCTGTAGCAATATTTCACCACTCTTTGTAGCATTATACCCCTTCTTCCTGGGCTTCCTAGTTCTAACAGAGCTACCTCCATTGGTGCTGTCCTAATTAGACGCAGTAGTTCTTCCAGGATAAGTCAAAACCCCGAAAGAAACCTTATCCAGGTATCTCACCCTGACCGAGATTCGAACTCGAGACCTCTTGAACGTGAGGCAGACACGTTTATCGTGGCGCGACAATTATTGAAATTCATCGCTAGTTCTTTGAGGCATGTGGTGATGGTGTTATGGATGTGTCTAATATGCTTTCCTGCTTGCGACAGTTCAATGAAGGCAGAACATCCTGTGACAACAAACCAAGACAGTCACGGCCCCGCACCAGCCGGTCTGACGACAAGATCCATCGAGTGGAGAACGTTTTTGGAAGGCCGCCGATTGAGCATTTTCAGATTTTCATGCAGCATTGTGTGCACAGATCCCACGAAAATGCCAATTTTGGAGACGATATCTGCAACGGTTTTGGTTTGTTGTCACTAGATGTTCTGCCTTCATTGAACTATCGCACCCAGGAACGCACATTATACACATCCATGGTACCATTACCACATGTCTCGCTCAACGTTTGATTAATTTCAATAGGTTTCACACCATGGAAATGGAGAAAACGAATGAGTACACGCTGTTCTTGAAATGGAAACGTCGCCATTTCAGTATCAAAAGCAAACATTACTATCGTCGCTGTCACTAGAGCACTATGCACTGTACAGTGCTGCCATCTGTCACTCATTGACAAAGACTTCACGTGTATTTAAAAAACAGAAGTTCCTTTCTGGTCACAGTCCTAAAAAATATGTCTTATAACTTGAACGCACCTCATATGGGTTCCAGAGATGCCAACGGCAGTTCCACAGATATAGGTAACAGCTGAAATCCATTCTTTAGACGATATCGTCACAGACGGAAGCTCTACAGATACAGCAAGTGAAACGGATACTCAGGAATCGGAATGTTCATATCAGATTGAAATAAGTCAATTTTGTTCTTCTCCTTAGCGTAGCGTATTTTCTGCCTTCAATTTTATAAATGTTTTGTGACATATTTAACTCTCCTCCCCTCTGATATCCAGTCGTGCACTGTAAACAGATAACACTGCCTCCACTGCTAAGTATCTTCCTAAATATCCCAGGTAATAGAAATACTAGCACACAGTATCCAGGAACGGAAACCACGAAGCTAAAATACATGTGAGCGTTCAAACAAATTATTAGGTACAGACGTTACTGGTACTCAGGAACGGAGGAGAACAACTTGGTCAAGCTCCTTCATCTTTTATGTTCCCTTTCCCGGGACGACGTGGTGCATCTGTATTTTATAATACATAGACTCTTCTCTACAAAAGCCATTCGAGACGATCGTGACCTAAAACAACCGCTATAGTTCCTCAATTTGCAAACTGGAAAATAAACTTTTAGCAATTTAGGCAAATGTGAGTCCTGACTACCTGAGATCCAAAATAGAATAATTATTCATGTATCAAGCACAGAAAAGTGCCCATTTTTGAACGCACAAGATCTTTTGAGGACGAAACGCCACACGAGTTCAGAAAATTCACAATCCTAAATAGAAGCTATCTGCAAAAGTTGCATACATCATTAGTTCCTCTACCCTCCTCAAAATTATGTGATTGTGTACACAGTTTACCATCTTTGTGTGTAGGATATGTGATACAAATGGAAACCCTGTGTGATTCTCAGTTATTCTTATACATGAGGACTGTTCAATAAAGAATAATCACATTTTTTGACAGCGTACTTTAACTCGTCCTCATAGTTTTAATTGACTTCTCAAAATAGTCTCCCCTGAATGCGATGCACTTGTCCCAGGGTTTCTGCCAGTCTTCAAAGACATGCTGGAAACCATTTTTCAGAGATCTTTCAAAATCGCCTCCGCAGCCTTCGCCACTGCTTCTGATGATGCATAATGCCTCCCACGAAGGCGTTTCTTGAAGTTAGGGAATAGAAAATAGTCACATAGGTCTAAATCCGGACTATAGGGAGCGTGAGGGATACACTTCACGTTGAATTTTGCAATATATTCAGCAACAACATTGGTAATATGCGGCCGCGTGTTATCGTGGTGCAACATCTAGCCTGCTTCTCGGAATTGTGTTCTTTTGCGCCTGATATGGACTTGCAGTGTTTTTAGGACATCGCTGTAGTATTTTCCAGTTACTGATGTGTGTGCAGGTACAACATGATGATAAACAATTCCATGAATATCAAAGAATGAGATGACAATAGCTTTCCCAGCAGAAGCAACCAGTTTTGCTTTGGGGGGGGGGGGTGGTTCGTGATGGAGAAGATTTCCACTCAGACCTTAGCTGTTTGCTCTCAGGATCAAAATGATTTAGCCAAGTTTCATCAGCAGTGATTACGTTTGAAAGAAACTCCGGATCTTCCTCTAACATCAACTTTAACTGCATACAGACCTGTATGCGAATGTCCTTTTTTTCGGGAATCAACAGTCTTGGAACCCATCGTGCACAAACACGTCTCATGTGTAATATTTCTGTCACCAACGTGTGGGTGGCACCCAATAAATGTTCAGCATTTCAGAAAGTGATCTTAAGGCAATTCTTCGATCCTCTTTCACAATTGCAGTAGAAGTGTTGATGTTGTCTTCCATCAGAGCAGTAACTGGAGCACCGGGTCCAACTTCCTTTGAAATTGATTGTCTCCCCTGTTTAAACATTTTAAACCACATTCGAGTTGTGCTGTAGGGAAGAACAGACACTCCATAGGCCTCCTGTAACATTATGTAGGCCTCAACTGAAGATTTGTTGACACAAAAGCAGAATTTCAAAGCCTCACATTGTTCCACATTCGCGTGTTACCTCCATTGCAGGGGTAGATGATACTGAACATGTCTGAACTTCCCTGGTTCTCACAGGCGGGAACAAGGAATACCAACAATTAAACTACTACAGCGTGTTTGTTTCACATTAAGCTAACAGAATATAATAAGTTTGAATTTTAGTGCGAAGAATTATGACCGTATGAAAGTTATTATCAATCTTTATTGGGAATCCCCCGTACGAATTTCTTTAATTAAAACGTAAATAATAAGACCTCGGAAAATATGCAGGAATCAGCAGATTAGGCACTACAGCTTTCTCCCGAAGCATTGAAAGGTCAATCTGGAAAAGAATATAATGAATTTGAAAGTTGTGGCAACGCTGAAATCAGCGAAGGAACTTAAGTATGACATTTGTGTTTGATTCCAATACCAGTGATTTTCAAGCTGAGGTTTATGCAATTTAAACCTCTGTCAGGGAGAACCTGAAGAGGTGCTACAAAGGAAGGAACTTTTGGATCTTCTCAAACGGCGAGGCTGTACTGAAAGGAACGGCACGATATCAGATAACCTCTAAGTTATTCTTTTACTGCCTAATGAACCATATGAAGTTAGCAATACATAATCTTGGATGAATGTCTGGACATAAGGGAATTTCAGGCAATGAACAAATAGAGGTCTTGAAATGAAAAGGATCTGTTGAAATGGACCTGATCTGGTTTTTGGTATACCATTAAACTTTTCTAAGTACCATTTTTGAGTGGATTAATCACTGGCACCAACCACCATGGGTACAGAGCAGAGGAAGGCAGCTTCGAGAGTTGTGACGTATTTCAGCAGGGAGCGAGGCTTGGATTGCGTGTGATGTCAGACAAGAGCCATGTAGTACCAAGTTACCTATATAAATTGCGCTGTGAGTACAGTTCAGTCAGGTGTAGCGCACTCGATTACAATGTAGCTGCCACTTAACAAATGGAACTGTTAAATTTAGAATGTGACGATTTATTGAAGGACAAATATACACACAAGAAAGACTTGACTGCGTTTTACAAGAAGGTCCCCAATGTCGCACGGACATTGTGTATGTTTGGCTTGACATATGTGTGAGAACAGTATTTTTTCTGTTATAAAATTAGCGAATTCCAAACCCCGTAGTACCTTGTCGGGTCACAATCCAACTTAGATTACACATTTCCCAGACATTACGTCCTGACATTAATAAACTAGTTTAAGAAGAACGAAACAGGAAGTGTGGGAAAATGTCCACGTAATTCTGTTGTGAATCGGTGTTCTCTATTTTGCAGAGAAAATTACTTTATGCTTTATTTTATTTACTTTATAAGTGCCTGACCTTCTGATAAATTACGAGTTGAAGTTTTATATATTTTGTAATAGAACAGAGCCAAAACGTAATTGTTTATAAACTGTGACCAATTGTGTAATTAAAGCAGTCAGCACATATATTACAACATACAAGATGTAAGTTGTACATATTATTAGTACCCGATACGTTGCCTGTCTTTCCTACGCCATCGGAACCCCAACACATCCTTCCTCTTGGGCAGCAGAAATCAGCGCGGTGGTGTCATACGCTAATCTGACTTTCGTTCGGGGGCATATTTGGCGGTTAGAGCTGATGTAGTTGACGTCACAACGCCAGTACCTGTATTCCCCTGATACAGAGGGTTGTAGGCACAGTAAGATGTACTTTATCCCTATAGTCAATAATAATAGCATCAACATCAAAAGAGCAAATGTTGTTAAATATCTTGGTATGTATATTGATGAGAAGCAACACTTTGATACCCATATTAAATCTGTAGCAATGAAAGCTAATGAAGTATTAATGAAACTATCTACAATAGCTACGAGAATATTTAAGCTTTCTCCTAGTACAATTCATACATATCATATGAGATTCATGGTGGGTATAACTGCGTATGGAGCGTCGTTATGGGCACATAGAGTAAAATTGAGGAAGAATATAGATACTCTGCGGAATTGCCAAAGCAAGTTTTACTTCGTTGCACAGGAGCAGTATCAACAACTGCTACAATGGCCTTATTAGTGATTTCGGAAATCTGGCCATTGGATTTGTTGATTAAACAAAGGGCAGCCTACTTTTGGATGAAGCGGAGAATATTCACTAAAATTGAAAATTTATTGCGAACTCCATGCAGGACGAGGAGAGGAATTAGGAATGGGATCAAATTGATGTAGGAAGAACGACACACGAAATCTTTCTTAGTATAAATGAGAGGTTAAAATTAAAGGAAATTCAACCAAGACAAAGTGGAATACAATACATTTAAGGACATGGACCGTACAAGGCATACTTTAAAAAGATAGGAAAGGCAGATGAAACCTTGTGCATAACCTGCATGGTAGAAGATACTCCGGAACATTCTTTAATGTAGTGTATAAAGTATACACAACAGCTAGAAGAAGAGAGGAAATAATAAGCAGGAAAATGTATATGGAACATAATTAGGAAGAGGGAAGATTTTGAAATACTAGAACTGGCAGCAGAGAAGATCTCAACAATAGTAATAGATGAATATAATCAACAAAGACAGCAGCAAAGACGAGTAAGAGACAATATTCAACATCGATATGGTCAACCACCTTCCACACCGAGAAGATCTGAACGACTTCGAGGACGGAATATGAATAACTAGCTTCAACAGCCAAAGGAAGTAGAGGAACTTCACCTAGTCGAAGGATTAATAGAAGAGGACAATCTTGGATTCAACAGAAGGATTTGAAGCGACAGAAGAAGACATCGACAAAAGAAAAAAAGGATAGATGGTTTATTAGGAATAGGAAGGTAGAAGTAGTTTAGATTGTGAAAATTATAAGCTACAACTATAGCAATTAGATTAGATAGGTTAGATTAGATAGGTTACTGTAGATTAGCTTTTCTGCAAAATGTCTGTAAATATCAATACAATTATTATGTTTGAGTAAATATAAAATTGTAATACTGTGTCTTGGTATAGCATCTAGTAGAGGCCAGGACATAAGAAATGCAGAATAAAAAAATATAAAAAATATCCCTAGAGAGGAATTAGTACGTAACAAACTGTCCCTTATACACTAATTTTCAATATGAAACACTGAGTAGCAAACGATATGAACTTTTAGGTTGATAAAACTCAATGATGATACTCCTAAAGGAATAAAAAGTGGTCCTATTTAAAAATATAGGAATACTTAACTAGAACAATAGCAATAATATAACTAGCCTTTTGGGTTTAGCATTAAGGGCAACTACGACCACACTCCATCATAACAATAGTGAAGCCAATTCGAGCCAAAGTGAAGCCAAGAGAACAAAAGCAACTTGCATCGATTTAAAACACTTCTTTTGACTTATCGAAATTTTATGATATGCTGAGTAAAAAGTTTGTAACTTGGTTTAGTTTGTTTGTAAATACCGCGCAAAGAACCTACTTTTTGCACGAAATGCTGAAACAAGGAATTCTCTTAACCCAAAATACTTAAGATATTAAAATATTCTTACGTAACATACTGGGCAGATATATTAAGACAGAAATGGCGCTTGGTATACTACTCTCACTAGAGGAATGGCAAATTTATTGGGATCCATGTCTGGAAAGTTTTGATATTGTGTAACTTGCAGTACAGTAGATGCAGCGATCAAAGAAAATTCAGAAAAAAAAACATATAAGGCAAGCATTTAATACTTTTAATGTTAGAGAACTAAAATAAAGAATACCAGGTAGACCTATTGACCGGTCCTTGCGTAAGCATACATCCCTTTATACGCCTAAACATTTGCAGAACGCAACGGAAAAATTCCAGTAAAACGCAATGCAGTGCTGTGAGAGGACTGCACAGGCTACTTCAATGATGGAAACTGCCTCTTGTTTGGAGTAGAATCAGGTCCGCTACCGTCGTACGTTTAAGTGGAATTTCCCCGTTGCGTTATGCAACTGTTTCAACGCACAAAGGGAGATCTGCTTAAATGAAAGACAGGGAAATGGGCCACTTGGTAAATATTTATACCTTTATGTTTGATTTTTTTATTTTTCTTTTAAAGATTTTTCTTTTAAAGGCTTTGTTATGTAATAAGTAGGTCCCGGATGTTGTTGACTTACAAATTCTCAACAAAGAGCTATAAATGCCCTTAAATACAAAAAATGCACATAAGATATAAAAAATGACCTAATAAAAATTAACAATTTCCTTCATAATAATACATAAATAGCTGTCACAGACAAAAATGAATATATGGTTCAAATAACCACATTTTAAAATTAACTTTCTTAGTAAGTAATACACTTATTGCCAATAAATAATAAATTCTAAATTCATCAAGTCAGTTTCTTCTTCTTCTTGTTCTTCTTTCACTTTCCCTGCTGCCGTTAGGCGTCGGGTTCCTTCAGCCACTTTCTGTATTCGACCCTATCCTGCGCCAACCTGTATACTCCTCTCAATGTCGTCCCATGTCAGACTGCCACTCTTTCCATATATTGTCTTCATTCCATCCTAGGTCCTCCTATACTTCTTTTACGCTCCGCTCTTTCTTCCAATATTCAGGTCATTTTGAATTTTATAAAATAAGAAAAAATAAGTTACTGTACCCATTAGCCAAAACATACCTTACTTAGCGTTGGTCATCTTCAAGTTCTCAAAAGTAAGGGAACGGGGGTTGTGAGCTAAATCTGTTTTGAGAAACTTCTCTCGAATGTCACAAATGTTATTTGAAAACCAGTATGTCACTGCCTATTAAATATATCAGTTCTAAAGGTTTTCTCCTGACACGATATGAACTTATAATCACAGATTATTTTAAAACCACTCAAAAAGCCCAAGGTCAGGGGTCACGGTCAGGACTGACAGGGGAATCGAATCCGGGCCTCCAGAATTGGGCTACAGATTAAAATGCCCAATGGGTTCGCGAAAAATAAGTACAATGACCGGAAAATGCATCCAAATATTATTATAAAAATTTGGAAAAAATGCATTTTGATGACCTATCAAACCATATAGATCCAACGCATTTGTTCCAGAATGCACTTAATTTGAAATAAGCATCGTCTGTGACTACTCAGAAAAAAGATGACTTTTCATCAAAATCCGGACCCTACTTATCACACGTACACTGCGAGTCCAGTATATGTACCCTCTGTTCAGATATAATTATGTCGTCTGGACAGTAACGTCTCATACATCGGCTGGCGCGAGATATATATATCGTGATTGAATGTTCTGACAAGGAGAAAGAAGAGGGCATTAAAATCATATTTATTTTTTTAATATTTTCATTCAGATTTATCATTAATGAACTCATACTAGATTGTATTTCATAATAATCCCTAAAATTATGTACACATAACTTTGCATACCTTCACATTATTATGTATTTATGTTGTTTATGACCTAATTGTATTTGTACAGACTGATGACGCTTCAAAAATTTAGACCATACGCTTCCTGAAATTATATCATAAGGAAACCTTTTCATTAATGTCAGTTGTTATAACTAGAAGACTAAAAGTACTGATACTTATTGCTAAAAGGGATGGATTACTGAAACAAGAAGCTCGAAGTTGATAATACGGAAAATGAGAGTTAGACAACTTTAAGTGTCGGAACTTTGCTGATGACATGCGTGCTAGTTGTGAAAATCACATTTTTTAAAAATTGTTCCCGTTGTACATATTGATTACGTTAGAAAATTAGTTGTATTACTGTAATTGTGGTAGTAATTGTGGTAGTCATTTAATAACAAAAGTGTAGTTGGTTTTCTCTGTCTTTTTACCGTTATGGACATTACAGAAGATAGGGCAGTTGAGCCTCATTTTCATTCTTTGAAAAACATTAGAACAACTAATTGCGTGGCTACATATATGATGTATTTATAATCATTAAAGTCATTTTTTATGATTATGCAACCCTGTCACTTATAATAATTGACTAACCTCTCACGGCGGACTAGCTTAGAAGTGCTCTATTTATGTTTCGTAGCTTAATATATACCAACTTAATGAATTTTCACTCTGCTAATCGCCAGATAAGAGAGGATCACAGCGCTGGTCACTTGGAGCTCAAGACTCCTCAACGCTTTGTCGAGTAATGCATGCTCGCGATATACTCAACACTATTGTAGATATGGCCTCCTGACAATAGCATTGCCAAAAAAGCAGCCCAATAGATTTCCCAAAACACCAAAATAAAAAAAGAAACCTTCGTTATTTATGAAACCACCTAATACAAATGTCGACTGCATACCGGAGATGTCTGAATAGTAATTCATGGATCAGTAGTAATGTTTGTAAAATTGATCAAAAGGGAGGTCATGGCCACTACATGGGTTGGTGCCACTTTTTACACTGTGGCCTGGTGTCGCATTTCGCGCCAAGTTATCAACTTCAAGTTTAGGTTTCAGTATAAGCTTCTAAGAGTGACCCTGTTGCATCGCACCTCCCCGCTAAGTTGCCATCCCAGCCGTTCTTATATACTACATGAAATGTCCACTTTGTGTCCGTGAGAGTTTATATATTATATTTTCGTTTCCTATAAATTAACGCCTACAAAGTTTTAAGAGAATTTTACATTTTATAATAAAACTAATAATTTTAAAACGTTTTATAGTATTCTTACATTCTAGAACTATTTGTATAGGGAGTTCAAAGCCAAGTATTTTACAAATACGAACAAGTATGGATTGAAAGTATATTAACAGAATTAACTGAGATTGAGCCACAAAGGAAAACAGCATCCTTCCAAATTTATATAATGAAATAAAAAAGCTTAACTGAAAGGAAAAGACCTGATCATCGGTCTTTAACATGACATTTTCTACCCAGTTTTTGTTACGTAAGGTAAGTAGAGGAGGTGCTGTATTAAATTTCGATATTTCAGCAGAAATACACGTTTTAATGGACATTAATTGTTATTTAACACCAGCCATGTGTAGGCCAAAGTTTCGAAAGGTAGAGTCTGACTGAAATAATACTTCCAGAATTTAAAACAAAAATATTTTAGAAAAAATAAAGGTGTGAGTATGACCTAAAATTCTCTAAAAATGAGCTATAAAATGTCCTTAAAATATTGAAAATGCACATAAAATGTAAAAAAAGTTACCTAAGAAAATTACAAATTTGTTTCATAATCATAAATTAATAACTGCCACAGACAATTAATGAATATATGGTTCGAATAACCACATTTTAAAACTAACGTTCTTAGTAAATAATGCAATTATTGCTACTAAATATTAAATTCTAAATTCATCAGGTCATTTTCAATTTTACAAAATATGAAATAATACGTTACTCTACCTATTAGCCAAAACTTAGCGTTGCAGTGCACCACCATGGTCATTTTCAAGTTACCAAAAGAAATGGAACGGCGGTAGTCAGTTAAAACCGTTTTATACCTTGAGAAACTTCTCTCTACCTCCCCATGTGTTTTGAAAACCACTATGTCACTGCCTGTTAAACCCTGTTAAAAGTATCGGTTCTGAAGGGTTTTCCTGACAAGATATTGGCAGTCTGACAAACTGGTATTCTTTACTTTTGTCCAGCACGGATTTTAGTGTCTGTCTAATTTTGTCCCCAATCTCACCTTTTACATTTTGTATCCTCTCTGCCACAATCCTCACTAACTCAATCTACTTATCCAATGTCATGCTATGTTCGTCAAGGCGAATTATGGTATCCGTAAAAAATGCAAATTTTTATTTAATGAAAGCTAATTTACCTTGGATTTGAGTATCAGAAAGCAGAACCTGTGCGCTCTCAATTGCCTTAGAATTTACCCTAACAAGACCATTCACGACTTCTCTCACTATTTGAAAATTATCACTGTGGTATATACATGCAGTTAAACATGTATCCCAACGTGTTAAAATTGGTGCCGGGGGCAAAGCTATATTAGGGTCTTTTTCTTTGAAATACATAGTTCAGGTTGGCGCTTTCCGAAATATTTTCTTTACTGTGGATGTTAGTGTTGATCTGACATGTTCCGCAGTTCGATGAAAAGCATGAGCAAACACATAACATGCACCATCTTATTGTAAAATGATTGAATCGATTTTGCCGCCTTTAACATGTAAGGCGCCGCGTCTGTTATGAAGAGCAGCACGTTGTCATACTGTATTCCACTAGGCCACAATAAACATATGGATTTATAGACCAGTTTGCATATCTAACAGTCTCTAACGGCTTCCATAACCTCTGAGGTCAGAAGAAACATTTGTCCGGCACTAGTAGTTTCTAGCGTACATATCAGTACATTGGCTACATATCGCCCCTCTAAATTGCCTGTGTCAACAATTGATACATACATTTTTCCCCATTGACATATTCACGTATTCGGTTTAGCGTGTCTTCATAACATTTTTGTAAGTAACTTTTACGCAAAATTGATTAATCTGGAACTGAATAACCAGTGTGACGTTAAAGAAAATCTCGTAATTTGGAATTACTTAATTTTTCTAGCGGAATATTTGCTCTAACAAACACTTCACGCAATACTTTATAAAAGTAAGATGACTTGTTACTTGACAGTGAAGCCTTTTCTTTCAACAGTAACTGAAACACTTGTCTTTTTTCACATTTTAAAGAGCTCGCAAATGTTTCTGGAGCCCAACATGTTGTACGGTGAACCGTTTGTCTAAAGCGAATTTAATTTCGCATGCTTTACAGAACAACACAGTTCGTCAGTAGAGAATATGTTTCCGCCAAACCCTGAAACATACTGTTTAAAACGGGACACAGTTGAGTGATTTTCTTTCGGAATTTCAATTCCACAACACAAAAAATTTACACACCTCACAATCTACTCTCCTTACTGCGACACTTCTAGCTCATTAAGTCCTGACTGATGCAATCCACCTGTACTGCATGATGTAATCGGCGATTCCTCGAATTGATGCGTCAATAATTCAACAGCACTGTTAGATTGCTGACCTGTGTTAATTACATGTTTTCCACAGTTACAAGGTTACTATTTAATAAAAATGATGATATCAATGAACATTCAACCGCAGATTATTTTAAAACTCTCCAAAAAGCCCATAGGTCAGGGTCAGGTCCACCACGGGTATCGAAACCTGTCCTCCCTAATGCGGGCTACAGCTGAAAATGTCCTACAAATTCGTGAAAAAGATGAAAATGACCGGAAAATGCATCTAAATGTTGAAAAGTGACCTTATTATAAAAATGTGAGAAAAGTGCACCATATACATTTAACGCATTTTTCCAGAATACACTTAATTTCCAATAAGCATCGTCTGTGACTACTCAGAAAAAAGATGACTTTTCATCAAAATCCGGGCTCTATTAATAAGTTAATAAAGGATTTTAACTCCTTCATCATGATTTCCAGACATGAACTTATTAAGTATATATCATATTTATTGATAAAGGGTATCATCTGAAACGCTTCTTACCACAAAAGATCGTATTCTCAGAAATTTGATTTTGGTTTCTGCATTACGTACTCACAGCAAATAGATGAGGTATTATAGTTCACCCTAAAATTCTATGTCGAAAGCACCAGAAATACTTGTTTTGAGACTCCCTGCAAAAATAAGCTGCTACATTCCAAATTATCCTTTAATATATCGAAAGTTTATGCAAAATTTTTAATTTATGAAAAATTCCTGAAGCAAATTTCACTACATTTCCGAATTTTAAAGATATTTTTTTATGAAAAATAAGGTTGACATCTTGAATTTGTATCTTGTACTTGTAAAAGTAAAATATAACCAAATATCAGATGTTCTGAAAAAAAGAAAAAAAAAAAGAAACTGTAGATCTTGTTTAAACACACATAAATTACATAAATAAAAACATATCGTGAGCTTTAATGAGATAATGTATCTATATTTTTCCATTGACTTGCATTCACAATCAAAGAAACTCACCGAAGTTGGATTCGGAGTCAACATTGTGGATAACAATCTTTATGTCTTCACCAGCGGTGAGAGAAGCTTGGCGCTTTACAGTGTCAACATTACACAAGTCCTCCATTCCGCGGCTAGATGGCACCACTGATCGCGAGCTCTGTGCCTGTCGGGGCTCCAGAGCTGCCAGGTCCGGACTGCAACATGTCAAACAATATATTCCGAGTTAAGCAACACAACTATTTCAAAATATGCACATACAGTAATAATAAGCACCGAAGTTGGAACATGAATTTATGGATTTACCACTTAAACACATATTTTGACCATATGTGAACCCTCAGGGTACGTGAGGACCTTCTCTCAGTTCTATATCATCTCCGTAAAGCTTCAGAGAATACGGTGAGGCGAGAACAAACATGTATAGATGCTGGAGGATGGCAATTAGTCCAGGGAAGTTCTCTGCTCTTCTACTGGCTAAGGTCCGACGCTGGCGACCGACGGGAACACTGAGGCGTAGGCAGAGGCAAATACCTTGGATTACATCGGCTAAATACCTGGGTGTCCTGCTTGATCGCGGGCTAAACTTCACTCCCTCTGTCAGGGCCAAGGGGGATCTAGGCTATTTCGCACTCAGGCAGTTGTACCTCATTTTCAAATCCAAGATGTCTGCTAACCTCAAACTACCCCATTATTCCACCCATGATTCTGTACGGCTGCGAGGTCTGGGGATTGGCGGCTCCGACCAGCATCCGCAGACTACAGATCGTGCAGAATCGGGCGTTAAGGATGATCTACGGTACTGGGCGTAGATTCCTTACTCATATCCTAAACTAATACTCCCAAGTCCCTTACATAGTGGACATGGTAAGAGAGAGATCTCAAACCATCCACCAAAAACTGTCTAACCATTCCACGCAGCTGGTCAACACTTTGGGTCGGTATGACCACAGAGCTCCTCGCAGGAGGAGGAGATAAAAACTCCCCAAGGATGCCATGGGCTATTAGCCTGGAGGGGTTCTCTCCATCCCACCATAAACCCCAGAATCTGAAATAGGTCTAGATAATATTCTCAAACAGTTTCCTACCCCCTCTGATGGTGCTGTTTGCACTCTGACCTCCTTCAAGCGGGGAGTTCGGGTGAAGTTGGCCTTGGGAATACATACCCCGGGTGGTAGCCTGAGCGGCTTAACCCAATTGATCAGAGAAACCCATACCCTGACACAAACGCTTGAGACAAAGGACAACTTCTATACTGCTCAGATAAAGCCGCACTAAACGGCTAGGTGCTGGGCGAAACTAGTCCGTCCATGCGAAACTGGACGACTCAATTCTTCTGCTGGTCTGCTGGTCGGCTGGTCTGCTGGAGGAAACTACCAGCATTTTCTCTGGGATGTAAATAGTGTAGCGTAATCTCCCAATTATGTTTTATATTCTGCCAAAGTTCACGCGTGTCCTATTATTGGTTCAAACGTTATGGCCTATTGAAATGGTTCAGGTTTATATGGATCGCTCTGTATTTATGTGTTGTCAGATGTTAAGCCTCTTATTCGCATCTGAACCGTTATACTTAATGTGTGAGTTGCCAAATTCTGTTCTATTTCTACTTTTTAGAACAAAGCCTCAGTGCAATTTTTGAAAAGACTTGAACTCTTGGTACTGTTTGACGTAATGTATTTCTAATTTATAGGTTTTCCTTCAAACGAAAGTTGAATAATGAGTTTTTGCTACCTGACAGTTTATACATTATGCGTTGATTTTCACATATATTTATAAGATATTAATCTCCGGTGTCTAATTACCGTATCAATAACAAAGTCGCACCATGGACATGAATTTATCTGCATTTAAATGTAATATAAAGTGAATATCTCTGTCCTTGTTTCAGGATTCAGTATTTATAATTTTTAGACTTGGACACAGTTCGTTTGTTTATCTTTTTTGTTTATCCTTTGTTTACTGTATGTGTATAGTAAAATGTATGTCCAAAGTAACATGAACAAAAATTGGACATTAAGAATACATTGGATTGTAGAACTAGCTTTTGTTTTTAAGAAAAGGCTAATATTTTTGTGTGCTTAAATTAGCAGCAGGGCACGGGTGATTAAAAGTACTCCATAAATTTTTCAAAGTGATTACGTATGATAATTAATTATAACTGCTTTAGTGTTAGGTAAGGACTGGCAAGGTCCTTAAGGCAATAAAAATATTGTCACCTAATTATCGGAAGGCCCGACCAGCTAGCGGCTGGGAGGGCGACAGGAGGTATTTAGGCCACGCCTACCCATTTATCTTGTAGCACTAACGAGGGGGATGGTTGGAAAAACATCACTAGACATCTCTTTCCCCCTCCCTGACATCTGAAACAGCCGGGATGATTCACTGTACCGCGAGACTTCCAGAAACAGAGATACCACTATATAAGGCCTGCAGTGGCCGAGTCAAAGTAAATTCTTGGCAAGCAGACGAGGGACCGCCGTGCTAGTGAACGGACTGGAAGACTGTGTACGTGCATCGGAGAAGTTGTACGTAATTGCGAGTGCAGTGGATCTGTGATAGGTGAAATGGTGAATTGTAATTGTGTGCGCTACGTAATTCTATGTAATCGGCAAGTGTTCCAACTGTAACACGGTGGAAATAAGGAACATTTTGAGTTTGTGCAATTGTACTTTTAATTTCACGAACCCACAAGGTCTCAATATCGATTTTTTATAATTCGTTTAGAAACTCAATAAAGTCTTCCCTAAACCATTCTACAGACAGCGTCTTAAGTTCTGAAAATGCCGCATAATCTATAAGTAGCCTTTGGTGATGGAAAGAATTGAATGTTGGTCTCAGTGGTCATGGGATAACATGATTCGAGAGGTCGTGATTTCACACCCGGCGGAGGGTGATGGCATTTTCCAAGTGTAAATATTCCTAACATGACTTCTTCCGCAAAAGGAGTGAAGGGAATTTGCTCTTCACGCTTGGGAGCAAATATGCTGTAGTGTAAACTACACTAGGACTACTTCTCTCAAATTTCTGTATTTTAACCCATAAGATTTTGTAGAGGAGCAGCTCGAGACCTCTGGACTACTTCTCTCAAATTTCTGTATTTTAACCCATAGGATTTTGTAGAGGAGCAGCTCGAGACCTTTGGATTTTGCAACAAATAATGTAATTTGTAGTTCAGTTTGGACCCTGGAGGTTTATGTGGCAATGACGCTATATTGCACTAACATGGAGGTATTCAGCCAGCAATTAATTACTGCAAGGGGACCACCATCCCATCAGGCACTTAGACCTGAATGACGTGCACCGATTCAAATATCAGGATATAGCAGTAACTCTCCCACATGCAAATCTACACTGCTGCATTTAATCGCATTTAATCTAGATCAAATTATTTTAAGAAATGCTCCGCGCGCCTGTGTTTGTGAACAGTATAACCCAAAGACGAAAAGTTGTACAATACCAGTTTGGCGAATCGCTGACCCCACCCAATGTTTACATCCAACATTGTTCGAAAAGTTTCACTTTTCCAAAATTGGTTATAACGGTTCTGCTTATACCGAGGCTGTCCTTAGTTTATATGGGAATGTAAATAAAAGCACATCTACGTGTGCGACATCATCGGCTGTTCAGCACTGTATTTCTCTACGGCTGAAAAATATACTTCGCATATAAGTTTTAAAGACCTTAAATCTAATGCTAAATACAGGGTGTATATAAAAAAATATCGTAGTTTTAACTCTTTACTCTTTATTACATTAAACTTACAGTTATAAATGATATGTCAAATGAAAAAGGAACTCAGTTCTGTTTCTGGCATCCGTGCGCACGTGCGTGCAATTTTTCTGCCGCAATCCGCTAGACAGCGGTAGTAGCAAAGATGGCGACTAGTAAACAAAAAGCGTTTTGTGTTTTGCAGTTTGCAAAGACCGAATCTGTAGTAACTGTGCAACCTGCGTTCCGTATTAAGTTCGGTTGTGATCCTCCTAGTGATAAATTTCGTAGATGGTATCATCAGTTTGAAGATACCGGCTGTCTTTGTAAAGGGAAGAGCACGGGACGACCAAGAGTAAGTGAAGAGACTGTTGAGCGAGGGAAAGAGTTGTTCACTCGTAGTCCAAAGAAATCAGTCCGGAAGGCTAGTCGTGAATTGCAGGATCCTGTGTTGATTGTTTGGAAAGTTGTAAGAAAACGCTTACGGCTACGTTCTTACCGTTTAGCTATTACACGCTCTAAAACTGACAGACCACAGATTACATGCAAAATTCTCAAACGATATGTTTTTTCATGACGATGAAGATTTTATGGATCGTGTTTTTTCAGTGAAGTATCGAACTTTCACCTTAGTGGACATGTTAACACTCAATGTGCGTATCTGGGACTCAGAAAATCCTCACGAGATTGTATTAATGTAACGAGATTCCCCTAAAGTGAACGCTTTTTTGTGCCGTATCCCGGCTAACAGTTTGTGGACCTTTCTTTTTTGGTGAACCTACTGTAACTGACACTTCTTACCTTGGTACACTAGAGCAATAGCTCTTTCCTCACTTGGAAGAAAATGAGCAGAGAACTTCATTTTCCAGCAATGTGGTGCATAACGAAGTAGGCGATTGGTTGAACGTCACTGTAACCGAGCGCTGGATAGGCCACAAGGGCCCCAATGACAGGGCTTGTAATGCAGGGCCTCCACGTTCTCCTGACCAAACGCCATTCGAGTTTTACCTTTGGGGCCTCATCAAGGATCCTGTGTACGTGCCTCCGCCACCAGCTGACCTTCCTGAACTAAGAAACCGGATTGAAGCAGCTGTTGCTACAATTACTGAATATACACTTATCAACGTTTTGGAAGAACTCGCCTATAGACTTGATGTGTGCCATGTGACAAAGGGTAGTCACATTGAACATTTATATAGCTCTTAGTAAAATTGTTTGAGTTGCTTTTTCATTTGACGTATCATTTATCACTGAAAGAAATGTGTATAGTGTTTAACGCCAGCTTTTACGACATACGGCACCGCAGGCGGTGACACTGATGATGCATGAGAGGAAGATGGAGCACCGGTGGAATGAGATGGTGGGGGAAACCGGAGGTCCCGGAGAAAACCCACCCCAACGCCGTGTTGTCCATCACAAATCTCACTTTGCGGTCGCCTGGGATCGAACCCGGGCCGCCTTGGTGAGAGCCAAGTATAACTGAAAGATCAATGTAATAAATATTATAAATAGTTAAAGCCGCGATGTTCATTTATATACATCCTGTATATAAACAAGTGCACATTCTTACGCATAGAACAATCAAACACCAATTAATTAGTATTTTATTTGATATAGTCAGCGTAATTTGTATGTATTAATGTGAGTGCACGCTGCGCTTGGGCAGTTTAAAAGAGAAGGAAGTGAATGATCAGTTGTACAATATGGCTGCCTCCATGTAATATGGAAAACTCACAGAGGGAAATAGTTAAAATTGGTGAAAAACTACATTATTTTAACGTGTTTTGCAAATTATGTGAAAAATACCCGACTTTAGCAATGGAGTACTTAATTTATCAGCAGAATAAACCGGAGTTTCAGCGCCAAGTACTTATCAATGCCGCTTGAAGTTTAGTTATCAAAACGGGCCTTTCTATAACAGGAAAATTCGAAAAAGAAGCCAGTTGTGGAAGGTGAATGTGATGGATTTTTAAAAAGTACTGCTCCTGCAAGATGTATAGCTTCTTTGAAAGAAACGAGGCACTTACAATTTCAAAGGTGCTTCAAGCAGTAAACCATAATCCCGAATTTCCTAGGTGTACAAAAACGGGCTTCCACACCATTCTTCACGATATAGGTTTTGATTTGTGAACAGAAACTGAAAAAGTATAATTGCTGTGCGTGAATATATATTGTGGCGCAGCAAGTATGAAAGCAGAATTCGGAAGTGTTAGTTGTTTAACACTAGAAGGACCAGCGAGGATGGTCTACCGAGAAGGACCGACCCAACATTTTGATGGTCGCAGTTTTATTTACCCTTTTTAAAATAGTAAACAAATTTATATGCATACCAGTTTATTTAATGCTACTTATACAGTTTACGAATATATAATTTTACCTCTGTCTGAAGAATTACATGGTAAAATGAATATTTTAAGCCTAAAAATTAATCCAAATATATACCATAACGACATAAAGCATGCCCCAGTTTACCATTGCTGTTTTTTTTTTTTTTTTTTTTTTTTTTTTTGAAACAATAATGTCCAGGAATGGAGGAGTTCCGTCCTTCTCCACTTCCATGGTATACTGTATTTGAGGTCGAAGCCTGTTGAGATGCGCAAGAAAGCTAGGCAAAGTGTCTGAAGTTTTGTCTTTTGGCGAATAGTATTTATTAGGGATTGATTAGGTTGCCGCTCGTCACACACCACTTAAGGGGAATGCAATACAACGCCGCAGAGCTCTGATTGGTTGCCCATCTAGTAGAGGTCAAGGTAAACCATCATCTGATTTGAAACACATACTAGGTAATAGGAACACCTTTATAACTTTCTAACAATCAAGTATGTGTTTGAAACTCTATCTAAAAACAGTGGTATGTCCCATTACTAATTATAACCATTTTAATGTAAACGGAATTGAACTGGTGCTCTGTAGCACAAGTAGCTGATCACTAGAAGGCGGATTTTGCTATATTTTCCTATTTTATTCCTTTGTTCAGAAACGTAGGCTTTTAAGTTATAAGCACGTTTTCTACAATTATTACCCCAATTTCTTAGTTTACATGGTGGCTATAAATGCCCATTTCATACATTTGTGCGTATTCTGCTTATCAGTGCATAAAAGTGCCTTTTTAGCCAATTTCTTCTGCTTGTAATTTGTGACAACAGCCTCTGCATTTGTTGGTTTCTACGTAAAGATTTCGGGGAAGAGACATTTCTTATTACTGCACTTTGGATATACAAAAAGGGGTTTAATAAGGAGAAGCATCTGTGCAAATTGGCCCAAAACTTACAACAGTACCAAATTAAGATAGACATACTTCAATAACAACGTTTTTTTTTTCTAGCGGCAATACAGAAAACGTCACATGACTATTTAAATAACCCTACACCTGCATCGTAGCTGTTATTACGAAATTTTAACATCAGATATCTCAGATCTATAATTTTTACATTTTCCTCACTTCAAAATGTTCCACAATATGCAGTTTTCTGTTAAGATGTATGAAATACTAAACAAGCCTGTAAGGGCAACTGCCTATTAAGTGTACCCACTAACATTTTTTGTGGTTTTGTTATATGTATTGAAGAGGATTATAATGTTTTTATCTCTTACTAAAAACGCTTAGGAAAATAAAAATTGTTAAATATTTATGATTATTTTTCTCCCTTAGTTGATAGGCGAAGATATACTTCACGTAGATACAGGTCATTAATAGGTTAAAATGTGTGCAGAAACTTATATCCCAAACATTAATTTTTAAAATAACAATATGTGGGACATTTTGAAAATCATCTGTAATTTAGACACAAAGTGTTAATTGCTCAGAAACTACTGTAACTAGAAAGCTGAAACTTGTTATTATTCCATTCTTGATCGATCACAAACATAAATGGTATACATTTGAACCAAATCTAACATAAGCTTCAGATATTTAAAATTTCACCCTTAAGCCCTCCTCAAACCCATTATTTTGTTTTTTGACATAGTTAATTACTCCACACCTTTCTGCACATAATTTTTTTGTAACTTACGTCCTTTAACTTTTTAAGTCATATCGGGCAATGATGGAATGGGTGAAATGATGCTCAAATGGGCACAGGGACTATGGAGCTTAAGAGTTACTCGACATTCGTCTTGAAGGATAAGGGAAAACTCCGGAAAAAGCCTTATCCATGTAACTCACCCTGACTGAGATTCGAGCTCGGGACCTCTTGAACGTGAGGCAGACACGCTACCATCTACGCTGCCGAGGAGGGCATTACGGTTCTTACTTACTGAAGTGGATTTATACGTATTTTAACTATACGACAATATCTGTTATTTTAATTTGCTGTGGAGCCATTTATGAAATTTGGAATAAATGTAGAACCATTTCGCCTAGGGAACCGCAAAACCGTACGCGTTTAGCGATTTTGTTGCAGAATATGTCACGATGATTGTCATTTAGCTATAGTGCATTTTAGGAGCCATTTTAATAAAATTGTGTATTTCTATGTTTTTACTTAGCAAATGTTTAGTGTCTATTTAAGTGCCTATTTGCCTACCTATTTCACACATTTTAGTGCCTATAAATCCGCTCCCTACTGATCACTGATATTAATAATAAGATAAGTGTGGGTGATTTAGATTGGTGGGAGACTCCGATTAGCTTTTCAAAATCTGCTCCGTAGAGAACGGTAGTGCATGATGTATTGGAACGACCTTTGTGGGCGAACAAGTTAACTACCTGAGACAGTTGAGTGTGTCATATGATTGCGTTTCTTCTGCCTACGTGAGAAATCTAGCCTTTTCCCCGTAAAGGAGTTGCTTAATTGCTCCATTTTTGCCATTCTGTTATGTTTTAAGTTAATTTAAGATAGATTTATAATGAATGTGCATTGAAAGTGCTCCAGGAACTTGTAAATATAGACTTTCTTACATCCATAATCCTATTTAAATAATGGTTACTTAATGGTGCAAACGGGCAAAGATAAACACCGTTACAACAGCGGGGGAAGCGGGTTAAGGTAAGGTGGCGGATTCAATTTTTTTTTCTGTATTTGATATTTACGTTCTCCAACGTTAAGTCATATTGGACGATGATTGAAGTGGGTGAAATGATGCATAAATGAGCCAAGAATAATGGAGAATGTTACCATAAAATCTGAATGGGCAATGTGAGAGAGAAGCAATTCATGTACGGAAAATGTGTACGTGTGATGCACAAAGATATGAATATACAAGTGTGGAAATGTTTTATTTTGTTCCCATGTTACATTATGTACTGATATTGAATATTCCATCGTTTTTCTTTCTATTCCGATTCGTCAGCTATGCCAATCCTATTCGTGCCCCAACTACGGGCGAATAGATTTACCGATGTATCTTTATATCTTGACAGATGGGGAGCGATGCGCAGTGGTATCTGGACGAGTCCACCTCAGAACGGTTCCAACAGGAGGGAAGGACAGGTCAGTTTCCTGTGAGTTGCGGGCAAATTAACACGTGCAGAGCTACTCGATAATACAAATACTTGCTTCAAAATTTGCGTGTCTCCTAGCTCAAAGAGAGAATGTAGAAATGACGCCTTCTAGCAGCATATAGGAAATAAGACGCTACATTTAAGAACACGAGAATTGTTAACCAATGTCTATAGATTTATAAAACAAGGAACAATGGTGTGGGTCTGCTATAAAATTTGGGAAAGGACATCTGAAGCAACAGTTGTGCCTGAAAGCAGTTTAGGTAAGTTATTAAGGAAAGAAATGCCATTGGTGCTAGTACAACAATGTCCTTCTCTATGCCCAGTGAACAAAAATTAAGAACATGAACAAAATCTAATTTGGATGTTTTAATTCAGAAGTTGTTAGGCGAACTGCGAATAATTTTTAAAACACAGAGAAACAAAGACCAACTCTGAAGAAAGTGCTTATGAAGCTTCAAAATTCTACTGACTTCCAAGGCAGTTTCTAAACATTAAGAAGAGTTATCTTGAAGCTAGGATTTATATAAAAAACCTAAGTATGGCAGATAAATTTTAATCCAACATCGTACCATACGGGCAAAAAGGCTTAAGTATTTACAAGTGAAGTTTATATATAGTTTATGTGGATGAAACTTACATCAATTGAGCACATACTAGACCATATGCCTGGAGTGAAATTTGTTACAGTGCTCTGCAGCGATATCGAAAGGCCGACAGTTGGTTATCATCCATACTGGAGGAGAACAGGGTTTTGTTCCAAACGCCTATGTACCATTTAAGATCCAACAAAAGCGTAGAGATTACTACCATTAGTTTATCAGAGCTACAACACTGGCCTCCAGAGTGAGATTTGTTTTTAGACACCTTATGCAGCGCACTCCCCTATACAATCTGATTTTTGAAACAAGATACGTGAAGGCCAAATGTTTCTCCACGTGAGTTTTCGCAGTGTTGCCCAACAGCAGACAGGAAGTAATACAGATCCCCTTTCTTTATCCTCTCAACACTCGAAACATAAACAGGGGTTCGAGCTATCTGACTATGTGATTCACTAGTGTATACAATCTGGCAATCTTTGTTTACGTTTCCATAGCAACGACCTTCCCCTCTTACTCATCACATCCCATGCTTTATATTCTTCACGTATCTTCTTTTAAAAATCAGACCGTAGTAATCTTACGCGTGTGACAGATTGTGGCTAGAGGTGCACTACCCCCACTACAGTTACTACTCATCCCTATCGCGCAAGATTTCTGTCAAGATAAAATAATACATCTGCACTTTCCGCTCGGAATAAAAGTGAAAACGGAAGTGTACGGAAAATTCTTCAACGAAAAACTTAGCATTTATTTAACATAATTTAGAATGTCAAGACTTCAATATAAGGTAAAAACTTATGCATGTGCGCGAGAAATAGGACTTTGAAACATTTTCAAAATATTAATGTGATTCACCCGCGCTTACGTTACTAGTATTTTCACGCATGAAACAAAACAATAAAAAGGTAAAGGTAATAACATTAACAATTCTTTGAAGAATATAACTTTTAATAACGTTCTTTGGTAGTTCTTTGGCTGTATAATAGGCTGTAAAATGATGTAAAATAAAACATTGGTAATTTTTCGTCCAATAGAAGTGTGTTTAAAATAGCTTTCAAAATGTGTGTATTCTACTAGGAGCTAGCCATATTACTCGCGCCCTTTTCTGTTAGTTACCAGCCCACAACTCAAAACATTGCTTAATTCGCTGAGTAAAACAAACAAAAGTATTATTGATTAGAGTGTTCACATTTTCACGGGACCGACCGTAACGCGACTGGGCGCGTAGTCTACAGTTCTAGACCATTTTAGTTTTTGCTTTTAATTATAATTATATTGGAATTACAGGAGGTAATTTACACTAAACGTACCAGGAAAACATTAACAACGTAAAGCAATATTTTAGCAGTAAATAGGAGGTTCAGCAGCAGACCAAAAGTTGATGCCAGTCACCCAGGTTTACCTGGTCAGGGTGTTTGCTGCCCAGCACCTATCCGCTTAGTGTGGTTCCATCTGGGTAGTATAAAAGAGCTGTCTTGTGTCACAGGCGGTTGTCTTGGGCAGTGGTATATCTAGCCATGTGAGGGTGCAATTGCCCCGGGGGATGTGGGCCCAGTGCTAGCTGCGCTCTTCTGCCTGCCTGAGAGGCATCTGAGCATAGCCCGCTTGACAGGCTAGAGGGAAAGAAGTTGAGGTATGGGTTTCACGAAGCCCATTTCTGGACTTGGGGGTGCAAAGTCAAGGGAAAGTAGCCCTGCTCAGTTTAGTTGCCCAAAGCGTCTTTAGACAGCCGGGATCTTGTTCTGCGGTGAGGAACCCTATGGTCGTACCGGCCTAAGGTATTCACCAGGTTATTGGGGTGGGAGCCTAGATTATTGTGGATGGTACGGGGTCACTCTCGCACCACGTCTACAATATACGGGATTCCGGAGAAAGTGTGGAGAATATGGGACCGGAATCTACGTCCAGTATCGTATATAATTTGCAGCGCCCTGTTCTGGACGCGCTGCAGCCTGCGAATAGTGGTGGGAGTCGCTGATCCCCAGACTTCGCAGCCGTATAGAATCAGGGCGGGGTAATCACCCGATACAGGCGTAGCTTTAGGTGTGTTGGCATTGTGGATTTAAAGATGGGGTACAACTGCCTAAGTGGTGCATGCTCTTGTCCGGCTTTGACCCGGACGTAAGGCCGCGATCGAGGAGGACGCCAAGGTATTTGGCAGTGGTAACCCAGGGGATTTGCCTCTGAACTTTTGCGACCAATCCGGTCGCCTGGCTCGGACCTTAGCCATGAGCAGAGCGGAGCTCTCCACTGGGCTAATGGATATCGTCCACCTCTCACTCCAACGGCCGATAGCTCCGAGCTTGCGCTGCAGCGTAGGATAGCAATATCGTAGGTTTTAGTTACGTGCCATTATGAGGACATCGTCGAACAACCGTAGTAATTAAAATAACGTACCGGGCATTTAATAGTAGAAAAAGAGACCATTCTATTCCATTATATAATTTATAATGCACATGCAATTTATATTCATTATTAGAACTTAAATATAACAGTAAAAGCTGCAGGAACTTGCAAACATTAATACTTTACATCACTCTGCTTTTATATAGTTATTACAAACGTCCTTGATGGGATCTTTGCATGCGTGTTTATAACACTTTGAAGAGAAACGCCGGGTACATTTATTGCGTTCTCTTGTGCAAATATAGCAACGGCCAATATACTTTTGATGCACTGGAGGATGACTATTCACTGGGTCTTGAATTCCTAGAAACACTCTTGCACACCTTATTATTTCTATAGGAAGCTGAGGAGTTCTATCTGTGGCTTCATAAGTTCCGATGCGAAATTTTCCATGAACTGTCTTCATGTGATTGGTTGGTATCCAGTATATGCTTTACAAACCTCAAACTTATTAAGTTAGTTTGGGATAAGTTAGATCGAGCAATTTGGACCACAAAAGGCACAGATGAGCTTCTGGAGATTTTACAACAAGAATGAGCAAAAATAAGTGCTGAATACCTGCAAAAACTTTGATGAGGAATCGAAAGTGTAAAAAGTAAACAAAGTATAAAGTATCAGCTATGTAATTTTGCAGAGTGACAAGATTTTGCTTAATATTTGTATGTAATCATGTAAAGGTGCTACATTTTCAAGCATTGCTTATGATTTGCTATGAACAGGGCAAGAACCTTAGACACCGAACCCAATAAGTTTGCCTCGCCGAGACCATAGAATTAGGATTTTTATGAGTAGGGTCTACACAGGCAGCTGTCACTGACTTCCCTATTGTACCAGGGAGTTATCGAGCTGTTCCCGAAGGCCGCCCGGCGCCTCCGTGGCTCTTTCCGGTAGAGCAAGACCTAGAGAGTAACAAGCCCCCCCCCCCCAACCGATCTGTTCCGAAAACACAAGACGGGTGGAAGTGGATATATCACTTACGCGCGCCAACCCCAAAGGGGCAGGCTACCGAACGAACCTCGGTAGGGCCGTCTGGTGATCTAGCACACCTACCTTCTACTAGCTATGCAGGTTAGTACGCGGGAATATATGGCTTCCCTCAACCCCGTCCGGAGACGTACCCCATCTCCCTCGGATATCGGGAACCACTACCCCCTCGAGTCCAACCCAATCCGAACAACTCCCATTCAGAGAGGGGCTCGAATGTTCGGCCCGAGGTTCCTCTAGTAACGTCATTCGACAACAAGCAGAGGCTCTTGACCCGGGAAGGTTCCTCAGCTCATTTATTCTCTTCTTTTGTGAACACATACACAGACCTATTGAAATAACATTGCTTAAATTTTAATTATAGTCATTATATTTTTGCAATGTACAACTAAGTACTATCAAAAATTCTCAAATTGGAACTATTTTAAATTAAATTATTTATTTTAGGTCGCATGAACAACTAGGTCATGAGCGACCATATATATAGAAAAATTCACAATGAGATTCGTAGTAAGGGAACGCAGTACCGAATTTGGCTAAACATATGGGAAAATAATTTTTTTATGATTTTGAGCTAATAAAATACTTTGAACCTTATAGTATCATAATCCAACTAAATTTATAAATTTCAGGCATTTAAATGCCCTCACATGACAATTTAAATGCCCAGGCGCACGTGCATGCCAGCCCTTGGATTTACAGAATTCTGTCATTTTAGTTCGATTGAATGTACTAAATTGATACATTTGAAATTAGCGGGAAAAATTTCTGGTGGAATTTTGTGTGTTGGTATGATGGTTATTTCTTACAATATGTGGTACCATGTAAACAAAACACTGGCGGCAAACAATGAAAGCAAATAGTAATGTTTGTATTTTGTTTTTGTGAGTTTCTAACTCGGTCGTGATTTTCTTGTGTTTCTCGTTAAACTACATACTGTTTATATATAACTGATGAGTTTTAGTTTGCCATTTAATATTTATATAGGTATTTTATACATCTGTGCATATAGGATCATGTATAGCCTAAAAGATACATGGGAGGAAATACCTAAACAAAACAACAAAACAATAGGAACAGACTTGAGGCCTGATGTGCTAAGAAAACTAATGTCTGTGTACCAAATGCTGGCATCAGATGAAATCCAAAGAGGATGTACATTGGGTAAGACACAAAATGCAAATGAAGGTTTACATAGCATGATATGGCGTAAATGCCCAAAATAAATATTTGTAAGGAAGATACTTCAGGTTGCTGTGACATCAGCCATCAGTGAACTCAATTTTGGTTGTTCTGCCTCACTCAAGCTGCAGTCAGACATAATGGACACTGAGATTTCACCAGCATCTCCAAAAATTAGCCAAGGGAAGGACCAATTACGCTTACTTCATTCAGCAATTTCTGCGAAGGTAACTTCTGAAACATCCAGAAGGAAACTAAAATTTAAAAAACACTGCTGCAGAACAGAAGAGGAACAGGCAGGAGGGTCCAACTTATCTATCTGGAGGGTTTTAGTCTGCTTCAAAGCATGTAGCTGAGAAGGAAAGTATTTTGGATTTTAAAATTTGATTTACTCAGTTATTGATTTATCAACATTTTTGTCATTCAAAACGTTCCACACGATGCAGTTTTGATTTACTCCCCCTAAAATTTTCAACACATGTACTTAGAAAGCAAACAAGGTGTTTTATCATATGAATATTTAATATTCATTAAATTCAAAGGTTTAAGCACTTTATATCTTTTTTTGCTTGCTCTATACCTTATTGTTTCTCTCTCTGGAACTAAAAGCACTATAAGAAACTGATATAATAGATATTTTCTTCATAACCATCTGAATGTTTTTAGAAATAGAAAAACTAAAAGTTTGTAAATTTTCATCCTGTGAAGCGGTTTGAATTTTGACCAAATTTTGAACTTCACAAATTACAAAAAACTATTAAACATAGAAAAACCAAATTTTGAATTCTGTGTTCACTCTGCATCAGAACTAAGTGATAATAAATTTCAGGAAGATTGGTTGAAAAGTGATGGATTTGGGGTTTTTAGTGCTGCATCCCCAATGCTAATAAAGTGAATATTGTTGAAAACAGACGTGCAATTGTTCAGTACTTGCTTTTATTGTAAAGGAATTTTAAATTTTTATCTGTAAGTTTCTAAATATTTGCATTCAAATATATTATGTTTTGTTGTAAATATTACGCTGCAATAGTTACACAAAGTGGCTTGACAAATTATAAACTTGTTCTGTTTTCTGACAGAATATTTTTGTATTGAGAGAATATTCTCTCTACACCACATAATGTGATTGGAGTATACTTGAAACAGTTTATATTTGCATTTGTGGATTCAATATGATGGATTGTTTTTAAGAACACTTTGAACGTTGAAGTTTTGTTTAACGCAATTACTATTAGTATCATCAGGGACTTTGTTTATTTGCTTACAAAATTTTCCCACTACCCTTAAAGTAGCACACATTTCAGTATTCGAAGTCTCACCTCAGACCCTCCTCCGGAACGTGATTATACATCAGGACAGCGGTGGATCGTGATAGGTCAGTGTCTCGCAACCTGCAGAGGCCTCGTTCCAATGTTTTGGTGTCCAAAGTCCCTGCTCTGGTTAATAAATATATAACTAAATCCTGTGTGTCCGGAAAGTTTTCAGGGGTAGTGTACACACATGCTGAGATCTCTATATGTTCATGCTATCACTAGTTTCGAAATTGAAGTAGTTCACATTCCAGAAAAACTGATCACGTCGAGTTTCTTTAGGTCAGCTGTAAAAAACTGTGGCTCTACTACACCGACTACACCTTTAATACCAATAACATTAGTTGTATGTTCATAGTAATTTATATATATGTAGTCATATATTTATTTAATGTAAACATTACAGGTTACCCCAATTTTAGTTTTCACTATAAAGTTAAAACATTAACAATATATATAACACAAAACTAATTAAAGAACACATAATAAAAAAACAAGAAGACAAACAAGTTGGTAGCATTGTTTCACATGTACAGTAGGTCAGTAATTCTACTATTGGTAATAAATAAAAACAGAATAAGGCAACATTTCTGATTTTGATACCAAATAAATCAAAGTTTAAGGGATGTAATTTATTGTGTGGCTGCATCCTTTGCATAGGTGAATATTCATAGGAATCGGTATTAACCTTCCGAGGAAGAAAAATTTTACGAAATCTATTAGTGCAACATTTGGAAACTACAAACGTATTGTCTTAGGTTAGGGTCATCAGTCATATTAGGAAGTAATTTGTAAAGGAAGAGCAATAACTGACAATTTCTCCTATGTGATAGACTTCTAAAGTCGAATAAATGAAGCAATTCATCATACGATATGAACTTAGGAAAATAATGAAAACTTTTGAAAATCACATAACTTAGAAATTTGTATTGAATAACCTTAGTAAGTTTAACAAATTTTATGGTATAAGGACTCCATATTAGTGAAGCATATTCCAGTCTGGATATTACAAATGAATTATATAATGTAACAAGAAGTCTAATATCGTTGAAATTGGATGAGCTACGAATAATGAATCCTAGATTTCTATATGCTACACCGAGAACTGAGTTGATGTGTTTAATAAATGATAGATCATTATCAAAATAAACTCCTAAATCAGTTGTTGTTTCTAAAATGTTTAAATTAACTGCAACTATTTTATAGTAAAAACATTATTTTTTAAGTCTAGAGAAGACCATAATTTGACATTTTGATATATTAAAAGGATGCATTTATTTAATGCATTCAGGTCTTTTTGAAGTTCTACTCAATCAGAGATAGATTTTACGGAACTAAAGGTATTTAAATCATCCGCAGAAAGTAATATATTTGAACATGTAACAACAGATATGTCATTCATAAACAAAAGAAATGGTAGTGGACCTAAATTAGAACCCTGAGGCACGCCGGAGTAAACTTCAAAACTATATATAGGATGTGGTACTTTTATATCTAACAACCTGAAATCCCGACTTTAAATAATATATCATTAGGAATACCGTGGATTCAGAAAAACCATACATTAATTACCATACCTTTATTAGAGGTAAGTGAACAACAACAAATCGCACCACCGAATCAGTGCTTTCTGCTTTCTCGTTTAAGGCGGTAGTTGCCATATCACATGCTCTGTGGCGAAAAAGTGACTAAATCAGATGAAAATTACTTTGTTTGCTAACATTACGTGCTCACTTTTGCGATAATAGATCACCTAAAATGGGGAGGTTGGAACACCTAGAGCAGACAAACGTCAACTCCATAAAATACTTCTAAGGCAAGTAGATACTTCTTTTTAATTTCTGTCATAACTTTTGTTGGGATGGTAGCTAAAAAAATAGTCATATGTCTAACATATTAACATGACAATTTTTTTCTCTACTAATTTCATTGATTGAATTTTATATACTGGAGAGTAAACTAAAGTGAAGCACTTACAACTGAGATCCTTTCCTTCTTGTGCGTTGATCTTCGTCAACCAGAAGTCCACCCTAGGAGCCTGAACCTGCCTCAGGAGATATAGGTGAAGACGATGAGTCGAACACTGCAATACACAAATTAACATTTCAATTTAAGGGAGCGACAGTACAGAAGATCAGAGTTTTCAAAAATCTTATGTATTGTACTCATTTTATTTTCTTTATTCACTCTAGCACAAACAATTCTTAGAAAACGCTTATTTTTACAACTCTTGTAAATCGAGTTAGACATTTGTATATGTTGTCGCGAACCCATTATTTACGATAGCGTGCCCCAGGGAGATAAGGGACAGATGGTGCCGGGTGGAGATAAAGAGCTTGCTTAAGCAGATAAACGTAGCGCGGAGATAAAAGGCATGCCAAAACAGATAAAGTCACAAAGTTCTAGTAACATTTTAATTGGCTTACAGAAAATTCGATTTCTTGTTTGTTACAGAATATTCGAGAAATGACTAGTAATATGAGTCGTGGTATATATAAGGAAGCCGCGACTCGCCAAGGGACAGCAGTGAACAGAAAGTGTAACAAGAGTTGTTGTAAACAATGGAAGTTGAGTAAGCTCTTTGTTGAGCTTAACGACCTTGGTAGATTGTAACTGTGTATGTGACGTAATTCTGCTAATATAAGGATTGTCCAAAGTGTATTTCTATGGAAATAAAGAACGTTTTGAAATTCTGCGACTTGAACTGTTAATTCTACGAACCCACAAAGTCACAAAATGCTTTTTTGTACATTTCCTTGCAAATACAATGGGAATACAAACAATGCATAAGTGATACATAGTCAGAGAAGTTTAAGTAGTGGAAAAATCAAACCAGTACTAAGGAATATCTCGGAAATGGTTAACTAGACTAGACCATTACTTGAAATTGTCTACTTCAAACCAGATGTACTATTTCAGGTAGTGAAATGTTGTCTAAATATCACTGTTTACAGATCTGCACGTCAATCAGAGTGAAGACGACTTAAAAGAATATTCCCAGAATATTTAAAATACTCATTTAAGTTGTTATAAAATATTTAAAATATAGGGTGATTTAAAGGATAACCTTTGGAGATATTTTTGAGAAAATCAAAGGTATAAAATATTTTATGTAAAGGGTATTTTAAGATTTTGTTGAAAATCTGTATGCCGCATCCTTGAAACATGTTGAATTTAAATATAAGGTTTTTATTTAATCAACTTTTCTTTTTTGAGATGTGTGATCAAACACTTGGCTATTTTTCCGCATAATTACATTTTGGTATTCAGAGGACCTTCAAAGGCGTACTTCCAGTGACGCCTCGGTATCGAATTTTTGGGTTGGATGCAAGAGAAAGTGTCATGAAACACACCCCCTGTAGTGCAACAGGTGAAGCTTTGATGTAGAAGTACGTATAACATCCCAGATACGTACTGACGTCAATACTCTGGGCACTTCGCCGCCCACAAATATATTGTGTTTTTTCGGGGATGGTAATGCAAACTGTATAACGAGATCTGGGCACAAAATAATAAACATATAGGTGCTCGACAGCTGCCACACAAAGCTTTTATTTTCTCTTTGTTTTGCTTTCAATCCATTGACGCTGCTTTCTTGCATTTTTAATCTTTCAGCGTTACACAATACTCGGTAGCGGAGTCTGAGAAGGAACAAATGAATCAATCAGGCAGTTTTCGACGCCTAAGGGTGTTCGGAGGGTCCCTTTCTATGTATTTTTAATAGATGATCTTCGTAGTACCCACACACACACTGGATTTATAACACAAAGTAGGAAGAATCGCTCATACCATCTAGCAACCAAAATTTAATTCCAGTGTCTAACTAATTTATATTAACTTACCCGTTAGTTAGATGTTGGTTACCAGAGGAGGATATAACTGTGACATAAATATTTCACCATGGCTTCTTTAGAATGATATGTTCAGCAGTCTGCCATTCCAACGGTATTACTATGCGAATCCCTTAAGCCCGATCTCACCAACAGATGTTAAAATCGGTGTTAACAAATGTAACGTAACAATAATCACTGCGCTAACAAAGCTGCTAAGTATCTGGCATTTCACCAACCTGTTTTATGAAAATGTTAACAAACACGAGTTAATGCCAAGAGAATGTAAATATTCCAGCAATTGAAGAGTATAGATGAGACGTATTACTTTCTGGATGTACTGCGATGCACTTCTGTTTTCATTTTCGTCCGCACACACTGAAAAATTGATGGGCGAACAAAATCTTAAGAGATGCCGTCGGATAAATTTCTCATCGATGGAGAAAGAATTGTTAGTTGAATTGATGACGAAGTATAAGGATATAGTGGAAAATAGGAGGATGGATGCGGTGAATGTAAAAGAGAAAGATGTCACGTGGGAAAATAATTGGAAACGAATTTAATTCAAAATTCATGTGCCACTACTAGCACGAAATACGTTCGTCAGTATTATGTAAATTTAAAACAAGGTGCGAAGTAGGACCAGTGACGAGTGACTTGAACGTTTCAAGACGGGAGATGGACAGTGTATTTATCCACCTAACTCAGGAAATTATAAAATTGGAAAGTTATAAGTACTTGAAGAAAACGAAAGTTTGGCATATTTCTTTCAATGCATTTTCTAACGCCAGTATTACGTAAATTTAAAACAAGGAGCGAAGAAAGACAAGTGACGGGTGACTTGAACGTTTCAAGACGGGAGGTGGACAGTATTATCCACATAATTCAGTAAATTATAAACTCGCAAGTTTATTAATACTTGAAGCAAACACAAGACCAGCATATTCCTTTCAATGCATGTTATAACCTCTCTTGCACTTCCGCGGTAACCTTCATAGCAACTTGTTTCGATAGTCTATAATTTTGTAGAAAATTTTCTTCTGATAGCTCCTCATAGGCCGTACTCTATTAAGAATGCCATTTAGACGGTCTTAAATATAGAAAGTCGACATCAACAGCTGAATTCACGTCCGCCATCTTGACTATTTACAATTGTTAAAGACTTTACGTCAGAAATATGGTTTGTTACCTTCACAAGAGATTTAACACTAGTGTTAAGCTAACAAATGTTAGTGAAATGCAATTTTTGTTATAACTATAGCTAAACTTGTGTTAAGTCTTAACATCTGGTGGTGAAATAGGGTGTTAGTGGAGTAGGCCGACAGATCCGCCGCTTATCCATAAATAATGCTGAAATTTAAATATGTAGTGTTTAACGCCCGCTTTTACTACATACGGCACCGCAGGCGATGACACTGATGATACATGAGATGAGGATGGAGTACCGGTGGAATGATTAGGCGGGGGAAACCGGAGATCCCGGAGGAAACCCGCCCCAGCGCCGTGTTGTACACCACGAATCTCACTTTGCGGTCACCTGGGATCGCACCCGGGCTGCTTTGGTGAGAGCCAAGCGGTCTAACCACTGAGCCACGGCGCGGCCAATATTGCTGAAGATGTGAGTGTATATGAGTATGTTATTTTAGTCTTTGTAGGACTGTTTAATTGGATCCTCCTCCTAGGATGTGGCACCAAATATTTCTATATCTCTACTAAACTTAACATGCTAATTTTCTTTCTCTATGACACCTGATATTTTCTAGCTACCTTTTTATTAACTACCACTCCTAATCTTTATATTTTTATTCCACATTCCTAAACCTCACAAACTATTTTGAAAAAAACACCCCTCTAAAAGTCTCCTAGCTGTGTTTTATTCTCTGCCTCTCCTGTTAAAAATCTGTTTTTTCTCCATCTCTCCTAATGCCACCTCTCTATTTTTAGTCTCCACCAATGATTTTTTTACTCTGACGAAAGCAGTTCTAAAAAGCTTTATTCAAATACAACATTTTAAATATATTGTCGTAATTGAAAAATGTGCATCTTAAATATTCTGTGAATAGCCTTTTAAATTCTCTTCTTTTCGAATGAATTGCCATAACATGGAAATTATCATTTGTTCCACCGGTAGCCGTGTGTAGGCTGAGCTTTGAAAGAGTAGAGCCAGACTGAAAATTTCAATGCCATAGCCGGGATTTGAATCACATATCTCCCGCTCGCTGTGCTGTTGCTCTAAACCACTGAGCTACTATGGCCAACATGCCGATATGAGATTAAATTCTCCAACTGAGTCGTATGTTTCTCGGTAGACCTCTAAAGGTTCTCATTTGATATGAGACACGCACCTTTTGTGGCGACTTACTCTGCTGTACGCACTTATGTCCCAGGCTTCATAGTTAAACCACTAAGTTATTCAAGTAAATTGATAGAAATAATCTTTTTTTTCAGTTGGAGGCAGTTGGAGTATTTAATGTCTTGTCGGCATGTTGGTCATAGTAGGTAAGTGGTTTAGAGGAACCACACGGAGAGTGGGAGATTCGTGGTTCAAATCCCGGCTATGGCATTACATTTTTCTGTCTGGCTCTATTCATCCAATTGTTATAACAGATTAAATGATTAGAACTGGAAAAAAACTACCAAATATGTGGTTCATCTAAATTTTTATTTATTGAAATTAACATTTTACTTGATATGTGTCGCATTTTTATGACACGTTTTAAGTGGAAATTTCAATTTCTTTGTACTATGTAATTTAACGTCCTTTAAAGGGATTCATATCGAATAATCAATTAACTACGGCTCGAAGTTTCTAGAGCTTATGG
This sequence comes from Mantis religiosa, assembly GCA_030765055.1. NCBI lineage: Eukaryota > Metazoa > Arthropoda > Insecta > Mantodea > Mantidae > Mantis > Mantis religiosa. The sequence continues at coordinate 228,760,575 of CM060950.1, forward strand.
TTACTCGAGACTAGCCTTCTTAGGGCAAGAAAAGTTCCGCTTTTTTTCGTGTAAATCACTCTAACCGAGGTTGGAATCGGGGACTTCTTGAATGTCAGGCAGACACTAACTTTATATTTCCTTATAATATGTTATGTAAAGAGCAGCGCATACAGTGATCTTTCTAAACCTTTGACTATCGCCTGTGTGTCATGCAGTATGATGATTTGTGAAACTATTTTATAACACTTTTCCCAAACATTAAACAAGATTATCATGGAGTAGAACGCTAAATAAACTTTTATAGCGAGAACAATCATCACGTGAGTGTCGAACATTGGATTTCTTTATTGGAGAGAGACAAATCTGCTCTCAGGAGCTAAACTATTAAACGCTAAGTCATTTATACATGGCACGAGTGCTTAATTTTGAGCTTTCTTTTATGATTGGGAATGTTTGCAATTATGACAATCTTAGGAGCAAAGTAAAATCTCTTTTAACATGTGTGGTATACACTATTACCAAATAGGCAATAAAATAATATTGTATTGATTGCGGGCCTATAAGCAAACTAGGAGAAATGGCGTCCAAAACCAACAAGGGAGAATGTAATGTTGATTCACTAGTCCAATGCTCATCTTCCGGTAGTTTCCACAATTACATCCACAACCGCCGCAATATTACGATATTTCAGTTCATAGATAAAAGAATAACGATTGAGATCAAAGAAAGTGCAACACAAAAACTGGTTGCGCGTGAGAATTCCTGTGCATTGTGGCAACACTACTCCGGCCGCTGCTGCTATCTAGTGACAATGGGAAACATCACAGCTAAGATTCAGTGACTAGCGAGAGCTCGTTCAGCTGTTTCTTCCGTAAACATTTCCTAGCGATAAACCTTAAAAGCTTTGTTTTCAATTAGTGGTCACTCAATAGGAAAGATTTCTTCTCCTATGCATTGAAGTCGGATTTTGTTGACTTTGAAAATACAAAGGAATCTGTTATAATTGTTCAAATTAAGGTTGCAAAAACTGTACTCTCAAATCCCGCACTGTTTCGAGAAACAAAGCCTGGATATGAATATACATATATGTTAATTGCATAGCATAAGTATATTAAAATACTCTGTAATAAGTTATGTTCCTCAGAAGTGGCATCGTCTTTCATTGTTTCCATAAATAAATATGTTTATTACTTTCTTATATGTAATCTGTAGCCAGGGTAATAAGAATTGTTTGTGCTATTTAAAAGTCATTCCTCAGGTTGCCAAGAATATATTTAGAATATATACAGATACAGAAAACATTTGTAAGCTTAATTTAATATTTTCTATGACGGAGCACAAAGCCTGAGTGTTCAGGATTACTCCGGCCTCCAACGTGACTGAACTTGAACACAAATATGGTAATAATAGGGTGCTATAAACATTTCATCGCAGTAGTGTAAAAAACACAATTTTAATTTTATGTCTGTTTCAAACGTCCTAGTTTTAAGTTCTGTCTTTAGAGATCAATTATATTAGCATACTAGTAAAGCTAATCCTATATCCATAAATATGGGTAACCAGCATTTTAATTCTAAAAGATTAATCTGCTTACGTGATTTGTCCTCCGAGTATGGATCATCAAAATCATAGCGTCCTGGTGGTTTGCCTGCTCTGTTAGAAGACCTCCTGGATGTTGGACTTGGTCCATCTTCTCCAACATTCCTATTTGTGCCATATCTAAAAAAGAAGCATATCGGAACTAATTTCAACTTGTTCACTATTAGATATATAATTTATACTTCAAAATTTTAATTGCGCAGTTATTTATTTACTATCCAATTTTTTGATTCCCATTTTACCCAAAGGTATAATAGAAATATAGGTTACAAATATATGAGTATAATACAATACACAAAAACATAACAAAATCCAATATCAAGCTGAAAAGCAGTAAACATCAAGATGAATCCTTTAGCTTAAGTAATATTTTGATTAAAAAAGCCATGAAACATTGATAAGTTTTGTAAATCATCAAAATATGTGTAAGTGATTTTGAAAAAGTGTAACCTAAGGATTGAAGCAATAATTCAAGCTCGTATCCTTCAAAACAGAAAAATGGTCAATCAAATAAAATGTGAGGGACATCTTGAAGATGATTTCCATAAATACAGTCAGATGTGGATTTGATTTTGAATCAAAATAAGTAAGCTGAAAATTTGCCATGTCCAGTTAAGAATTGAGTGAGAACATAGTATTAACGAATGTCTGTCAGACACTGTTGAGAAATATAAATCCTTAGTCAAAGCACCACAATAACTTTTTAACCAGTATTCATTCCAATCGTTGATGATAATCTCCTTTAATGTTTGCCTCACATAACAAATAGGACACAGAGTGTAAATTTCTGGAAGATCTGAAGTTGCAGCTCTGTTTGCAAGTCCATCTGCATGTTTATTTCCGGCAGTCCCCACATGCCCTGTGACCCATGAAATACACAGATGAGAACCATTTAATAATTGATTCTTTATCTCAGCTGCAATAGGACTGCTATTTTTTTGTATATGTCAAAGCTGCAATTGCTACCTGTGCAATTGCTGCATCCCAGTTACCGATGCTCTTTTAATTAACTTGGTGCGGTCTTTGAGACCGCGACTTTTCGGTTATTGTGTCTTATTATGAACTCAGCAACCTTGTTTTCGTTTTCATTATGAATGGCCCTCATTAAATTAACTAGTTGAAAACTTTTGCGTTTGTGTTGCATTTGCGTTTATCTTTAATTCTAAATGTCACTTAATGTTGTGCGGATCGCAATCGCGATAGTGTGACTTGATGAATGATTCACATACAGACATGTTGGTGTAAACAAATCGAATACGTGAGCACATTAAATGGTTCAGGCCCCTTCTCATACCTCACACCCCACTCCAGTGGTTAGATAGGACCCAAAGTACAGAAGCTCAAATGTTACCTGGATGACGATTGAGAGCATTAGCCTTCTTCTGCATAAGAACTCCGGAGCAGTATGACGTGTATTTGGGTCTCTCTGAGCGTGTGTGGAAACATTTTGTGTGTGTGTGTGCGTATTTAATATGCATTAATTAGCGTCAGTGTAAGAGAGTAATAGTTCATCTATACATCTATCATCGACTGTTAAAGGATAGCACTCACATCATTTAAAAATGGTATCTAAGAATGTACATGTTTCATGAGAATTAAATATTCAACTTTTGAAAAGAAGAGAAGCATTTGTTATTTCCAACAATAGTTGTAACTTTTCCTTTACTCCGCGACCGCGCTCAGAGGTAAGATATCTAGCTCCAGCAATGCTGCCCAGGAATCTACAGAATTAGACTACACGATCATCACAAATGTGAGAAAAGAATCATCACAACATCATCAATCATTTCTTTTGCATTCTATCCCGTTGCAAAATGAAACTGTAGGGAAATAAGGAAACATTTAATACAAAGAAAATAAAACAAAGAGCTTTCTAAGCATACAAATCTTTTACGGATATTACCAAGACATGTCGTATAAAAAGATTAAAGTTATTGAAATTTTTACGTGTTAAGTAATTACTTACGTAAATGTTTAGAGAAATTCCTTATATCAATATGCACGTACAATGTTTCAGTAGTTGTATATTGTTAACAGACATCGGATTCCGTACACCTTTAAAGAGATATGAAGTTTACGAGTCTCGCAGTGTATAACTACTGACGTCAGTCCCGGGGACAACACGCAGGGATAGTCCGGTTCGCAACGCGTAGCTTTTGTTTCATACAACTACTGCTCGCCACGCAGGTAGATCTGCGTTTCAGGGAGTGCAAGGTGTTGGACATATTGTGTTAGTAGCTTTAATTTCACAACAATTATTGAACCTTCTCCATTTTATAAATCAAAAGTTTTGGCTAATATCAACAACCATTAAACAGCTGAAGAATGTAATTTCGAACTGTCTAAAAGCAGTCGAGGCGGTGTTTGCAAAAATTAACAATATAGAGAATGCACCACCTTCAAAACCAACGAAAAATAAATTTTTCAGTACTCAACAGAAAAAATACTAGGTTTTCAGTGCTGCGTAATATAAGAAACAAACTAAGCCGGACAAACATATGACAATGATTTGTACTACTCATATACACCATTAACGTCATGTGACGCTGAACAAACTTTCTCCCAATATTTTTATATTTTTTCAGTGAGAAGCGCAGGAAATTTAAATTCGAAAATGATATGGTTTTTCACTTTAATTTCCGCATCAAAAGCAATATGAAGGATGGCATATTGTAGCGTAGCTTACACTTTGTATCCGCGCACACAGCGCTTCCGTATACCTGTTGACACAGACTTTTGTTGATGTTACGCCTGTCCTTGTATAGTACCTGTGCGCGTACATTGATTGCTAAGGTGTACGGGGATCCAATGTTTGATTATTAGGTAACATTTCAGATAAGTATTTTGTCATTTTTAACCTTAGTATATTTCAGCCATTATTTTTTTTTAATGTATCGTGTCCCTGGGTACGTTTGGATTACACCCCAGCGTGGTAGGTATGGAAAAAGATCGGATGTTTGTTAAGGGCGTTACTGCATGTTCAGGGTTTATTATTGGCAAGGGTCAGTCTGGCGGAGATATCTACTACGAGGGCTGTTCATTAAAGAATGATCACAATTTGATTTTGACAACGTACCTTTACTCATCCTCATAATTTTGATGACCCTTCTCAAAATGGTCTCTCCTGAATGCGGTGTACTTTTTCCAGTGTTTCTGCCAGTCTTCAAAGACATGCTGAAAACCATTTTTGAGAGATCCTTCAAAATTGTCTCCGAAGCCTTCACCACTGCTTCTAATGATGGATAATGCCCCCCACGAAGGCGTTTCTTCAAGTTAGGGAACAGAACAGGTCACATGGGTCTAAATCCGGACTATAAGAAGGGTGAGGGTTGCACTTCACGTTGATTTTTGCAAGATATTCAGCAACAACATTATCAATATGCGGCCGCACATTATCGTGGTGCAACCTCCAGGCTGCTTCACAGAAATGTGGTCTTTTGCGCCCGATATGGACTGGCAATATTTCTAGGAATCTATGTAGTACTGTCCAGTTACTGATGTGTTTGCAGGTACAACATGCTGATAAACCATTCCATGACTATCAAAGAATGAGATGACCATAACCTTCCCAGCAGAAGGAACCACTTTTGCCTTTTTCAGTGTTAGTGATGAAGGGAATTTCCACACGAGTTTTGCTGTTTGCTCTCAGGATCAAAATGATGTAGCCAAGTTTCATCAGCAGTGATTACGTTTGAAAGAAACTCCGGATCTTCCTCTTACATCAACTTCAACTGCATGTTACCTCTATTGCAGTGGTAGGAGATACTGAACATGTCTGAACTTGCCCGGTTCTCACAGGCGGGAACCAGGAGTAGCAAAAATGAAACAACTATGGCGTGTTTGCTTCACATTAAGTGAATATAATAACTTTGAATTTTAGTGTGAAAAATTATGACCGTAAAAAACTTATGATCATTCTTTATTTAACAGCCCTCTTAATTTCTAGTTCTCGAAGAACGGTGTAGCTTTCCAACTAAGAAGAAATTCACACTTTTGTAAAAATGCATTTTCACCGGGATGTTTCGCGCAACGAAGGTATAAGCTTGGGACGTGAGAATCATGTCAAAAGAGGTATAAATAGGGGGTAAAGAAGGTACCAGCGTCACTTGGCACCAACTCTTAGTCACAAGCTCGCTACGAACTATCACTTGGAAAACGTGCATATCTATGCCCCATTACGTGCTATTGTACACGGCAACAGTTGGTGAATTAATTAATTAGAAGCTCCAATCGTGAGTTCTGCTAAACCCTTAGAACACAGGTGGAGTACATGCAGCAGAGCATTTGGAGGCAAGAAGGAGTCTACCAGGTGCTGTCAGAAGATAATTAGTTTCCACACCTGCTAAAACAACGTTCCTTTTCTTTTTCGTAATGATAATTGGATATCGTAGACGTTTCTCACAAAAAATGTTAACCCATTTCAATTTATTTGAATCTTCGAAACTATAATTCAATTTCCTTTTTCACTTCATAAGTGTTAAACCTTTTAATAGCCAGTATTTAAACACTGCACGATATTTAATTTTATTTATTTTATTCTGAACCTTATCCCGTGTACTTTGCAGTATTATGACAACCAAACAATTGAAAACACTTACATAGAAATTCACGATAGTACCTGAGTAGTGCATTTGCTATTAGATACTGCCAACTTATCTCTGTTTCAGGTGGAGAGATTTCCGAATACCCTCGTACACCAGCAATCTGTAGCAAACACTTAGCAAGTCCAAGTTCGCCGCCCCCGCCGGGGCCACCGCTTCCACATCCTCCTCCAGAGTTCTTGACATCATCATCATAACTGTGCTGGCGCTGAACGCGAGACATCCTCCGGCTTCTACTTTGACGGTGTCGCCAGGCTTCGGGATCATCCCCACGTCCATCTTCAGGTCCGAGATTCACGGTAACCACAGGCTTTTGAGGTGCCCTCTCATCTGCCACAGCAGAAATGTTGGCATAACAGTATAAAAATAGAAAGTACACTATATATTAAGATATATATTCAATGTTATGATTAATAATTTATAAAGAAATGATACATAAATAATTTCAATAATTTACATTCGTGAAAATAAATGTATGACATAAGATTCACCAGTTGCACCTTTGTCAGCCGATTAAAGCGCTAAGGAGTCGCAGTTAGTTATAAGTCAGTGTAGGTAAGGCATTTAGGCGTTCAGTGATCTCGCCCAACAAGAAATCCATTAAATCACGGTTGTATTAAATAGAATCAGTACATTCATAAATCCCGCGTATGACATTTCTAAAATTAGATGTGGAAAGTAATTATAGGAATTAAGCAAGTCGCAGTGTGGTGGTGGTGATGATGACGATGATGATGATGATGATTATGATGATGATGGTGGTGATGGTGATGATGATGATTTGTATTTAAGGGCGCTCATCTCGATGGTCATAAGCGCCCTGCATTTCACTTTACTATTCTTCCTTTGACTTCAGTTATCTTTAACTTCGCTTTGGCTCTGCTTTGGCCTTGCTTTGACTTTGCACTAGCTTTGCTCTAGCTCTGCTTTGGCTCTTCTTTGGATTTACTCTGACTTTACCGTTTATCTGCTCTATTTCTGCTCTGGTTCCACTTTGGCTTTGGTTTGGCTTTGTTTTGGCTTTACTCAGGCTCCGCTCTTGTTCCGCTCTGGCATTTTGTGGAGTTTAGGAAGCTTCAAAACGTGTATTAGTAGAGAAAACTGGATTCATAATTTTTGGATGCAGTATAATGCCATCTATTCCTACCATGTACGTGGCAAAGGAATATAAACACTTACAGCTCAAGATTCCTATAATGATGAAACAACGTGGACAGAAGATATACTCTCTGCCCACCACAAGAAGGCAAAGCATAGGAATGTGCAGCGTTATCACTTTCGTTGTGTTTATGTTCGCCTTCCGGATATGATATGGATGCTAGGTTCACAGTGCTGTAACATAACTCATCGATGCCTAATACCTGTCACTACAGTTACTGAAACGAGCACTAAATCTGGCAGAATGGTGACTCATATGTATTCTCGTGCTCATTTTGTAGTAAACGGATCTACTACCAGAGCAAATAAACAGTTCAAGTCCCTCTCCTTCATCATGCCCTGCTTGCCTTCTTGTGGTGGGCAGACAGTATCTCATATACGTGAAATTGACATGCACTGAATGCCATCAGGTTTGTTATTTTGCAATTCAAGAGTGTCAGTAAGGGAAAACCTGCAATCTATGTAGTAGGAACCAAACTTGGAGCCTATAGAAAGGTTCACCGCAATAATGTAGCGAATGAGAACAGTGGTAACTGCTTAATTAACCTTGTTTCTTAAGTGCCAACTTTACAACTGAGACATACAACAAAGCTACTGATTCATTAAATCATAAGTGAACTGTACTTGACGCTGTCCATTGAACTCATTGTTCACTGTCCACAAAAAGAGTCGCTTAATGTTCAACTCAATTGAGTAACCGAACAGCCCGAAGTCCGTCCTCCGGGAATTAGATGGCTCGAACTCAAAGGACACGTTCTAGAACAAGAATGCACAAAGCGGATCCTCTGGAGTATGAAGTGCTATATAAGCAAGTTTGCGGAGTTTAGAGGCCCGTGGCATGCAATAATTATTGTTTTGTACTGGCTATTGTTGAGTCAAAAGATTCTGCAAGACCTGGCTGACTGGGTCCTTTCTCTCCTACAAAATATTCTGGTTATAGTGTCTGTTGTTACAATAGTTATAGTAAGTTTCTGGTGCCAACATCTTCTAATAATTCTCAAATCTAAATTTGTGCAATATTTTCTCTCCATTTTGTTGTAATCCAGGTTGGCAGGGTATCTTGGATTGTACAAGGTGAAAAAACAGTTCTAACATTAGAAATAGTGAACTGAAGTTGTATATTAACCTAGAAGTTTATTTTAATGGATGATCTACATTATGTGTCTTTTCCAAAGATGTTTACTTGGTGGCCTAGGAGAACAAACATCATTTCCTGGTGCATATATGATAAGCAGAGTCAAGAGTTTTTGTTTATAACGACTTTTTCGCGAAATTTCGCGACTTTTTCCTTTTTTCGAGAATAATATTTTTTAGCAATGAATGAGAAAATTTCTATTACTTTTACTCTGCATAGAAAATTTTACATTTATTTCAAAATGCATAAATATAGCTTAAATTGAATATTAGAAAGAAGCTAGAAGTAATCAAAAATCTTCACAAGTATAACGAAAAAAAGATAAAATTTAACACTTAACAAAGCCAATACAATTACATCATCATGCGCAGTGAAATAACAGCTAAGCGGTGCAACAATAACTGACACCACAGCATCCGACTGGACCGTGATACTGAGAACTGTTTGTCGTGTGCTAACTGGAAATGTTATTTATTGGATATCACATCATGCGCAGCAAAAACTTATATTATGTTGACTAAAGGTACAAAACTTCTAGGAGGCTATTCTCAGACATTACACTAACATTAAAATGTTGTCCCACAGGGCTTAAGAATCTGTTCCGAAATGTCTGAAAGTTAAAGAATGAATACAAACAATATCTCACTGAAAAGCACCCAGATATAGGAGTTAAAGGTGTTCCCATTTCCTGTACTGACACGCTGGTTTAACAGGCTTAATTCAATAGTTTACATTGCTAGCTATTTTGATCCAATTGTCGATTTCTTTTATAAAAGTGAAACTTTTACTTCCTGCGCAAATTTTGTTAGTTGGTCATTTTTGTGATTCCAAGTGCTGCAATTTTGTAAAGGTACAATTGCAACAATATTTGTTTCTGAAAATTGTAGAATGATTACAGATCCAATATTAGAATTTAAATAAAAGCACAGCTGTGACTCATCTTGTTTTATCCCAAATTAACTGGTTGAGAACCAAATGTGACATTCTAGAGTGTGTTCACTTTGGAAACAGAGTAAGTGCACTTGTAGATTATACCATGGATCCTAGTGTTAAGAAAGAAGTAGAAGAGAATCTAAAAGTTCACTGTCGTATTAGTTTGTCTAAATTAAACTCCTATATGAAAATAAACTGATGATGTAATAACCATAAAGGATGTATCATTTGTCTGAACCATCTAAGCTAGTTACTAGATCAAGTACAGGTGATTTAAATCATGTATTGGCAGCATTTAAACAACTAAATGCATTTTAAACCAGTATCACTTGTGATTCGGATTTGTTTCTTTATTACAAAGAGCTTTGTGGCATTGTTGAACAGCAAAGCCATGATGGGAACGATAACAGCAGTCTTGGCATTGAAGGCAAACGCTGATTCTTATCCCAATTTATGTGAAAACTCCCCTCAATGTCTTTGGTTGCCGATGTCAAAAACTGACAGTGAGAGATTTTTCTCAACATATAACTTAGTTGTGACAGATAACAGAACAAGTATGAAAAGCGAAAATATCACAACTTGTTAGTTAGTTAGTTACTAACACTCCCCACATGGCAACCTTGGCCTTCGGGGTAACCTCACCCCACCAAGTGATGACCGGACCCATTTCTCAGGTGGAGGCACCCAGAGGGCGGTGTCCATTACCTCCGATGATAGGGTGATAGTGAAGATGGCGGTGAGGTGAGAGGACCTACAGTTTTTACCGTGGACTCCGAACCACGTTGGGCATAGGGGATACTTCACGTGTGCTAGACAGAGGTGAAGGCGTGGATAGGGCCGACTTAAAATCGCCAACCCCAGAGCCGGGAATCGAACTCGGGACCCTTAGAACGGGAGCCGCGAACGAAACCACCGCGCTACCCCGGCGCCCATATCACAACTTGTTGTATGCTACAATTTGGCGATGAGTGATATTTGATCTTATTCATGTTACCTACTACCTGCTGATTTCAAATAAAATATTTTAAACTGAAAAAAAGGATTTTAACAGTTGTGCTACTCTAGTTACCTGTTAGCTTTCATTTAAGCCATGACATTACTCATTAATTCTTCCTCAAAAATTTGCGTGAAATTAATGCGGATTTATGGCAAGAAACACAAGACATCACCAATTAAAATGATTATTGCAAATTTTATAAATAATTGTCACCACAATATCTTGCCTCTGATGATAGGGTTTCCTGCATGATGTGAAAATAATATACATTTTTATTAACAGTTTTTAAATGACTATAGAACCAAAAAGTGGTTAATTATTTAAGACAGTCTATTTTAATTATCTAAAAAATTAACTGACCACACGGATGGAGAACTGTTCCCTACCAAGAGGTATTTACTACTCTATACAGCATTGATATAACTTGAAAGGGAGGGATTTAAGTAATCAGACACTCCCTCGATGTTTCGTTCCTTTTGTTTGTATATTGGGATATTTTTAATATTACTTAGTTGGAGTAGTCGGGTCAGCACGAAATTACAATTATAAGGGGTAAAGGGGATCTCTTGCTTTGTTGACTAGAGCATAGAGCTCTGGCTCCCAGCCACGGAAAGTGTACTAATGGGGTAGCGGCTTGTAGGTCTCGGGCATAGAACAGTTGCAAGCAAAGTGAGGAGCTACAATAGGCAGTGATTCTGTAAGAGCAGTCAATATTCCCGTTGATGGATACAGCCCTATGCTGGGCTATAAAAACTAGTGCTGTAGATAGATCAAAACTTTTAATCGATTAACCGTGTTACTTTAATCGATTAATCTATGGATTAATCGAGATATTATCTGTTCGAAAATTAGGTGTAAGTATTATGTGTAAGTATTATGTGTTTGCATCAAGGGTACATGCTTTATATATATATATATATATATATATATATATATATATATATATATATATATATATATATATATTGAATTACATCTACAATATTTTTGTAAATAATTATATAGTAACGTATTATATCGACATATCCTAAGATTTGTGAGTCTGATATGCAGTTGTTTTTTTAACGTTGTTCCTTATTTTAACTGTTTTAACGGTGAAATAATATTAATAAATAAATAGGGTGACTAATAAAAATAAAGGCTGAACAGGAATAAGATTATGGAGTGAAGCTTCCAGACAACACTGCCTTCCAGAGTAACACGTAATAGACCACCATAGAACCATTTATTGAAAAGAATATAATCTTGAGACATTCTTGGCCTTCATAGACTACGGAAGAGTATCAGATATCTTAAAAGAAATAAGCTCTGGTACATTATAGTGAATCATGTAGTTCATACTAGGAAGGAAGGTATCAAGAAAGTTAACATTATTTTATGAGTAGGAACAAATAAATATATTGATGATACTGTAAGACAATATAAAACTAAAGTGGATCCAGGAATACTAGTATAAGCCGGTAAAATACTCATAAATAGTATAATCTGTACAAACAGCTCATTGTAAGGGCCAACTATGTGAGTCTTGTAATATCTTAGAGAAACATGACGTCTATGGCAACTGAAAGAATATACCCAATTAGTATGCTAGTTAATGATGCTAATTGATGGACAGAGTATAGAACAAATAACTTATTTGAACTCATTGTGTAGCGACATAAGCTATAAAGAAGGAAATTTAACTAACACTTGTTTTAAAACCCACCATGATATACGAAAACCAACTCCAGTCTAGGAACTTCATCAAACGCTATGTTACGGTTTGAAAAACAAAATTAGTAAATATTAACAAAATTGAAAGCAATATTCTATATATAATCTATTAAACTACACAATTTAAACTACTTTCTCCTTAGAGAACGTTGCTGAAATTCTGAATGACACAATTGCAAGACGAGCCAACTCGCAGACTAGTGAAGTTAGTCCCAAATGTCCCTCTTTGCCTTCTTAAGGTCTTCGTTTCTTCCCCTGCCTCTCTGGTCCTCACCTGTCAATGAGAAAGTTGTTTGACGTTACAGAGTCACGAGTTGGCTGCGCCTGGTCTGTAAGAAATTAAGCTACGGAACCGTGACATACAGATATTTTTCCAGCATCCTGGAATTTAAACCATGTACAGATAAAGTAGGAATGACGGCGGACGATAGACAGAACAAGACAATGACGCAGACTAGGGAGGGAGGAACTGCAGGAAGACCGCGAGCGAGATCATACCTGAACTGACGGGGTTGATTTTGGCATCAGAGTGGCGTCGTTGCAATGCTTCCAGTACCGGCACGTCTAGGAGACTGTCCGTCGATTCCTGGGACATGACCGGCTGGGCACGACTTTGCATCTTCCGACGGCAGATACTACATCTCCATGTGCTCTGAAACAAACGCAATTGTTAGTCTCACTTCACTCTTGTAGCTAACTACTCTTCTTTAAACCCTGAGATGACTTGAGACAACAATTAGTAAAGGCCGGAGGCGTGTGCGTTTTACCATAAGTACACTGCACGTGCACTATACTGTTATCGGTCGTGCAAGTAAAAACTGCAGCCTGATCATGAGAACCGTGACACTGCCAGAGTAAACAAAACAGCCGCTACACCTACACCTGAACCTTGTGTCTCCATACACTTGCAAGGCAATGCTTCGCTAGTTCGCAAATTACTACGTTACGTTGTTTTCAACCTTTACACATTTGCTGGCCGTGCTGTACCTATTACGTCATTCATACTCTATGTCCAGCTAACTTGTGTTGCATGCGAGGGCACATCTCTCCGGCCTTTAACAGTTATTTTACTTTTTTCTATTCAAGTATACATAACAAAAACAAAATCTGATGCACATTCACAAAATTTCTCTACTCTTGTACAAACTATTTTTAGAAACCCTTATTTTTCATCTACTTGATGTTAATGAAGAAAAATGTGGACCTTTTCCGTATATCCTTGTAGATGCAATAGAAATAGGTAAATACATTAGCATTAATTTATATCAAATCTTTAAAGAGCTGGTTGCAATGTGATGCATTTTAAAATACATTTCTCTTTGAATGTTCAAGACAAAAAATAAACTCATAAGGACTTTCCGTTTGAGAAAAGCATACGAATTTCCAAATTCGAACTAATAGCAAGGAATATCTTGGAAATGGACTTTGAAAGGTATTTGTTATAAATTGTGTGTATTAAGGAGATATGCACTTTTGTATCCCAAGATTTCTTCTATCTCTCACGATTATGCAAGTCATGCAAAATGAAGAGTACTTACGAGGACATTCCTAGAAAATTATAAACGTGTGATTTATTTGTTATGAAAGCATCTTAAACCTACGTTACTTTAATCAATATCATTAGAACCTTTTTGGAATAAGCTAAGTTTTCAAAAATATTCCCATGTAAAGAGGGTTCTGTGAATTTTCTTGTCGAAAACGATCTTTTGTTCTCCTCCAGACAAGCTGTATATACGGAAAAGCTTCTCTGTACATCTCATGATGTGACTAGTGCAAACTTAAACCAAAAGAACGTTCAAATGTTTCCCTTTTGTGCAATAGAATTTTCCGAAGAACTTTGTAATTCATGCCCAATTTACACAGAGTGGAACACCCTATATTGTCCTCGAGAAGTGTTTTAATTTCTGCTGCACCTGTAGAGATATTGCGTCTGCGTTTGGCGCAGCCAATACTCGCGACCTCCCACTAATTTACTGAAAGACAAGAAGAAATGGAATAATGGAGGGAATAGTAACATTCTGGTACAGGTGTTTGGCCAAAGAAGAAGGGGAAGTTAGGAAATTATGCATGAAACAGAAAAGAAGATTAGCGAACCCAAGTAGTTGGTGGGCAGAAATAGGAGGAATCATGGAAGAAATAGGAATGCGAGATATATGGATATTAGGGAAAAGCAATACAAGCGATGTGGGTAAATGAGTAAAATGCAGAATAGAAGTTATAGAAAGACAGAACATATGGGGAAGCCTATAAAATATGAAATCATTATAATTTTACAAGAAAATAAAAAGAAATTGGGGACGAGAAGCATATGTAGATTACTGGATTAGCTTTGATGAGAACAGGAACAATATTTCTAAGAGGGATAAGAGTTAGGGAAAAGGGAATTTGTGAATTGTGTGGGGGAAAAGAAGGCATAGAGCACTATGTATCAGAGTGCGAGGAGGTTGCAATGTGCAGAAAAAAGGTTTGGGAAGAAAAATGGGAGAAAGTAGAGAAGAGGATAGTAGCTATAAGAATGTTAACGGGCAGGGAGGAGAAAACTGGAAGAAACATTGGTGAGTTCTTGCAGGAAGTAAAAGAAAAATGGGCGAGAAATGTAAAGAATATATGCGAGGAAGATGAGGGGGAGGAATGGGACTAATTAAGTAAAAAGAGACATGGAGGGTAAGAACTACCTGGCAGAGCAGAAGACCAGGGTGTCATGTAAGCCAAGGTAGCAACAAGGTAAAGATAAATAAATGTAGCCTAAAGTTGTAAATTGTAAAAGTTTGTAATATGTACAGTAAAAATCTAATATAAGTGAAGAGTGATATGTCGTACACTGATAATTTTCGGGCTCTCCTCCTCTTAATTGTCATTCGCTTTTGAAACACAATTTGTAGTTTATAACTTGTTTAACTATAAAGTTCCCGTTCCCCTTAGTAGTATAGTAATGCGCCGGTTATAACACAACTTCAATATACTATACAATTTTATGCAAAAATATAACCAAAACACACAATAATACACAATAATAAAATCTGTAGAATATAAGACTAAATAACTACAAAATAGTTTTCAAACTACTTAATTATAATATTTTATTAAATCTAAGTATATCTCCAATTACAATTAGAATTACAGGAATTCTATTTCATGTTTCGTCTGGTTATGACATATGTCTTTCTTACCTTTATACATAAGTTTCATTTTATTGGAAACTAGTATTTGTATTTTTTCATTATTTAATAACTTATCATACCGATCAGGTAATATTAGTTTATAGGATCATGGTAGCTTTTTTGTTCTGTCACTTAGTAGATAAAATATTTTTAAATAGAAAACTTAGTCCTCTATATAATACAGGTAATAACAATATCATACAATATACAATGTAAAACAATAAAAGGTAAAAAGCAAATTTAAGATTTTTAAAAAAAACTTCGGCCGAAGTTTCACCCTACCTATCCTGCCAGTGCCAGCCATTCATTTCGCCGAGGAATTGATATGTTTCCATACAGCCTCAGACTTTACTCCTATGTGTATACGGCATATCACATGCGACGGTGAAATTTTATATTTTAAGGGGCCCCTATTCTCTTTCATACCTATCGTTTCCTACGTATCCTACACATCCTATTATCGCGGGTGCTCTCGAATTGGAGTCATTGTATTTAAACTATATGATCTGGCCAGAAATCATACAGATAAACACAATTCAACTACTGCCTCAATCAACTGAGCCATTAGTCAAGGACAACGACTTGCGTTTCAAATCGGGGGTTTAAGTTGTCTAAATAACATGTGTTTTTAAACACCTTTTTTATTTTACATTTTTAAATCCAAATGATCAACGAATGACAATGAGAATCTTAAACACTTTCATTTTCAAGTAATTGAGTATAATTCAATATTAGCGATCGCAATTCTTTTTACGCAGTGAAGAAACTAGATAGCGCCACTAAATAGTTCCAAGTTGTACTATCAGATTTCGCTATTTAATGAGAAAGCAAAATGGTGTTAGCGGGTATTCCTGGTTCCGCATCATATCCTGGATGTCCTTGAATAAGTTGCAGTGGTCCGCGTACACATTCAGTATAAGTTAGTCATCCGTTGAGGATAGAGCTATACCGCTCATTATAATGAGTTAGGCTAATAATTACGCGACAATTATGATTTTTTTGCAAAACTTTTTATTTTTTCAAATAAAACGTTCATATGTGTTAATACATTCTATTTCAAATATAGACAAGTTGTTTTTACCCGCTTTAACTAAATGATTTGTAAATTCATTATATTCGAAATATGTGCTATTTTTAAAAAAATACATCTTTGCATTTATGTACCTAAAAGCTGACTCCATTGCGGTAGGTACTCCAGAAAATCGTTTGTTTACTAATCCGTGATATTTTGCTTTAAAGGTGCATTCATCAATTTCTATGTAATAATCATCATTGAAGAACATATAAGTTTGACCCGTATACGAATTATACATGGAATTAATTTTAACATTTATGGATATACCCAAATCAGAGAATGATTTTGGATAATCAGATACTAAATTTAAACTTGGATATTCTACCATGTACATTTGTTTTTCTATGATTAAAACTACTTCCCCATTTGGTCTCTGATATAGAGCGTTTATTCTTTTGAAATCATGAGATAAGAAATGTAACCAATCGCGTATTAACTGTGGCTTATTGTTATAAGTTTCTTCCTGTAAATCATAGATCCAAAACCACTTATTGTAAAATATATACATTAATTGATTGGTTATTAGAAAAGTGTGAACATCCTTAAAATCACATAAATTTGGTGTTATTTCATCTACCGTAGTAGTTACTGTAGGTTGTGTTTCTGGAACTATTGGAGATGAAAGTCCATAAAGGGTTTGTATTCCCAAAATGTCATCATGGTGTAAATCTATTACATCGCTTGTGTAATATGGATACATAACGGCTCCTTTTTCATTAGTAGGTGATAATCCGAGAGAATGATTTCATGTATTAAAACTGAAAACAAGTTAGTTTTTTCGCCTGGACTTAATTTATCCATTTTTAAATACCAGTCTTCGTCGGCACAATGTGAATTTCTACCAAAGAATTATCATGTTCTGGGTGAAATGCATGTGCTACAGTTCCGCCAATACCATCAAATTTACTAGTACAATATCCATATTTCTTCTGATATTTATGATTCAAACGTTAATTTGAAATTATAATATTTGGTTATAAAATGTTATGTTCAAAAGTTAATCCACTATAGCGTTCCCACACTTTAAATGCAGAATCCCCAATATTAGTTATCGTTGCATTTGCACCTGCATAATGCCATCATAAATGTTTTGTTTTCCATTTATTCGACGACGTAGTAAATCCGGAAGGATTATCCACATTTCCACATCTTTTGGAATTAATTAAATTTAATACTTCGGAATTAAGTGAACCATCTGTTGTTAAATTATAATATTCTTGAAATAATAAAACAGCAACTGTAAGACTTTTTTGATAGATTCTTTTAAGTTCTTGTTTTTCCACACTAAGGTATCCGAAATTGTGAAGATGTGAAATAACATTTAAAGTTTGATTAGCATTTGTTAGCATTAAACATGATAGAATAGTAATTGCACTAATTCTCATTTATTAGATTTAAATTTCTTCTGTAACCTTTTTTAAACTTAGATCGATAGTTATGGTTTTCTCACCACCCATAATAACGTAAAAAATTGTACTACCTGGAACATTAGATCCAAATTCTAAACTATTTATTAACTGATTTTTATCTACATATGTAATATTTTTTCTAATTGTCATATCCATTACTGCCGTAAATTTCTTAATAACAAAGTCGTCAACATCCCATCCTACACATTTTTTCCGGCCCATCTCTCAGCCAAGGAAGCATAAGCATCATATGCCACTTGGTAAAAATGATTCATAATTTGCAATTTTTGTCTTTCTATTGGAAATTCTTCATTTCTTGAATTTTTGAAAGACCAATTTTCTATTTGGCCATGATCATATTCGCTAGAGTGTTTCTTTTGATTATCCGGTCTATTTGTTTGGAATCGTGTAATACAGATAACGGGATTATCGAATTGTAAATTATTTAATGATGTAGTAACATTCATATTTATACTTTTTCCAGTAAAATTATGTTCTTCTGCAACGCTCCAGACGAAAAAATTAAATTTCACTTTTGGATTTTTTAATAGTTTTTCATTTTGCTTTATAGCGTATTCTGGTTGAGATCCTATGATTGGGACTTTTATTTTAAGTTCATTCATGATAATTTTAGCCTCATGTGGAACAGCTTTATCAACTGTTCCATCAGTTTTCAATGTATCCCATCTGTAGAAACATTGATCATCGTTTGCTGCTCTTTCTTATGAAACAGTTAAACCTAAATTGCACAAAGGTTTTTTATTATATCTAAAGAAGCTGAATATGTATTCTAGTGGGTACGATACTTCATAAATACGTCCTGCTACATAATTAAGTTTATCTTCTGTTATAAAACCAGTCCCTTTATATAAGTGTAATTCTGTTTTTGGAACAAATAGATCAATAAGTACATCGCTTATTAAACCAGGATGATCTACCTTTTCTATAACTTGGCCAAAGCTTTTAAGGTATGCTTTATTAAATATTCTTGGAAAGAATTTTTACAAGTTTTATATTATCTCCAACATTAAATTCTCCATGTGAAGCCTTTCCGCGAAGTTCAAACTGCATGTAAACTATTACTCTACATGGATAATACGTTCCATCAGCAATGTTTAGAACGATATCTAAATTACTAAGTGCTTTAATTTCGCTTAAATTATGTCTGGTGGAATCATTTATTTCAAATGATCTCATTTGATATTGTTCGATACTTTTGATACCCATTTAATAATAAGAAAATTATTGAATTTGTAGAACTACTTCAATTTTAGAACCATCAAAGTCAATCAGATTTCCATTTTCATCAGTAACAGTAACTTTAATATCTCTAACTGAATCAAGATGACAAATTAGTAGTTCGTAAGGATTTGCAGGTTCATAAATAATATGATCTTTAAACGGTACATTAGGCTTAAATTTTGCAATAACTTCATTGTGTTTATGCTGGTGATTATTATTTTTGGTAATGAATCCTACATTTCTAACTAAACTACATTCAATGTTAATGGTATTAAAAGGTATAAAATTAGGTGAATCATTCCCAGTTTTTTCCCCAGGTTTGATAATAGAATTCTTAGAAAAGCAGAACAATTTTCCAAAATTTGTGAAATCTAGATCTTGGTTTCCTTAATTAGTAATTGTAATTCGATCAGTAATTTTAGTTAGCGTAGTTTCTAATGTTTGTATTTGACTTAGTCTTTCAAGGAAGTCTTTGAATGTATATTGTCCTTTTTCGAATATAATACTTTGAGAACCATATTTTAATACACAATCCTTAACATTTGGTGTTAGAAAAGTAGCATAAAAACTTACAACAGAAATGTGTTCATCATCTATGGTCATAGGCTTAGAAAGTCGCAAATGTAATTCGGAAGTAGTTCCTATTAATGCAATTTACATTTATTTAGAGAATAATTTTGTTTTATAAATGGAATCTACCAATTAGGACACAACATATATTCCAGATGATGAAAGTGAAGAATTTAGAATAACTGGTAAGCTATTACCCGCAACTATTAGAGGACTAATAGTAGGACCTTCGGGATGTGGAAAAACTGTTCTAATGAATGATAATTTTATTCTTAAAAAGTTTGGATAAACGCCTTTCATTACTATCTTTTATGTAAAACTTTATATCAAAAGAAATACAAACAAATACAGAAAATATTTAAGATATTGAAAATGAAACAGGAAATGTTTTGCAACGTTTATAGATAAGGGATATAGTGTCACTAGACCAAATGAAAGATAATTCTTTAGTAGTTATAGCTGATTGGATTTTAGAAAACCAAGATATAGTAAGAGAAATATATTTTAGAGGTAGACATAAAGGAATTAGCGTGCTTTGCTTACGCCAGATTTTACTAAAATTCGTAAAGAACTAATACGGGATAATTCAAATTTTGTGTGTTTATATAAACAAAACAGTAATAATCTTAAATGTGCTTACGATGAGTTTGTTGGAGCAGATATGAATTTTGATAAATTTGAAGAACTGTGTAATATGTGCTGGAAAAATAACTTTAGTTTTATTACAATTGATATGACAAGAACACCCAATGGTGGTAAATACCGCACAAAAATTAAAGATTTTATAAACGTAGCGTGAAACGTAACGTCAAAACGTTAAAGATATATATTTTTGCGTTATAAATGAATAAGTTACCAAAACATCCAGAAGAACGTCTAAAATTAAGACAGAAATTAATAGAAGAATTTAAAGAATGGAAAAGAACCCTTATATGCTATATGAATTAAATAAAAGAAAAGAACAATCTATTATAGATGCAATTAAAGAAAATAAGAATGAATAACACGCTTTAGTTGAACAGAATAAAACCATTTTTAATGAGTTAATTCCACTTTCTAAGCAAAATCAAAATGACAATGAAGCTTTTATGCCACAATCAGAGACGCAGTCTCTTTCCTTGCAGCCACAAGCTATTACAGACTATAGTACTATTCGCATAGGTCAAAAATTAGGAAAGTATTTAAATGAAAAAGACTGCCCTCCAGTATTTAAAATTAGAGCTGATGGAACCAAGTTGTTTATTGGAAACTCAGAAATAATTCCTAATGGTGATAATATTATTATTGAAGGAAAAACATACGAAGGAACTGATGGTTTGCTCACTTTGCTCACTAAGAAAAAAAATATTCCAGAAGGTATAGTTAAAGATGACGATTATTTGAACTATGAGGAAATCCTTATAAGATCTAATGCTATTTATCAAAATAATGACCCAAATACAGGAAGACCAAGATCTAGTCAAGGTAAAAAGTATGATACGTATATTAAACCAATGTGGGAAACATTAAGTGGAAGACCTAGGTCTAATTCATATCTTTCATCCTCTAGAGTTGGTAAAGGAGTTATAGAAACGTACACAGGAAAACAGAAAGAATATGTATTATTGGATAATATCGGTCAACAGTTAAAAAGAATTGGTCTTCTTGCTGGTGCATGGAAAGCAGGATATCATAGTCCAGAAATTAAGAATGAAATAGCAAGTATTTATGGTATGTATTTCAAAAATCTTAGTACGATTGATACAAATATGGAAACTAATAAAAATGCTGCATATATATTAGGGTCCTTAATTAAATATACACCAAAACGTATTTTAAGTGGTAAGTATGGTTAAGGCTTTTTTAATAAAATTTTGAATTCAGGAATAATGCAAGAAATGCATATGTATAACTTCACCAGAGGAAAAAAGTATAATTACTGGGGACCTGGGACTAAACTAAATGAACGATTAACAAGAGGTGATGAACCTATTAATAATTTAGATTCTGCATGTTTAAATCACGACATAGCCTATAGAGATCATAAAGATATAGAATCAAGACATGTAGCAGATAAAGAATTGCAATTAGCAGCCAAAGAAATTCAAAACGATCCTAATACACCATTAGGTGATAAATTTAATGCTGCATTAGTAAGAGGGGGAATGTGGACAAAACGCAAATTAGGTTTTGGGATTATTGAACCAAAATAGGAATACCTGTTTTTCTATAAAATTCATATACTTTTTCTATAATAAATGTTACTACTGGCATTACTTATCATAGAGAAATTTCTTAGAAGTTCGAAAAAGGAAGCAGTATTCACTATGGTGGTTCTCTTCTTCCAATATCTGCAATTATACAGGCATTGCTTAAAACACGAGAACTCATAGAAGCTAAAAAACCTACACCTGCTAAAGTCGGAAATGGTGTTACATTGAGCGAATATAAAAAGGCAATTAATACGCTTAGAAAAGCAAAACTTGGAGGTTCAATTGAAATAAAATATGGAGGTTTTGTATTTACGATACCTATAATTATTGGGGCTTTAACAGTTATAGGATCGCTTCCAGGTGGAAGTGCTGCTATTGCTAAAACAGTTCTTGGTAACAAGAAAACTGAAAAGGAACTTGAAGAACAAAAACGTCATAATTTAGCCATGGAAGCAAAAGCTGGTTCTGGAATGCGCATTAAAAAAAAAAACGAAGAAAATCACATTACGACTCTAAGTAATATAGATATTATGAATTATGTAAAAAAAATAGGTATCGAACATTTTAGAGGCTTATTTATGTCGGATACACTTCCTTTAAAACCAAAAGATATAGAATGTGGAGTTGTTAATTTTAAAGATAATTCTAGTATAGGAACACATTGGATATGTTATTGGAAAGAGGGTAAAATAGCGTATGTCTTCGATTATTTTGGAACTGGATTACCGAAATCTTTAATTAAGTATTTAAATGGAAATAGAATAGATTTCTTAAAATTTATTAGAGCAGACGCTGTGCAACAAACGTCACAAGTAATTTGTGGTCATCTATGTATTACAGTTCTTAAATTATTTTCGGATGGATATTCTTTTCCGGTTATTCAAAGTTTATTAGAATCATATCCAAAATTATGGAAACGTTTACTTTAAATCTATATAAATGGGAATCAATATTTATGGAAATCCATCCATTACGAATAATATTGATCTTGATACAGATTCTATTAAAAGAAACTTACTTACAACACTTAAAAATGGCAACACACAAATAGCAGAAGAAAAAGTTAAAGCCGACATTCTAGGTATACTTAATCAAAAAACGAAACAATCTGAAAATATTGTAATGAATAAGTTATACGTAAAATTGAAGCAGTTAGATAGTCCTTTAGAAACTTCTGTAAAGAAAACTGTGGAAGAAATGTTAAATATTAAAGCGGGTGCAGAAAAAATTAAATATTTGCAGGATAAACTTGTAGAAATGAAAGCAGAAGTATATAGCGTAGAAACTAAAACAAAAAAGGAATTACTTAAAGAATTGAGTAAATTAGAAAATAAAACAAAGCTAGAGGTAGTAACCCAAATAGATGCTAAAACCAAAAATATTCACAGCGAATTTACAAAAAACATTAAATAACATGTTCAACATTACAAAAAGCTATGTATTATTCAATAACCGAAGAGTAGTGAGAATTAAGGATGGTGTGGATAAATATGATGCTGCAAGCAAAGGTCAGTTAGATAATGCAATTCAAAAAGTGAAAACCTTATCGAGACCAAAGAGAACTCTTGATGATGAAAATTGCGATTTCGAAGATAAACTATTAGTCAATGTGAGTTCCCCCATTGAAGACTATGATGCAGTGAATCTAATATATTTAAAAAATAATATAATTAGCACAATACCTTTATATGGCATAAAGAAAGAAAAATATGTTCAATTTAACGGTATATCCCACTATCCAGTATTCAATGAATTTAAGATAATCAGAATGGATTCAAATTTAGATAAGTTGGTGTTGGAGATAAAACCTACTGTTTCAAAAGAAACTAGAAGAGCTGATGCACCACAAATGCTACCGTATATGGTTCAGTCTGGTGATGGTCTTTATTTCACGGATGATGGAATATATCACGATGATTATGCACTGTTTTTAGCATTATACATAAGCTTTCGTTTGAATTAAACTTATTACATATTTTTGCCTTTTAATGGATTTTAAAACTACCATTACAATGTGCTGGTATGGAACATATGAATTAATGAGAATAATATTTAGAGCATCGTGCAGAAAACGAAAGAACAGAGATTAACTTTTTAAAGAATTTTATCTTTTATAAATGAATACAACATATTACGTAAAGTGTAATACCAAAACCAATTGCACTAATCCAATTAATAAGACAACAAAAAAGGAGAACCATATATATTACCCAACTATGTTATATGTGGATCCAAGAAACCTACGTTTAAACAAACATAATTGGACTAGGTACTAAAGCTAAATAAGTGACTCATGGTAATTCGATATTAATCACAATATCCGAAAGAGATCAAATAATAGATGAATTACATAAACCAGCTAGAAGAAATTATGAAACACGAAAAGCAATAACATATGGTATTAATTATGTGTGGCAAGCTGATTTAGTAGAAATGGATACCGGTAATCTTAAAGGCGTTTCTAAAATAAATAAGGGATATAAATATATAATAACTATAATAGATATATTTTCAAAAATGGCTTGGGCTATACCATTAAAGAACGTAACCGGTAAATATGTTACAGAAGCTTTTAAGGAGGTATTTAATATAGCTGGACGTATTCCTAGAAATTTGCAAACTGATAAACCAAAGAATTTTACAATAAGGAATTTAAAGGGTTAATAAAGGAATATAATATCAATCACTATTCAACATATACAAATATTAAAGCATCTGTTGTTGAACGTTTTAATAGGACATTAAAAGAAAAAATGTGGAATCAGTTCTCTACTCAAAGAAATTATAAATGGATCGATATATTACAAAAGTTAGTTAACAGCTATAATAAAACATATCACACCACTATTAAAATGAAACCCATTGAAGTTAATTTTAAAAACCAAGGGGCTGTCTTTTATAATGTATATTACCCCTCTAAGGACTTAAGATCTTACCACAAAAATCCACGATACAAAGTTGGTGATAAATTTCGCATTAGGAAAAGGCTATACATCTAATTGGTCTACTAAAATATTCACTGTTGATAAAGCTCTACCTGGTAACCCACCATATTACCATCTTAAGGACTCCAAAGGTGAAGAAATTTTAGGCATATTCTATGAACAAGAAATGCAGAAAACAAAATATCCTGATGTATATTTAGTTAAAAATGTTATACGCACAAAAGGAAATAAAGCATACGTTAAATGGCTAGGATTTGATAGTTCACATAATAGTTGGGTGCTTAAAAAGGATTCAATAATGTAATCATTAGTATTACACAGTTACGTCTATTTTACGGAGGCGCAAGTTTTTCATTAAAATATTTTTTGTGTAAACAATGGAAGTACAGAATATTATGAGAAAACGCAGTGTCTGTAAAACGGCTAACCCTCTTAATACTGATGAATTTGTTAGAAATAAAACAATGAAAGGTGGTATAAGATATACATGTAGGGTATGTCAAAAATAATGAACCAAAAAAATCTTGAGAAAATGTATTGTGAACCATGTCAGAAGTATTGTACAAAATTATATTTTAAAAGCCACACAAAAACAAAAATGCATGCATTATTGGTATTTGAACAAGAATATATTTAGAAAATTCCCCTGTATTTACAGAAGAGTAAGTTTTTCTCTTAAATTTTTTTTATTAATAAATGGTAGTACAAAATATTGCTTCAAAGCAACTAGATATTTCTAATATAAATAAAAAATGAATATTAATGATATTTATCATATAAAAAGAAAACGCAGACTGATTAGATTTACCAATCAATATGGTATTAGAGTATACAAACAAAATTAAAAAAGTATTAGAGTTCTAAGGAAATATATAAAAAATAAATTTTCTCAGATTAATGATATTAATAATAAATTACGTAACGATGAAGTGTTACACATTGAAAGAAAAAATCAAATTGTAAGAAACTTCTTCGCAACACCAAGAAGAGCTTTCAATGGTATGGTTAGCGATTTCCCATTTATCTATCAAAATAATACAGATTTAGTAGTAAACTTTAACGAAATAAAGGATAATGTTATTAAATACATTAAAAAGGATTAAACAGATACCCAAATTTAACTTTATACTTGACAACATACTTTCAATATAATACATTAAACTCATTAACTGGAGAAGAAGTAAGTACACATAATGGCATATAAAATGCCGTAATCTTCATATTGAAAGGACAGCTATAAATACGATGAATACTATATATGAATTAGCAACAAATGAGATATTAAGTAAATATAAACAATGGACTTATAAAAATACAAAATTTACATTTTATCGAATATTGTACACTATAATTAGCAGAGATGTACATCAACCTATAAGAGGCGGAACTTGGATTGAGCTACCAGAATGGATTAAAAATAAACATTGTTGTGTTAATGTAAATATGTAAAAAATAAGATTTTTAAATGTGTTAACAGTGTTTCGAGTATGCATCAGAAAGTATTTTAAATCATGTAAAAACAAATCCTGATAGACCGTCTAAATATAACATTAAAAATATAATGAATTATGTATGGCTTATCCTGTTGCTCTCACATGTGAAAACATTGAATTGTGTGAAACATTTCTCAACATTTCTATTAACGTATATGGTATCAATAATGAAGCGGGTGAGGAACATCTTTGCAGAATGCACACAAGTAAAAATATAGATCTGCAAAACAAAAACCACGTAAATATATTAGCTATTGAATCTGTACCTTCACAAGGCACATTTAATTGTGATGATTATGTCCCAGTAATACATCATTGTGTAGGAATTAAAAAATAATGCACTTGTTAGTGGAAAAATTCATAAGAGAGACTAACACATAGATACATGTCCAAAATGCCCTAAGGATATGGTAAAAAGGAAGATTTTACTAAGCATATTTCAAACTGTTCCAAAACAGGTGATCATAATGAAGCTGCAATAGTTATGCCAACAGAAAAAGATAATATTCAAAGGTATAAATCTATTGGTGCAGAACTGTGTCATCCGTATACAATAGCTTTTGATATGGAAACAACACAAATAAGACCAGAAGAACAAAAAATGCACAATAGCTATATTATCACTAAACATGTCCCAAACAGCTATTCATTTACAGGAGATGAGGTTAATATATTAAAAAGAAATGGTGATCAAACTACGCTCATGCAGGAATTTTGCAAAAATATAATATACATAGCAAAGAATTATAACGACAATTTCCTAAGTAAAAATGTACATGCAAAATGCGATGAAAAATCCTTAGAGAAATTTGAGGAAGAAACGCATTTTCACATATGTGGAAAGGAGTTTGGAAACACCAAAAGCAATGGAAAAGTATTCGATCACTGCCACATTAGTGGCGAGTATAGGGGTACAGCATGTAACGGTTGTAATCTCCATTCAACATTACCTAGATTTGTGCCTATATACGTACATAACCTTAGGTATGATAGTAAAATACTTATACCATGGATTGTCAATCTATGTAAAAATGAAAAGGATCTACGTATCATTCCCGATACAAGTGAAAAATATAAGTATATATCCCTTAAAGTTGAGGTTGGAGAGTATGCACAAAAATATAACCAAACTAAATGTAAATTGTGTGATAACAAATTAAAAGAACTACTTAGTAGTTGTAATGTGTGTAAAAATGGGGGTTAAAATTTAATTTTTAAGAAAAAGGACAATATACAAAAAATATACATAGAAGTTAGGTTCATTGGTACTCTAGCATTTTTGGGTGCTTCATTAGATAAAGTCGTTAAAAATGAATTAGGTATAAACTCTGCACATTGTACACAATGTAATAAACATAGACCAATACAAGACCCAATACTTAAGGTTGTCAGAGATAAAATTGTAGCCTATGATGAATGTACACTTTGTAATAGCGAGATATTTACTGTATGTCAGCATGAAAGATTAACTCTATTTAATAAAATATTAGCAAAACTTAGTCTAGAAGACAAATGCTATTTATTGACAAAGAGTGAATATCCATACGAGTGGGTGGATTCCTATGAAAAGACTGAAAATAAGGAGTTACCATCAATAGAGTGTTTTGTATCTAAATTAAGTGGTAAAAGAATAAGCAAATAAAAGTATAAATTTATTCAACGTATGTGGAATCATTTTAGATTTAAAAACTTTGGTGAATATCACGATCTGTATTTAAAATTAGATACTCTTTTATTACATTATGTATTTACAAACTTTAGAAAAATGTGCTATAAGAATTACAGACTCGACCTTACATATTATGTTAGCGCGCCACGTTTAGCAAACAATGCATTTTTAAGAACAACTGGACAGGAAGTCGAGTTATATACAGGCCAGGATATGTATGATCTAATGGCTGAGGGTTTTAGAGGTAGTATTAGTATGGTTAGTAATCCACATGCTATTGCTAACAATTGCTACTTTTACGATGCCAAACATGATAAAGTTGGTAGACTATCAAAAAAGAAAGCCGAAGAAAAAAGCATATACAGTTCCAAAAAACATGTTAGTTTTATACTATATCTCGATGCTAACAATTTATATGGCCGGGCCATGTCTAGAAAATTACCTATTAAAGGTCATAAATGGATGACTCAAGAAGATATACTACATGTTAAAAATAATATAATGAATATTGATGATGAAAGCGACATAGGATATTCACTAGTGGTTGACCTTAAATACCAGAGCATCTGCACGATACATTTAATGATTATGCACCTGCTCCTGAACATTATATAACAAACATAAATGAACTATCTGAGTTCCAAAAAGAAATGATAAACAAAGAACTAGGATCAAAACCGTCAGATAGAATTAAAAAGCTTTTGTGTGCTCTCAATAATAAAACACAGTACATAGTTGATTACAGACTGCTTAAAGAGTACATTAATCAAGGCGTTGAATTAACTAACATACATAGAGGTATAAAGTATACACAAAAAGCGGGGATTAAGCCATATATTGATAAGAATACAAAACTTAGACAAGAAGCTAAAAATGACTCAGAAAAGGAATTCTTCAAATTGAGGAATAACAGCGTCTATGGTAAGAAAATGTTAAATGTTAGAGATCGAACTAATGTTCAGATTGTAAACACATCTCATAAATATCTTAAATGTGTAAACTCAGAAATGTTTCAGCACAGAAGTATTTTTAATGAAGAACTAGTGTTAGTTCATGGGAGAAACATGACAATAAAGTTAAATAAACCAATATTTGGTAGCTTCTGTGTACTAGAGTTATATAAATTACTTATGTATAAGTTTTACTAGAGATATCTGAAAAATAAGTATAAAAACAAACAGATACAGACTCATTTATAATATATGATGAGACTGAAGATTTTTACAAAGATATGAAGCAAAATATAGATTGTTTCGGTACTAGTGATTATCCAAACGATTTTCCAATAGATCTACCTAGAACTAATAAAAACTACCTGGCTTATTTAAGGATGAGTTTAATGGTATACCAGTTAGAGAATTTATTGGATTTAGATCGAAAATGTATGCGTTTAGAGCAGATGTTAAGGAAAAGAAAGTATGTAAAGGAATAAAGAAAGCAAACGTTAAGCACATTGAACTTGATAACTACAAAGAGTGTTTATTTAATACCACACAAACCACAGAAGAGATATACAGAATACAATCTAGTAATCTGCAAGTGTATACAATAAAAGAAAAAAAGATAGGATTTTCAACATACGACGATAAGAAGGTAGTTTTGAATACATTTACACGACTTAGTTGTGGTCATTATAGTTTAAATCAAACTAAGTGGTTTGAAGACTATTTTGTAGTTATTTAGCCTTATTTTCTACAGATTTTATTATTGTGTATTATTGTGTCCTTTGGTTATATTTTTGTATAAAACTGTGTAGTATATTGAAGTTGTGTTATAACCGGCGCATTACTATACTACTCCCTTTTACCGAGAGGGATGGCTGAGGCCGTTTCGTCTGTGGCCCGCATTCGGGAGGCCACAGTTTGATTCTCGTGGCCGACCTAACTGAACCATGTGTTCTTTCGCGGGTTTCCCGGGTCGCTAGGCGAATACTGGATAAGTAATTTACATCCAGGAATTTCCTGTCCCAATCATCTCCATTATCATTTCATGTTGTCTCTCATCTGGTGGTCTCTTTCAGGGTAGAGTGTCGTTGGGTGTCTCGGCGGTGCATGGCAGGATGTTATGCTCTGGGGAAAACTACTTCCTCCTCCGGTAGATCGGTTGCCGGTCTCTGCTGCTCTCCTGGAGCCATTTCGGGACCGCTAGCTAGGGACTTTTGGGCCTCCGATCTCCTGTCTTGGTACTATTACGGCTGGGCTTCTGGACTCGTTGCTGTCCCACTGTGGGGGAGCGAGGAGTCCTGGCCTGTCGGGGGAAGTCTCTATCCCGTTAAACTGTAATGACCCTGCCCTCTGTACTGTCCTAGCTCCTTGGGTCTGCCGCCCTCTATCTCCTTCTCCTCATCCTTTCTCCAGGGAGTGCTGCCACTTGGGGGCACAGGAATAATGGGCCCAGCACGGTGGCCTACGTAGTGAATCCCCTCCGTAATGAAATCCTAATACCAATCCTAATCTCGTTCCCTTTCTAATTTTCAAAACTGACCAACGCGTATCCTACCAGCTCTATCTTCAAACACTTCTGCACTTCAGGAACGTCTAATTGCTTTGGTTACACTTACTTAACTAATTGCTTTTTCTTAATACGGAAATTACTAGCGACCTTAGCTCTTCTGAGGAGACTAATTCGTGTTTCTTATATTATCTTATATTCCTTTATTTTAACCCATGGGAATTATTTATTGCAAATATTGATCTCCATTTCCTATATAATTGTTAATCTTACGAACCTATAACTTCAGTATTAGTATTTATTGTACGAGTAAGGCATTCATCTGAACAGAGATGGTGGGTAACTTTTGGATTTGTCAGGTTGGTGTCATTGCTTAATATTTATCGTTACCTTTCAGGTTTAATTAGCAGTGATTACCACAAACCGTGGGCTTTATCCGAGATTAAACTGTGCAGTGCAGTGAAATCTACAGGAAAACCTCACGCCCTCCTTTCTCTAGACTGAGGTCAAGTCAGTTCAAGTCATCGAGTACTATGTAGTAAATTAAACAGTATATATAACATCAAATAAATGCATTTAGGAGAATACATCTATTTATTCCTTATTTATTTTGATAAAAGAACACAAAGTTACAGTTACGTAATTCTTCCTACCCACTCCTCAACAACTGTTCTTTAAAAACACATTAATTTATTTCACTGTGATCAAAATAAACATGCTTACTTTCTTTCCCGGCAGCAAGCCAGGTGAAAAGACGGTTACAAATCTACGTTTCGGACTTCTCCCATCATTAGGATATTTATTAAATGTTATAACCACAAATGAAACACTGAACAAAATAAAATAAATACAAAACACTATCAAAATTCGCACTTCTGAACAAAAGACTGTTTTCAGTAAATTAAATGCCGGGTCAGAAGATGGCGTGAGTATAGAAAATTAATTGGTTCAAAGAAACGCAACTACTTAACTTGGTTATGAAGGTGTATTGATCTGTGCTTCTTCAATCGATGGACTTCTATTTTAAAGACCGGTTTCCAAGAGGAGCTGAACAGAAATCCAACTTCACGATTATGCGCTGATACAAAAATGTTTATAGGTGGCACACAATTCCAGTTGTGACGCCAATTTGAAGCAACAATATATGTGGCGAACAATGTTCCACTTGACAATACAGTTTGAAGCACGTTTGTTTAGCTCAGGGTAAAACAATGAGGTTTCTCACAGGGTATGCGTGGATGAGTGTGAGAAGGATATTTAATGACACTGCCCGTTTCCAACTAATTTATTCACTGCTTCTTTTTTGGAACATAAAAATTAAAGTTGCCGACCAAGGGTTACCAATTTCCCTGTTTAGAGTTACCGACGGCAGAATGTTAATTACTCGAAAAACTTTATTCGTTCCTCACGTATATATGAACCAACAAATATCCAAAACAGAACAGAAGGACTGCCTTAATCGCCCTCACGCCTCAGACTGCTCTAATCGGCCTGACGCCTATTTTGTGGCCATTATGAATGGTTCAAAGAATATCCTACTCAACAAGCCAAGTAAGCCCCTTTAGAAATCTGCTAAGCACACTGTTTCTTACATTGCTTTTGCTATAACAACTATCCCCCACAACTGCTAATCGACTTAGCTGGCCGTGCACGAGTTGTAACAAAGAACTAACATTCCTTTGATATCTATCATGATTCTTTACGTATCGCAAACCTTAATTTCGGTATCAGCGTGCTGCTCTCGGAGGAAATGGCAAAGCCTCCCTAATTCTTCCAGTAACTGTTGCTTTTGCCAAGATGGTCGTGTCCCGAATACTGGCTCTATAGTCGTTATCAAATCAATGCCTTGCCAGACCAGACTATTCAGGTTGCATTATACGAATGCTGCTTACAGGTTCGATTATTCTGGTAGCTGTGGTTCTTCCGGTTTTTCCTATATACGGTGTCCCCACATTCACAGGGAATGCGGTACACTCCTGGAACTAGGAAGACCAGTTGTTCTTCCACTGGTGTCAACAGCCGTTTAACCTTCGGAGGTGGCTTGTAGATGGTCCTGATGTTGTATTTGTCGAGAATTCTGCTGATTCTGCCGGATACATTGCCGGTAAACGGGATGCAGGCTGTAGCGGCAGGCTTATCTGACGCTTGCTGTGTCATATTTCGAAACAGTTTTAGAAATGGCTTCATTCAGTTTCACTCTTTTCAGTTTTTCACCAGAAAAGATGAATAACGATTTCCAATTTAACGAATGTATAGGTATTGGGAAATCGAAAAACATTACAACTAATGTATTGCAAATTTTACTTTTTATAGATAATTTGGTATCAGTTGTGTCTTAAATTAGATCTCCGTACTTAGGTATTAAGATTTTTACTGTCCTTTACTCTTTACCACTGCATTGGCGCAGTAGGCTGGAGCGTGTTAGCCCTGCTTCCCTGTCATGGAAATTTCCCGGGTTCGATACCGCCAAGAGTCACGGGATATTTAATTCGGGTATAACCAGTCTTCATTTCACTGAACTCCTAGTTAGAGATAGGGGTAACCCAGATCTTTAGTTTGAGGTGGCCAACGCCATTGCTACTACTACCACCACCAGCACTACTACCGCCGCTACCGCTGCCGCCATAGTGCTTTTTAGAGCTCAGGACATATATTTCGGGTGAAATTTTAATGCAAAATAGACCGCTTCCCCTATCTGCTTTATTTGGTATTGAAAAATTAACGGTAATGGCTGAGATAGGTAATATAAATGTTAAATAATTTTTTTTTGTTAGATTGCCTTTTTTTAATATCTCTGTTACATATACTAAATAAGGGAAGTAAATTAATCCATCCAGAAACTCGATATTCAGATTTCCCCGGGAATTCATGTTTTTGAGCTCCCTTCAAAACGACCTATGTGTGTTTAATGAACAGCAGAACTCAAACTTTCGAATCTCGGTCAGGGTGAGTTACCTGGATAAGGGGTTTTTCGGGGTTTTCCCTTATCGTTACAGATGAATGTCGGTTAGATCTGAGCTCCATTGACCCTGGACACATTTGAGCATCATTTCACCCATTTCGTTCACCGTCCGATATGACTTAACATATATATGTATATATAAAATAACCACCCTCAAACACCAAACTCGGTTAAACAACAAACTTGATACTTAAGATCAAAATATTTTAAGGGTTTTTACAAGAACTTTTCTAAGAAAATTTTACTATCTTGCACTACTCTTTGCGTCCTTTAAACATTTTAGCTTTCTCAAAAGTGGCTCCAGCGATCTGTTTCAAATGGTATAATATTTGTCCTTGAGCGCTGCTATGAGCAACCAATCGGAGTCCTGCGGTGATGTCGTATTGCATTCCACCTGTGTGGTGTCTGACGAGCAGCAACGAAATCAATCCGTAATAAATACTATCTACGCTAAGATACAAATTCAGATTTTGCAAAACCTAATACATGAGAAATGAGGGAATAATGTAACATAGCCGTAAAACCCACAGATTTTTAGCTCATACAGTTTTCCTAATGCAAATAAAGCACTATTACATTATAACCATGCATCGCGTCGTAAGCAATTTAATGAATAGCATTATTGGTTGGCATGTATGCGTGAACGTATATTTGAAATTACTCAGAAGTGAAACGTAAACGTTTGACATGACGTGACAAAAGAATTACTTTTAATAAGCCAATTCGAGTGAGAGGAAACAATGCACTTCCTACTGGCCTAGCAGATCGTTTCTGGTCATATTATATCTTTGTTTATGAATGGTTTCGTAATCTCTATTTACTCTAGAGAGTTCAAAGCAGCATTATTCAGTTGTTCTTCCGTTTAAAACTCAGATAAAGTATATCAGCTGTATTAGCTTGCAATTGAAATGAGACACGATCTACCTCCCTCCTTACCACTGCCAGAGCTTTCAATGGAGTTTTTGTGGGCTCAAATTATGTTGAAGACAGGAATAATACTTTTAAATTGACTGAAGTTGAACGACTTATTCACGAAGAAATTAACAAGAACACAACGAGACTGTGAAAACTGCTTGAGATAGCAGATACACTACAAGAAGACGACTTTTGTAAATAAATAACACGTGACGGGATTATGGAACCTATCATAATAAATTTGCAGTACTCAGACGTTGAAGTCAATTGACAATGACGAATTCTCTCTTAACGTAACATTTACAGCCTTACGGATGCACCGCTGGTATTTTTATTGGATTATAAAAATAAGTAGTTCATAAACTATAATTAATTTTAAACTATATACTTAAAACATGTGGGTAAAATAGGAATATCGGTGTTGTAACTGTGATTCCAACAATTCCATTGTTATATAACTTTGGAAAGTTCAGTTTGCGTTCCGTTATATTTAGCGACAAGAAGACTCGCAAGCGTATGTGTGTGAGAGTGAAATATAAAACGAGTGGGGGTAACGAGGTGGCAAAACTGAAGGATCTGACCTATCTGATTCGCTATAGGAGAGAACTCTTCCCATTTGAAACACATAATAAATTAAAAAGCAAAACCATAAAATTTATTTTCAAGACAAATGAAAGGTGTATTTTGAATTTTCTGGTAATGTCCTCATCATTGTGAATGACTAAGAGTAAATCTATATTCATTTAAAACAAGTATATGCTAAATACCTTTTTTGTGGAGTAAATCATTTCGCAGATACTTCCTGTTCCTTGCTTGCAGTTTGCCACAGTATTATTTTCTCAAGTGGGAAGTCGCTAATCTTGGCGGTTAAAATAGAATGTAATTTTGAAGGTTTGAGATAGTGGCCAGCTCTTTACAGATATGAGTATGGTTTAAAGCCTTTTATATTTACCAATTCCCCGTGAACATGTATGGAAATTAGTAATAACAAAATTTCAGTAAAATTATCCCTCGATAAACATGAAGTAGATAGAGGAGTAAATGTTGATAATGGATTGCAATATTTCAGATCTTATACAGTGTGATCCATATAAATCTGAACCATTTCAATAAACCATAACTTCTGACCCAATAATAGCACACACGTGCAACTTTGGGAGAATATAATACAAAATTGGGAGATTACATTACACTATTTACATCTCAGAGAATATATTGGAAGCGTCCTCCACCAGAATCTGTAGATCGTTGGTCCGATTTTCTTTGATACGACTGTAGACACTGAAGTTTATATGGGTATCTTCAAGTCATTTGTGGAGCAGCTGGATGATTTCGAATTGAGAGAAGGTTATTTCTAGCAAGATGGAGCAACGTGCTATACACCTAATGATACCATGGAACTTGTAACCAGTTGTAACAGTAGTTTCGAGTTGTATTTGGAAGGGTTATGAAAGGTTTATAAATTTATGGAAAAAATGATTATGTGGATCTGTGTACTAAGTGAAAATGTATGTAATTTTGAGATTGGCCATAGTAGTGTTTTGACGTTTAGTTGTGACGTGGAATTAGGTCGGCCAATCACAAAATTATGAGAGGAGTAACGATAGATACGAAAAATCAATAATCTTATTATAGAGATGTTTTGTAATGGTGAGTGTGATGAATAGTGGTGAAAGATCTTTTGAATATGTTTAAATATAACAAAGTGAGAATTTATCAATATTTTGGAAGTGACTGGGAAACGAAGTTCAAGTAAAATGTAAGCTAAATAATACAATTATATAGTTACAGAATTTGACTCCTCCGAAACTTTATTCCGAACCACGCCTTGAAACCAAGATTGTCACGACCCTTATTTAATCAAGTACAATCATCAAGAAACAAATCAAAATACAACGAATTTGTTATTTCTGGCTTCTCGACGTGGATCTTCGAAAAGTCAACGTGCATCCCATTTCAAACTTAGAAATCCCGTACCAAATTGCGCCCGAACGTGTGGCTGATTAAGATGGAGAGAAGTATAACTACGGATAAAGAATTTCTGTCCCACAGTTTCTTTGATAACTAAATAATCTCAAGAGGTCTGTAGCCCTCAAAATTCTTTCTCCTAACCTCATTGTTTCTGTTTTAGAGGATGATAACCCATTTCATTAGCAGATTTCTGCAACAAGTATGATCTTTGTGACCCACTATCTATCAGTGCTCGGACTATCTTTTCTTTACCTTTGTGTTTCAATTTTACACATAAGGTTTGTAACAACACTTCTTTTGTAGCACTGTGAATGTTCATAGATATATTGCTCTCTGTTTTCTCTTGGGTCTCGAGTTCAGATACTGCTTGTGCATTTAACTGTGGACACATGATAACAGTATGCTGCCGTTTGCATAAATGGCACCTCAGGTTTGCTTTACAATTTTTGACTCGATGACCTAACATCAAACATGAGAAGCAGCATTTTTTTTTGCTACCTTGTTGCCTTTTTCTTCTAAGCTAACTGCTGGGTTACATAACACTCCTTGCTGTCATGTAGTTTACTGCAAGAAATCCATCGTTTTCTTTTATCGTCAGATTTGCCAGCAAACAGTTAATTGGCAGTGGGCACATTTTCATCTTCAAATTCTCTTCTTTTAGTTCTTTCCTGCTTTTTCTTTTCGAATAAATCAAAGCCAGCTTGGGCGAACTTTTTTCTTTCTTCACCTTCTACTTCTTTCCGGAGGAAATCCGGACGAGTTTCCAATCGGTCATTTTGTACATTGTCTGTATCAGGATTTGTCAGTGATTGGTTCCTAAGCCATGCCCTTAAAACCTCTTCTGGCAAGCACGATTCTACCAGCGGAAATAATATTGATGCATGTTTATCTCGAATTACACCAATGGATTCTAAAGCTCTCAACTGACATTCTAACTTATCATACAACGCAGCAGTTCCCGATTTGTCACTTCCAAAACTGTTCGTCAGAGTTTCTATCACTTTAGAGAAATTTTCTGCAGTGGCTGGGAAAACTGTTGACCAGCTCTCCAGCTCTACTATTTGGCTTTGTACTTTGTACTAAATATTGAAATTTGTCTTCTGGTTCAACTTCGTTACCTTCGTGGATTCTTTTAAACATGCTCCAGAATCCTAACCAATCCTTGAGTTCGCCGCCATATTGCCATCAGCCGACGTATGGATGACAGCCTCATCGCAGACGGTTGTGTCAGAGGGAAGCCGTGCTGCGTAATCGTAGAAATCGGGGCAGACGTGACCATGATCACACGTGACGTGGCCAAGGGTTTGCCGTCGAGGAAACCAAGCCGATCATAAAAGCTGCAGACGGCATCTTGCGATACCTTCCATGTGGAGAGGGACGCCTGGCAGCGGTTGACCTTACGACGGAGTGCCGTGCGTCAGTGAGTGTTCGTCGCGGAGGTGGTTGAAGAAGTGATACTGGGACTGGATGCCCTCAGATTCCACGAGCCGACGGTCGACGGCGGCAGGAAACCTCTGCGGCTCAATGGAGAAGAGGTTATACTCCGCCAAACCGAAGAAAGCCCTGGAATTTGCAGGGTCATCTTGAAGGAAGACGTAAGTCCCTGCGAGAAAGTAGGTGGTGGTGACGGCGAGACTGTAAGGACAGCGAATGAAGAACATTATTGCCGTGCCGAGAGAAGCCAGTGTGGCTGCTTAACCCAGCGCACATCGTTCACGACGTCCAGGCCGAAACGGAGTTGGAGACGTGCGAGCCCCTGGCCATCTTTACTGCAGTCGACAAGACACAGGAGCCGGTGCCAACCCAACACCTGGGGTCCCAGCTGTAACGCTTACAGGAGAGGGGTAGCGATCACCTGACCGCATCAGGAATTATAATTACATGAAGTCATCATGGTTTATTACAAAATAGTTATAATCAAGCAGCTCAAGGTTTAATTTTTACTATTATTTTAGGATGATATTTTACAGCTTTACAATTATATGAATATTATGAAGCACCTTTAGAACAGCTCCACAGGGTTCAGCAACTGCTCAGAAGATACCAGCGCATCTTCAGCAAGGGAGGGAAGAAATACTGAGTCAGCCGGCGAGAGTTACTGGCCTTGGAGCAGTTCCACAAGTACCTTTACTGTCAGCCATTCCACCTGAAGACTGACCACTCCGCCCTAACCTGGCTATTGAGCTTTAGAAACGTGGAGGGCCAGACGGCACGTTGGTTTCAGGGGCTGCAGGAGTACGACTTCGCCTCTGATCATCGTATTGGGAAGAACCACGGTAATGCAAACGCCATGTCCCGAAGACCCTGCCCAGCGGAGCAAAATTGAAAAACCATATTGTTTAAATTGCAGAAATGGTACCCAATTACAGCATTTTCCAGCTATTTAAAAGAAGGAATTTAGCGCATTCTCTCCTTACTAAATGAAAAGCTTTGCAATAATATGAATTTACAAATATTCTTTTCATGTTTTTAGGAAGTGACAGATGTCTGAGAAGGTGCTGCTACCCAACCAGATTTTCGATAGGGCACCTTTTGAGCCACTGTAATGTCTCCAAAAGAATTTACAGAGACTGCTATATGTGTGTTTTCGTGTACATGATCCGTTTATCTCATAATCGTGCAGCAGCACCCCATCGGGGCAGCCATGTCTATGATCAGAAGTGACGTGGTCAAGGTTTTGCCCTTGAGGAAACCAAGTGGATCATATCAGCTAGTGACGGCATCGGGCGACATCTTGCCCGTGTAGAGGGAGGCCCTGCAGCAGTTGACCTTCGGACGGAGTGCCGTGCGTCAGTGAGTGTTTATCGCGGAGGGGGCTGAAGAGGTGATACTGGGACTGGATGCCCTCAGAAGCCACGAGGCGACGGTCGACGACGGCAGGATGGACCTGCGGTTCAATGGAGAAGAGGGTATACTCCGCCAAACCGAAGAACGCCGAGAGAGACCAGTGAGGCTGCTTAACCCAGCGTATATCGATCACGACGTCCAGGCCGGAACGGAGCTGGCGACGTGCAAGCCCGTGGTCACCGTGACCGCAATCGACAAGACACAGGACCCGGTGCCAACGCAACACCTGGGGTCCCAGCTGGAAGGCTTACAGGCAGGGCCACCGATCACCTGACCGCAGAACAGCCCGGGAACGTTCGACAATTTCTGGGAATATACCAGCGCGTCTTCAGTCAAGGGAGGGAAGAAATACTGTGTCAACCGGCGAGAGTTACTGGCGGTAGTAAAGGCCTTGGAGAACTACCACAAGTACCTGTACAGTCGGCCATTCCACCTGACGACTGACCACTCCGCCCTAACCTGGCTACTGAGCCTTAGAAACCTGGAGGGCCAGACAGCAATTTGGGTTCAGAGGCTGCAGGAGTACGACTTTGCCTCTGGACATCGTAGTGGGAGGAACCACGTTAACGCAAACGCCCTGTCGCGAAGAGCCTTACCAGAGGAGGAAAATTGAAAAACAATATTGTTTAAATTGCAGAAATGGTACCCTAGTACAGCATTTCCCAGCTATTTAAAAGAAGGAATCTTGCACATTCTCTCCTTACTAAATGAAAAGCTTTGCAACAATATGAATTTACAAATATCCTCCTCAAGTTTTAGGAAATGACAGATGTCTAAGAAGGTAATGTTGCCCAACCAGTTTTTCGATAGGACACCTTTTGAGCCACTCTGATGCCAACAAAGGAATTTACAAAAACTGCTACACCTGTGTTTTCGTGTACATGAACCGTTTATCTCATCACCGTGCAGCAGAACCCGGCAGGGTAATTAAACCTTTGTAGAAAAGTGGGTTGAGTATGTATTATGAATATAATACACTCAATGTCAGTCAAAATATAGAAAGCAGACACTCAACTAGTTATATGGATTTCCCGAAGGGAGGCACATTTTCATTTATCAGGCACTGTTGCCAATAGATGGCTCTACCGGTACTATCTTCTAGCTTGGATAAATATTTGTAGTTATTACAAGATTTTGTATCAAACAGTAATTATGTTATTTTTTATGTTTTAGTTTTAATTGCAGCTTGTGACGTGAAGGTACAGACAAGTTTTAATGTATAATGAGACAATACTGAACGGACAAATAATTGTGTATGGAAAAGGAAGTGCCTAAAACTAAGTATATCTGTGGGCATTTGGCACAGAGAAAATCATTCACCGCTAAAATTCTTCCTGTTCCTTAGAAAAGAGTTCTAAAGGGTTATTTTGGAAATATAGTTTACAATAAGATTCAGTGACATAATTACTTTCGACTGAGTGATCCTCCTCAATTATTAATATCCACTTATTCAAGCTTCACTACTTGATCAGTGTAGGTCTTTTAAAAATGTTATGAATTCCATCCCATGACACTCTGTTCTTACTTCAACAAATTATTATCACAGGGTACCGTGTACTTATAGTAGTAGAGACGACGCATACGCAAATAATTTTGTCCTTATTTTCGGTTCGTATTCATTTAAGCATTCTGCCTCTTTTAAGTGGTGACAGGGAGAGAACTCGTAATATCACGGTTCCATATATAAACACACAAGTATCTGTATCTTTTAATTCGTTTTGTGACATCACATTGTCTCCAAACGAATTTCCGCTTATCAAACGATTTCGAACTTTTTGGGTAGCATTCAATACCTTGGTTAAAATCAGCTATTTTAATAAAACCATTTAGTAATATTTTATAAAATAAAACCTTTATGAGCTGTTTTATTTTTGTATAGAGAATGCTCTAGAAAGCCACTTGTCGAATCGTTGCAACATGCTTAACTTACGTACAAAGTTTGCAATTTCAGTAACGCCTTTTTTGGGTTTTTCTGTTCAATTATATTCCGTGGCCTTTCTCTGAAGGTCTTTCCTTCTTGGTGCAGGGCACTAAAACTCTGCACTTTTATTGAAATTGTGGTGAAAGTTTTTGCTGAAATGCAATACTGATCATTAGTGTTTAGCATTGATACTAAAAGAGGATTTAAAAAACTGGTTTGTTCTTCTGACGATCTAATTTATATATTTGTATTTACTTTGAGATAAGAAACCTCGAAAGGGTTTTGCAGCGATAAGCCTTTCGCAACGCCCGGCTATGATGTAATTGCGGATATTGCATTGTATTTTAATACATAAATGTTTAGTAATTTACAGTTCTGTTCCTCACACTCAGAGTAAGCCAAGTATTCGTTATGTATTTCGTGTAAAACTCACCGAGATAACAACTTGCAGTACACAAACAGGATTAAGCCAACCACAAGAAGATCACATTGAACAGATATGGAACATAATGGGTAGCATTCAATACCTTTGTTCAAATCAGCTATTTCAATAAAATCATTTAGTAATATTTTATAAAGTAAAACCGTTATAAATTGTATTATTTTCGTGTAGAGAATGCTCTAGAAAGCAACCTGTCGAATCGTTGCAACATGCTGAACTTACGTACAAAGTGTGCAATTTCAGCAAGGCCTTTTTTGGGGTTTTCTGTTCAATTAGATTCCCTTACCTCTCTCTGAAGGTATTTCCTTCTTGGTGCAGGGTCCTAAAACTCTGCACATTTATTGAAATTGTGGTGAAATTTTTGCTGAAATGCAATACTGATCATAAGTGGTTAGCATTGATACCAAAGGAACATTTATACGACTGGTTTTTCTTTCTGACGATCTAATCTATATATTGTATTTACTTTGAGATAAGAAACTTCGCAAGGGTTTTGCAGCAATAGGCCTTCAGCAACTCCCGGCTATGATGTAATTGCCGATATAACATTGGATTTTAATACTTAAATGTTTACTAATTTAAAGTTTAATTACTGACACTCAACGTAACCAAGTGTTCGTTATGTATTGCGTGAAAGACTCAACAAGATGACAATTTGCAGTACACAAACAGGATTAATCCAACCACAAGAAACTCACATTGAATATATATGGAAACAATGGTTACATCCCAATTCTAGATCTAAAGATAATAAAAAATTAACAATAAATTAAATTTTGCCATCTATAGAAAGTCAACTCACACGAAGAATTATATAAAAAATAAAAGGTGTAAGCCTTTGTCACACAAATTTGCTGTTTTTAGTAGTTTGATTTACAGATTGATGAACATGACTCTAAACGAAGAAGAATTTAATATGGAATATAAATGTATTATACACACTGCTTTAAATAACGGCTGTAATAAAGATTTTATAATCAGAACGGTAGAAATATTTAAATATCAAAACAATGTTAATGATGTTTCCACTAATAGAAAAGTAAAAAATTAGTATATTTTCAAACAATTTACTTATCATCCATTGGCAAATACAAAGTTCCAATACGTTTTCAAAGAAGTGGGTGTAATACTAGCACCTCAAAATAATTATGGTATAAGGAATTTACTACAGTTTTCTAAAAAGAGAACATTTCAGACAACAAATTATCTGGTATTTATCAAGATAGGGACCAAGCGTAATTTAGAATCCAGAGCGAAGGAACATTTTAGAAATATTAAATATAGACAGACAGAGAAATCGGCAATGGCTGACCATTTTTGTTCATATAATCATGGAGTAAATCCAGCTGTTAAATTATTGCAACAATTGAAAGAGCCGATAGATTTAATGGTTTAGGAGAAGATATTTATTTTGAAAAATAAGGATCGCCTAATGAATTTTGATATCCCTCTACTAGATGTCATCAATAGGTTTGTGTTGTCCCCTGTAGATGGCAGATAGATAAGGAGCTATTCTTCAAACTCCGGAAGTGGTCAAGGTGAGTCAGTCAGTCAGTCAGTCAGCCATTTAGTTGGTGAGTGTCAAGTTGAGTGGTTGAGAATGAAGCAGATGTTTTGCTTTGAAACCGGCCCCAGGATTTGTATAAGACAAGTAAATAGTGTTTATTTATTAGTAATACCTATTTTATTTCACTGACAAACCGTAATCGTCAATGTGAATCATTTAGCTAAGAAATATTAGGTTTAAGAATGCGATGTTATATTTATAGTTTTTTTTAATTCATCAGAATATGTGTAAGTGGTTTTCAGAAAGTGTAACATAAGGATTGAAGCAATAATTCAAGTTCGTATCTTTCATAACAGAAAAACGGGCAATCAAATAAAATTTGTGGAACATCTTGAAGATGACTGTCACAAATACAATGAGATGTGGATTTCATTTTGAATCGAAATAAATAATGTCGCAAACCCAGAGTTACGG
Source organism: Mantis religiosa (assembly GCA_030765055.1). NCBI lineage: Eukaryota > Metazoa > Arthropoda > Insecta > Mantodea > Mantidae > Mantis > Mantis religiosa. The sequence continues at coordinate 228,803,939 of CM060950.1, forward strand.
TCGCATGGCTTGTTGACACAAAGGGAGCTGATAGGCGGGCAGTGTGAAACTCAAATGCCGGCAGACAAGATAACATGCAAGGTTTGAGCCAGAATGAAAAATTCAACGCCATAGCCGGGATTTGAACCACGGATTTTCTGGTTTCCATCCAGCCGCTCTAACCATTTGAGCTACTGTGGCCAACGTGCCAACATGACATTAAATGCTCCAACCGAAATTGATTTCTTTTAATAACACATTATTAATCCCAGTTTACAATCACACAACTTTCTTAACTCATTCTTTCACGACCACTTGTCTCTCGTATTCCCATTATAACATGTACGTCACACGCGGGATATTTAAATCGCACGTTTTTACCGCTTTTCCGTTCGGCTTTATTTTAGCATTAAAATAATACTTTCTGTACAATTCCATTGAAGCCACAAACTCAATGTCAAGAATCCATTGGAAATGTATAGCTTTGGAACACCTGAATATGGAGAAAATCCTCTCAACGAAACTCAATACACGAAAGTAGATTAAATACCAAAGTTGTATATATGTTTCGCTTCAAGGACGACAAGCAAGACTTACAAGAAAGTCTCCCAGTAACGAACTACCGCTTAAATGGAAACTTTTAGAATGTCCCATCAAAGTGGGATCTAATGATTTTATTTAATATATTTTTAAAACATCTTCATGACAAATGAAATACATATGTTTACCTGCTGGGAATGTCGTCAAAATTCCTCTTCACTCTCGATCACTTTAAATAACTGGAAAGTGTAAGAGATAAAGAAAATGTTACTTCACATGGAATTTAGATCTTGTTGTAACGTGCAATTTATATCTGATACATTATGTTTTGTAAGACCAGCCGTTTCAGATTTACTATCGATTATATTCCACAATTCCACAGCGGTTATATTTTCTAAAAGGAAAAGTTCTTCTGTCGTACTTGATTGTGGAAAGTATTTCGTTAAGGTCCAAAAATTCAATACAGAACCTTCAGTGACAACACCTATACGTTTTGATATCCCCTGAATTAAAGCGTATTTTCAAATAAGCCATCCGGGTATGAAATGAAAAGGGCCAATTTGGATCTTAGAACGCTAAGACCAGCAAATGTTAAGACAGCAAAAAGGAATTTAAATTGATGATAAAATTTCAAAGATGTCCCCTAGAGAACCGGTTAAAAATATCTATCACTTACAGTCTACTGTATTCCTTTGTAACTACAATAAGACGTTTATCTTGAAATAGAGAGAGAAATAAATATTTGTAGAAGAGTAGAGAAAGTCATGTGAGTGTACCACATCAGTACCCTCCCTGCTAGTAGAGCTGATAATGAAATTAATGATTTATTGTGCAATCTAAACAATAAAGTTCAGTATTGCGTTTGTATACATTCTGGGTACTCATAAGTTTTACATAATCGGACACTCTGTAATTCTACGGCACATGTAGGGAAAATATCTACATGTCTTTTAAAACTTTGTATACAATTGCAGTTCATGTTGCCCACTATAAGTTAACACAGGTAACGCCATCTCTGGAGAGGATAAGCGGATATTGGGGTTTTCATTGCTTCTGAGTCAATTAACATTTCCTTGCTGAAAACTGCTGTAACTAAAATTGACTCGTGTGTAATATACCTTTATAATAGCAAGTAAATGTGTTACAATCACACAACTTTCTTAACTCATTCTTTCACGACCACTTGTCTCTCGTATTCCAATTATAACATGCACGTTTACAGAGGTACTACAGAGGTACTCATTCCGTTGTAGATATAATTTGTATATAGTCTGATTGTTCGAAATTTTGGCCAACTTATGCCGTGTTTCAGGCATCATGCTTATCCTATGAAACTCTCAGAAAAACAGGAAAGGAGTCAACGTTTTTCAAGTATAACGATGCTGTGAAATTGAAAATAAAGGCCAGTAGGTGGTGACTTGCGCCAAAATAATACTGTAGTTCCACATTGATGATAATATTAAAATATCTTCAAGATATAAATTTCACAGGAAAGCTCGTTCTTAGAGGGTAGTTTCGGAACTCAGAGGACTGTTGCCGCCTGAATGCCGATAATGTGATCTCATAGCCAAATTTAACAGTATGAGCTTCATTGGAGAACGTCTGAGGGGATAAGATGTTTCATAAGCAAGTTGCAGTAGCATAAGCAACCCATCAAGTAGTCATTGGGTATTGTAAGATATGGCTCCGGTTGGTATAATATAAGGATACGAGCTTGTAAAATAGACATCAACTCACTGTACCAAGGTTATTGATAAATTGATTAATATATCTTTATTCAGCTTCAAGTGCATGGTGGGGAGTACCAGGGCAAGGAAGTCGGCATTCCAGACCGCAACATGGGGCACAGCGAAGCCGAATCGCCGCATGCCTGTTGTGACCACCGAAAGTTAGGCCCATGTCCAGCTTTACTCCCAAGTAAGTAGTGAGCTTGTCCACTCTATCCTTTGACCAGAATATGTAAAGGAGTGTAGGTTGGCAGGAAAGAGGTGCTTGGTAAAAGGCATAGCTTGGCTTTTCTCCGGATTAATGGACAATCGTGAAAGCCTGCACCAATCAGGCTCACGTGTCTCACCAATGAGGCTCAGGTGTCTCTGAATTGGGTTGAAGGCTTAGCGTGGGAGTCTATCTGCGTAATAGAGCAGCACGTCATCAGCATACTGAGCTATATTGACGCGCGCCTCCGTGGGATGTCCGGCCACATATAGGCTAAAAAGCGTAGGGTATAACAAAGAGGCTTCGGGGAATCCGCCTCTAATGGGTCTTCATGTGGTGAACTTTCCCGTGACGTTGATAACAAATAATCTGTGTTTAAGGAAAGTGTTAGTAGCTATATTGTGTCAGAAGGAAGCCCCAGCGAAATAAGCGTGTGTGGGAGACCGGTATGCTATATGGTCGAAAAGGTCTTCTCGACATCCAGATAAACTGTCGCAGTGTACGCCCTATCCTAGAAACCCAGGGCAGCGACTTCCATCAAATGCAGCAACTTGTTTGAGGTAGAGTGCCCAAGATGAAAACCAAACTGATGGGTAGGAATGACTTGAATGTCACCCAATAAGGCTGACAAGCGGGCTGGAAAGAACCTCTCGAAATCTTTTGAAAGGACTGACGGGGACTAATGGAACGGTAACTGGCTGGAAGAACCGGGTCCTTCCCAGACTTCAAAGCGCATATGATCCGAGCTTCCCTCCACTGTCGTAGAAAGTACGAGGGCTGTTTAATAAAGAATGGTCACCATTTTTTTTCACAGCGTACCTTTACTCATCCTCATAATTTTGATTTTCCTTCTCAAAATAGTCTCCCGTGAATGCAATGCCCCTGTCGCAGCGTTTCTGCCAGTCTTCAAGGACATGCTGGAAACCATCTTTTAAGAGATCCTTCAAAATCGCTTCCGCAGGCTTCACAACTGCTTCTGATGATGGATAATGCCTCCCATGAAGGCGTTTCTTGAAGTTAGGGAATAGAAAAGGTAACACGGGGCTAAATCCGGACTATAGGGAAGGTGAGGGATGAACTTAGCGTTGATTTTTGGGGGATATTCATCAACAACTTTGAGAATATGAGGCCGCGAGTTATCGTCTTTTGCGCCTAATATGGACTTGTAATTTTTTCAGGAGATCCCTGCAGTTTTTCAGTCACTGAAGTGTGTGCCGGTAAAACAATGGTGCTGGTAAACCATTCAATGAATATCAAATAATGAGATGACCGTATCTTTCCCAGCAGAAGCAACCACTTTTGATATTTTGGGGTTGGTGATGATGGAGATTTCCACACCGAGCTTGCTGTTTGCTCTCAGGATCAAAATGATGTAGGCAAGTTTCGTCAGCAGTGATTACGTTTAAAAGAAACTCCGGATCTTCCTCTAACATCAACTTTAACTGCATGTTACCTTCAATGCAGGGTTAGGCGATACTGAACGTGTCTTAACGTGAACCGGGAGTACCAACAAGGTATCTAAAACGGAATGTTTGCTTCACATTAAACTAACAGAATATAATAAGATTGAATTGTAATGCGAAAAATTCGGTCCGTAGAATATGATCATTCTTTATTGAACAGCCCTCGTAGCACAGGGCGAGACACATGTTAAAAACACGTGTGAGAAAGAGTACGGCTTTGAAAGGAAGGTGGCGAAGCATGACAGGGGTTAACCCATCCGACGGCTTTTTGGGATTTAGACGCCGGAATGTACCCTAGAGCTCGCTAGGTTTAATAATAGGAAGTCGATCCACCTCAGCAGGAGGACGTCGAAGATATTGACGTACCTCTTGCTTAATGTGGCCGGAGAAGTCTAAGTCCTGGAGGTTGTCTCTCGGCCTCGTGGTCCTCTCGAGGTAGTCGTCAAACAACTTCCAGCTCAAATTCTTAAACTTCCTAGGGGATTTTATTCAGACTTAGTATAACAATTTTTTTCGGCGCATATTGCTCTAAAACTAATGAAGTGTCCCGAGTCTAAAAGATTTCCTTGTGCCGCACACGAACTTGAAAGCCCCAGAAGAATCTGCTTTAAGGAAACACCACCTTCCAAATGGCCACTTACAAAACACTATACGAAATGGGGGCTAAGTTCGAGAATGAGAAAATGTGGGAATGTGTTAACAAAACTTAAGAATAAACATCATGAAAGGTGGGAAATATAGTGGTCGGGGTTCTTAAAATAGACGAGGCCGTTTCGAAAAGTGCGTTTTTACTATCTTGCTAAGAAAGGTCGGCAGTAGGTCATTAATATTGATAGATTCCTTCAATGAAGTTATGTACATATTAAGGCCAAATGGTGTTAAGTAGGATAATGTGCTTATTTCTGTGACGACGCAGCATCTTACATGAAGAAAGCAGCAGAAGCACTTAGGGTCAGCTATCCAAAAATTACACATATGACTTGTGTTGTACACGCGATACATAAGGTTTACAAAGCTGTTCGGTCACTGTATCCCAGTGTGGACAAATTGTTATCCAATGGAAAGAAGGTGTTTGCAAAAGCCCTTAAGAATGCTGATCTCTTTAGAAACAAAGACCCCAATTTTGCATTACTACCAACATCAACTGTTACTCGCTGAGACACTTGGCTCTAAGCAGTGGTGTACCATGCGGAACATTTTGAGAGGTTTAAGCCGATTGTTGATGAACTGGATTAAGATAAAGATTTCATCTACAGTAATTGTTGAAAATGTGCTACAAGACAGTTGTTTAAGAAATTACGTGGCTTATACTGATGCTAACCTCTTTCTTGTGTTTTTCCATAAATAATAGAGGCAACATTTAATGTCTGGATAAAAAGTGTTACAGAAACTCTTAATGAGGAAATGAAAAGCCAACTCACTCGAAAGCTTAAAAAACCGACATTAAAAATTAAGTCGAATCGGTGTTGAGAAAGGTACGGCTGTTTAAATTATGAAACGCATTGCCCAAGCTGTAGAAGGACGTCAAGTAGGCACTGAAAGTCTAAGTAGTAATGACGGGACTCCAACGAAATATGACGTACAACGGCCATTCTCCCAAGACCGGGCAGTTTAATATACTTAACTTTTTATCACCTGGAAATGCCTTCCCTAGTCATCACATTGACGCTAGCATTAAAGCTTGACTAACGGCTAAAAGCTACTCTATTCCCATATCGCCTTTAAACCTACACCATAATCAGCAATCAAATAACTCAAGTGCTTGTCTGGTTTAATATGACATAAATAGAAGAACAATTTTTTCTGAATTTCTTCCTTACGATTGCTCGAACTTCTGTTACGAACATCATTAAACGTGTTTTAACTTGTTGCATTTATGTTTGAAAAACTGTCCGTGTATTGCAAATAAACATTTCGCATTTATTCACTGTAATTATCATAGTCCAGTCCTGCGCCGTGGCGTAGCGGGCTAAGACAGCATGCCTTGGTCCCTGGCAACGGAAAGCGGCCCGGGTTCGATCCCACCCATGTGGTGGGGATTTTAGGTCTGGGTATAGGACAGGTGCCCACTCAGCATCGTGAGGAAAGTGAGGAGCTTACGCTAGGTAACCGACCCTGGTCACGGAAACCAACATTCCGGCTAGGGGATGCGGAAATGCTGACCACATTTCCTCCCTGTATCGGTTGGATGCGCGTCCACCACTGCCATACGTAGGTGGGCGTGAGGCCGGCATTCGGGCTGGTAGGCCTTGGCCCTCTGAGGACTGTCGCGCCAGTGGTTAACTTAATTATAACAGTTTAAATCATCTTCGCATTTCATCTCTAAATGTTAGATCTCTAAATGTTAGTATACAAAGTCACTAAGTTGTGCAACTGGAAAGCAAAACCTGAGTAGGCATATAGAAATGAAATTTCTCAAAATACTATAAAAAGATCATATCAAAAAGTGTGGCAAGAATATATTAGGTTTCTGCAACATGGTCTCAACAGAAAGGTTTTGAAAATGGTTGCAATAAAGATAATAAACAATCAAACGTTCCAAAAAGCTAGTAATCATGTAAATAGACAAGAAAATTAGCAATATTAAAGTGATGTAATAAGAGCTATCAGGCAAATTTAAATCTCTTTCCGGCCCGTTAACTTCCAACCTTATACTTTATCTATAGGCTTATTTTTCCGAATATTACATGCTTAAATCAAACCAGGAGTACCAACAATGAAACTACTACGGCGTATTTGTTTCACAGTAAGCTAACACAATTATGGCCGTAAACAAATTATGGTCATTCTTTATTGAACAGCCCTCGCACTTTTACTTGTTTTAATAAATGCGAAAACGGGTCTCAGGGGACCTGTAAGGTCACTAAGGTGTGGGGGAAGAGCCATCCTAAGGTTTGACCCTACTCGTTCTTTCCAACAGCGACCTAGACACAAAAGATGCTCCGTAAGTCCTTCCTTCAAACTCTTGTGGTAAGAGTTATTTTGTTTGTGTGCTTCAGGTCGGCGATCACGGTGTTTCCGCAGAGGACAGATGGACGACACGACTACAAGGTTTGGAACCCACAACTGTTCAGCTACGCGGCAGCATCACTGGCGAACCTAGTAACGGTTAATTTACCGAGGTAAGTGCTTCCAAAATTTATTGCCCACGATGTATTGCGAAATGGAGTTTTTATGCTTCAGTGTGCACAATGGACTCCGGAAATGGAACTAACAACATCAAATAAAGCATTTTTGAAAGTTGGGATAATTTTGCTGCATCCAACGTTCCTTCCAGCATTAAAGTAATAGTATATTAGTATATTAATATTTATGGGTTTTGAGAGGTAAGTTGAGGATTATTAGCGATTAAGCACTTCAACGCCTGAGGCATTACACATCAAACCTCTCTAGTCCAATACGTAATTTTATCCATTACCGATTAAAGATGGAGTTGAATTTATAAGCTTTTCTTTATTTATATCGCGTCTACTGAAGTATAGACAATAATCCGAATAAAAGAAAATCCCTAATTCTTTTAGATCTAATTCATGATGAAAACAATAGACGGGCGTAATTCCCTTTGCTTTCCATTTATGTTCATAAAACAGTAATTGAAAGAAAAAATCTGCAAGAACGACGAATATTACTCAAAACTGATTCTAGAACGTGCTACTTCACCATTCGTTAACGCAAAAAGATCATCGCAGTAAATTTTGGTATTCAAATATTTAAACGTTGTGTATGTTTTACTTACTTATTTACCTATTTATTCATTTATTTATTTGTTATCTCCCGAGATAGCCATAACTGGAACGCACTCAATCCTCTTTGTTACGAGCTCCAAATCATACACAGCTCTTTGTAGTTTTTTATCTTTGCCTTCGCAATATTCAATTGTTTCTACTCACAACGCAATGTTGGCAATGAGATGAAGCTTTTAGCTCGTAGTATTTGTAGTGTTCCCAACTAAACCTATTCTCTGTCCTTCTTTCACTTTAATCCTTCTTCTTCTTCTTCTTCTTCTTCTTCTTCTTCTTCTTCTTCTTCTTCTTCTTCTTCTTCTTCTTCTTCTTCTTCTTCTTCTTCTTCTTCTTCTTCTTCTTCTTCTTCTTCTTCTTCTTCTTCTTCTTCTTCTTCTTCTTCTTCTTCTTCTTCTTCTTCTTCTTCTTCTTCTTCTTCTTCTTCTTCTTCTTCTTCTTCTTCTTCTTCTTCTTCTTCTTCTTCTTCTTCTTCTTCTTCTTCTTCTTCTTCTTCTTCTTCTTCTTCTTCTTCTTCTTCTTCTTCTTCTTCTTCTTCTTCTTCTTCTTCTTCTTCTTCTTCTTCTTCTTCTTCTTCTTCTTCTTCTTCTTCTTCTTCTTCTTCTTCTTCTTCTTCTTCTTCTTCTTCTTCTTCTTCTTCTTCTTCTTCTTCTTCTTCTTCTTCTTCTTCTTCTTCTTCTTCTTCTTCTTCTTCTTCTTCTTCTTCTTCTTCTTCTTCTTCTTCTGCTTCTTCTTCTTCTTCTTCTTCTTCTTCTTCTTCTTGGTCTTCTTTTTCTACTTATTCGACTTTTTTACATACTTATTTAAGCACAAATTAAGAGTGTCATGACATCTTTTAGGCAGTAATGAAACATAAAAAGCAGTATTCAGAAGAAGAAATCTGAAAGAATATGGAATAGTACTCAAAACTAATTCTACAGGGCGCTACTTCGCTATTCATAAACGAAACAGGATCATAGCGGCGAATTTTTATATTTACTTGATATTCGAAATTAATTCTTTAGGTTATGCAACACCATATATTTCTTTATTATTTATTTGTTGTTTTTTATTAATGGTCATGATGCTGTTATTACAATAAGGAATCTGGAGATGCACGGAGTAGTACTCAAAACTAATTCCAGAAGGCGCTACCTCCCCATTCTTACACGAAACAATATCATCGCCATAAATTTTGATATTTAATTGATATTTCACATTGTTGTTGCTGTTCATTGTTCACGCTATGCAACACTTTACTTCCTTCTATTTATTTGTTATCTCCCAAAATGCAAATAAACGAAACACAGTCAGACATCTTTGTACGACCACAAAATGGTTCAAACCTCTTTGCCTTTTCTTTACTCTTTCCTTTCGCGACCTTCAATTGTTTATTCTCATAATGCAATACCGTCAATAAGACGAAGTGTTTAGCTCATAGAAATCGCATTGCTACAAACCAAACGACTTTTTGATATTATTTTCATTCTGCTTCTAATTTTTCCTGCCTACACTCCTTTAGAATTCATATTTTCAAAATCTGTCCTGATAATTTTAAGCAGTAGTGAAGGACATGAAACATTAATCATGAGAACATATCTGGAAGAATTACACATATTACTTCAAAATTTCTAAAAGGCAACGCTTCCTCATTTGTAAATGAATCCAAATCATAACAGAAAACTTCTGATATTTGACATTCGACATTTTGGTTGCTGTTCATTTTATGCTATTATTTATTTATACAATTATATATTTTGTAATGCTTCTGTAGAGCAATTTATATCTTTATCGACTAATTTATTTATTTACTTATTTATTTATTTATTTACAGATCTCTAATGTGTTGATCAAGGTATTTAAGGTGAGCTGGCCCAATGTTTTATACTTATCCTCCAGGAGATGTAGCAACCGAACTGGAATAGCTGTCCAGAGATAGCACCACAGGTAATACCTTATACTGAGATGGATTAAGTGTATTCATTTACCAAGATTTACAACATATTATAAGTATGTACTTCACATAACGCTTAGATTCAATTGTTATTTATTGCTTCAAAATAAAGAGCAGCTGCAGTGAATATAGCGATAACAACAAGCCCCACATGCCCGTGAAAAAATCCACCTCGGCCATGCAGCGGTCAGGCAGTTGTACCCTATATTCCGATGGACCATGCCCACTCGCCTGAAACTACGGGTGTATCGTGCGATCATCCTGCCCCTGATCCTGTATGGATGCTAGCTCTGGGGATCGGTGGCTCGTACCACCATCCGCAGACTGCAAGCCGTGCAGAACTGGGCGCTCAGGATGATCTACGATACCGCACGTATGTTTCCTTCACACATCCTGCACTCCCATTCTGGCATACCTTACGTTGAGGACGTTGTGCGTGAACGCTCGCACACATTGTATGCCAGAATTACATCCCCTCCCAACCACCTAGTAAACACACTAGGGCGGTATGACCACCGTGTGCCCAGGAGGAGAAAGAGCTACCGCCTACAAAGGACGCCATTGGGTGGTGAGAACAGTCTCTCATCCCTTCAGCACTACACTCTATCCCGGCCACACTAGGGCTGGATTTGGCCTGTCGGCTGACCCCCTGCAGTCCGGTCCCCCTGTGTGACCCAAATGAGAACCACAACCCAAATGGTCCCCAACCAACCGACCTCTCGCTCTTGGCCCCGCCACACTGGACAGACTCTGCAACGCAGGCCGCTCCTATCGTGGCGGTTTAGGGCACTGGCCTCCTACTTGGAAGCTCATCCCGCCGCCAGGAGCACTAGCAGAGGCCTAATCAGGTCCATCAGTTAACAAGGACATCCAAGCTTTTGAGAAAAGACCAATCCTATAAGACCGCACGGGTAAATCCGCACAGCAGATAGGTACTGTGGCGCTCTACATACCGTCCGGGAGCATCCGGACGACTTGTTCACGCTCTTGGCTCTTGACTTGGCACGAGACTTTGAAAAATTATATTGAAATTTTTCTAGGAACTTGTATCTACAATTTTCAATACACTTGAAAATGTGTGCTTCTTAGGAATTTCATTTGTGTCAAGGATTTTAACGCAATTGCTTGTAAGTAGACTTGATAAGCAGTACTAATGTACCTCAAGTTTGAGAGCAAAGCGTTGTAAAAGTATTTTTGGGTTCGGAGGAATTATGAATTTGTAAAATATATGTAGTTTTGTGATTGGCCGAAGTAGTAGTGGTGTGACGTGGTATGACGTAAAGTGGTGACGTGCCATTGGATCGGCCAATCAAAAAATTAAGTATAAGTAACGATAGTGACGATAAGTCAATAATCTTTGGTAGAGAAATATGTTATTCAATCTTGTTAAGTTACGATAATTCAATAATCTTGAGGAGAGTGACATGTCCTTCAGTCTTGTCGTATAAATATAATAAAATAAGAATTCATCGAAATAATTTGACTTCTTTATTCCGAACCACGCATTGAAACACATGTCTCATGCCTTATTTAGAATTCGATTGATACTTCAAAATAATCATGGAAGTGGACGTATGAACATAATTTTGGAGCTGATGTTGGCGTAGATGCCTTGTAAAAGAGGATCCAAGAAAGAAATCAGAATTAACTACGAATAGTCCAACAAGTTCCTGTTACAAATGGCGCCGCAACGTGTGGCCGAATAGGATAAAGAAGAGGAGATTAAAACATCGTACAGCTCCGTGGGAATATAAAAGGAAAGGAGAAAGAAGAGAGAAGAAAGAAGAAAAAGAGAACTGGTTTAAGTGAGTGAAATTAAAAAAAATAATAGTAGTAGATTTATGTTGCTAAGAAATCAGAAAATAGTTTAAAAGATGGCGAGTAGAAAAGAAATAATAGTGGAAGGAGAAGCTACTGATAGTGGAGGAATGAGTAGGGAGAATGCAGGATTAAGCAAAGATAACGAGTTAATGTTAGAAAGGATAACGAAAATGTTGAAATCAGAGTTGAGTAATGTAAAATCAGAGTTGAAATCAGGGTTCAGTGATTTAAAATCAGAATTAAAACAAGATCTTGAACAAAATATAAATGAATTGAGGCAAGAATTAGCTCAGAATAAAGATACTATTGAAGATTTGAAACAAAGTATGTGCAATTTAGATGTTAACTTAAGACTGGAGTTGGCCAAAAGTGTAAGTTATTTAGAGGTTACTTTGTCACAAAAGTTAAAACAGGAATTGAAAGGTGAGATTGCACAAGAAATTAGAGAGGGAAGACAAGAATGTAAAGAGGATATGGAAAGGTTCTTGCAAACAATAGAACAGAATAAGAATGAAGATAGACAGGAAATTTTGGAATTAAGAGAAATAATTCAGGAAACTAGGTTAGGTCACCACATTGTGAAACAAGAAATAAAAAATTTACAGACAAATGTTGACTTACCAAACAATGAATGTTTTAATACAGGTGATTATCAGAATATGTACGTTGTAAGTTCAACCAATAGGTATTTGGATGTGAACTGTAATGTATATGTACACGAAATGTTCACACAAACACAAATACACGATGAAGATCATAGTCGTCACATGTATGATACACCACACAAAATCATGTTGTTTTCTTTAAGATTTGAACACACAACTAACCTAACCTTCAAACAACATTATGATGTACATGAAAACAAAAGATGGATTTACCAATTTCTGGATGCTTGCAAAGATCAGGTTAGTCAACTGAGAAAAATGTATCACACTAACTGTTCAAAAGTTACGAATATTGATACAGGACAGCTAGAAAAATTAATTATGTGGGCAAATCACCCCACATGAATGACTAAACAGTGAATTCTTTTGCATATAAATTGCGTATAAATTGGGTACAATTCAGTTGTTTCATTTTAATTGTATATATATGTTCGTTTACAAATAGTTGTTAAAATATTTTTGTATTATGGCGCGTTCGTTTACAGTTAATAATTTAAAATTGTTAATTATAAAAATGCTGTAGTGCAAATTTGGGGCGGAGTACAACCCCACATGAAATCAAAGATATATATTTTTAAAAAAATGTGTAATAATAATGCTAAGTGGTTGTTAATTGTTCATTTATTATTATATTTCATTCAATGTATGTCTATTGTTATATTTTATGTATGTTATATTTATGTTACAGTTCATTGTTGTAAACAAAGTTGTTAATTGGGGCCATTCTACGAAATATATGGAAGTATATTGTTAATTCCTTTATTTTGCTATTTTTCCATATATTTCTAAGAGGGGCATTTGTAACCGTATTTTTGGTTTCGGAGCAATTATTAATTTCTAAAATATATGTAGTTGTGTGATTGGCCGAAGTAGTAGTGGTGTGACGTGGTATGACGTAATGTGGTGACGTGCCATTGGATGGGTGAGTTACGATAATTCAATAATCTTGAGGAGAGTGACATGTCCTTCAGTCTTGTCGTATAAATATAATAAAATAAGAATTCATCGAAATAATTTGACTTCTTTGTTCCGAACCACGCATTGAAAAACGTGTCTCATGACTTATTTAGAATTCGATTGATACTTCAAAATAATCATGGAAGTGAACGTATGAACATAATTTTGGAGCTGATGTTGGTGTGGATGCCTTGTAAAAGAGGATCCAAGAAAGAAATCAGAATTAACTACGAATAGTCCAACAAATTCCCGTTTCAAATGGACATTCCGTTACAGCGTTCGAAATATTATATTGTAGTATACATATTTAAATGGTAATATCAGAATTTTACACATTGAATTATAAAATAAATTAAAATGGAACTGAATTTATAATGTATATAAAGTAATACATCTATTTAAATCATATACGTATATAATGAAACCAAAACATTGTGATTTTGTGGTTTCGTATAATTAAAAGTCCGGCTTGCAGTTATTCAAAATGCTCCCCATTTCCGTAGAAAGACACTTTTGTACAGCTCTGAGCAGTTAAATTACTCAACATACACAAACAAAACCTTCAAGGTCGTATGCCACACGACCACAAACAAAAGAGTTCAATTACAAATCACACGATTACCGAGTCCAATTATGACTGTCCCCTGACAAACTGGCCGCGCCTTCTTTTATACCTCCACTCATTGTTTTAGAAATTAGTGGAACGATCTGTGACAATCAAGACGGAACCAGATGGAGACGAACATTCCAGACATCTGTTTGTGTGTGTCGGCAAGGTTTTATCTCCGCACCGCAATGTCTGCGCGCTACGGCCACACGCGTAGCAACAATACCTCGAGGCACTGCTCCCTCCTCAATGCCGATCGTCCAAAACAGCACAATCGTAGCGGACCAGACGATCCACATGTACCACCAACAGCTTTCCTCTGTGCACATTCGGATGCAATTACGAATTTTAAACATAAATTGCGCGGAACATTTTGAGAAAGCGAATTTATCAAAGATAAAATTTCTAAGACCTTCAAAGTGAAATAAAATATATTCTGGACTTTGAACCTATATATACCTTATATATAAAGTACAAGTGTACTTTCTATTTATGGCCTCTAAGTATTTCGGCAAAAGTTAATACAAATGTAAATTTGTTTTGAGATTTTCCTAAATTTGAGTTTATATCGCGTTAAATGATTCAGAATAGAGAACAAAATGTCATATTTTGATATAGTTTACTAAATTTTAGAGATTGCAATACGTTTGGTAACTTTAAATATCGAAGGCTACATTGTTAAGAGTTTAATTTATATAAATATTTTGTTGAAAATATATTTTAAATTTATAATACAAAATGCAGACTTATGAATTTGGAGGGTATTATATGTAAATAATTTTATGTTTTAGAATAATTAAGTATTAATTATGTAATAATGGAATTGATTAATGCATGCTTAGGCACGCTTAATAAATGTATATAACATAATGTACAATGTATTGAGTAAATTAATATAAAATATGGATTTAATTAAATTTGAAATACTTTTACTGTTTTATTGAATTTGTGATTATGATGTTTGACTATGTTTCTGGAACTTGAATACATTTCCTATCTGTTTGCTCTTTGGTTATATTTAATGTTTATTGTCTGCACTACCTATAGGGAAGTAGACAGTCCATCCAAAAGTTAGATATCCAGATGTCACTGGGAATACACTTTTGGACTACCCTGAATTAAAAAAAAAATGATTAGTTTCTCTACACGTACATAGCAGGTAGAGATGATACAGCAATCCGTCCAAAAATTATTAAACCAAAATGTATGTTAAATCCAAAAATGGTTTTCACTTTCTTTATTTTGTACTTAATAGGTAGAGATTCCGTACTTAGATTTCAATAGAAATAATTTTTTTGAAACTACCAGAATTCACAACTTCTTTTGGGGCACTCCTGTCTAGTGGTAGAACACCAAAGCTTAAACTTGTGGGAGATCAAACACGGTGCCACGCCGTAGTACACATCAATTCAATGGCTATATATCTGCTTAGTAAAATTTTGTAAAAAGTTGTAAGGCTGTGAGAGGAAGTCGAGTTTTAAAGATGCTAAATACAAGTATTATTGTATTCTTATTTGATAGCTGTGAGTAATCAAATTATAAAGGTATATAAAATTAATACGAAGTAGACAATCCATCATAAAATTAGATATCCAGATTTCACAGGGGATACACATTTTGGGCTACCCTGAATTTTAAAGAAAAGTGGATTTTAGTCTCTCCTCCACGTACGAGGGTCCTTCAACAAATAACTGAACGAATTTTTTCATTAACACATAATGGCTTTATTTCATTAACATTTACCTACATACTTTCGAAGTATTCTCCCTCTGATGAAATACAATTATTCCAAAGATTTACCCATTGTTCGAAACACTCATTGAACCCATTTTTGGACAGTCTGTTCAGGATACCCATGACAACATTGTTCAACTCCTTATCGCTTTGAAAATGGCGACCACGAAGCTGCTGTTTCACTTTAGGGAAGAGGTGAACATCGCATGATGTGAGATCAGGAGAATAATGGGGATGAGGCATGTCCTCAATGGCCATTTCTGGGATAACATCTTGAGTTGCATGAGATCGATGAGCAAGGAGCATTGCCCTGATGCAAGATCCAAACTCACCTTGAGAGATCTGGTTGCTTTTCGGTGATTCTTTATCTTCAGTGGTCCCTTGAGTACGTAACAGTAGTAAGCACTAGTTACTGTGCGTTGATTGGTTACAACATGATCATACAGAATGCCCTGTTTGTCAAAGAATACGAGATGCATGAACTTTCCTGCACTTTTCTGAACTTTTGCTTTCTTAGGCCTAGGGCTCGATGAATATTTCCACTGCGAACTCTCCTTATTTGTTAACTGGTCGTAATGCTGGAACAAACTCTCGTCACCAGTGATGACCCTATTCAGAAAGTCTGACTCCCGTCGTAAACTTCCTAGCCCGCCTCGTAGATGGTGGCATGTCTGCCACACGTTCAAGAGGTCCCGAGTTCGAATCTCGGTCAGGGTGAGTTACCTGGATAAGGTTTTTCCGGGGTTTTCCCTTATCCTTCAAGATGAATGTCGAGTATCTATAAGCTCCATGGAACCTGAACTGATTTACGCATCATTTCACCCAGTACATTCACCGTCCGATATGACAACGTTGGAGGACGTAAATTACAAAAAAAAAAAAAAAATGTCGTCGTAAACTTCCGAGCCACTCCTGACACTCCCAACTGACTCTCTAACTCCTAACTTATTGACTCTGCATGACTGAGACTCGCACGACTGCTAGAGGAAGGATTCGTCATTCCATCAATAGCAGCCATGGCGCTCCAGGGAGGTTTATTCAAATTCAATTATATCACTTCGGGTATTCATTGAAGGAACCTCGTACCTAATAAATAGAGCAGATATTGCCCTATGTCCAAGATTGAAAAACTGAAGTATATTTTGAATGCAAAAATAGAACACCTAGGTTTAAATGTATGCGGGGTCGAACCCACTGCCACGCCCTAGTACAGAGGAATCCAATGGTCATATATTTGCTTAGTAAACTTTTTGTAAAAACGTGTAAGACTGTGAGGAGAAGTGAAACTTTGGTGATACTGAATGCAAGTGTTAGTGTATTCTCATTTGAATGCTGCAAGTAATGAAATCATAAAATTATAAAATAAAATATATAATTTATATTTTATTACTACGGTATATTTGGTATATTGTATATTTTATTGTATAGGTGTTCTTCCCATGGACAGGGGTGCTACAAAAGATGGCTAGGTGAAGGTTTGATGACCACAAATGTTATAACCTTATACTATTATAACCTTATACTAGTCTTAGGCACACACCCTTGTTCTGCAAATGCTTGTTCCGAATTCTGGTAGTCTCAAAATGTCTATTTCTATTCAAATCTAAGTACAGAATCACTACCTTCTCTAAGTATTAAATATATTATAAAGAAAGTGAAAACTATTTTTGCATTCAAAATATACTTCAGTTTTTCAATCTTGGACATAGGGCAATATCTGCTCTATTTATTAGGTACGAGGTTCCTTCAATGAATACCCGAAGTGATATAATTGAATTTGAATAAACCTCCCTGGAGCGCCATGGCTGCTATTGATGGAATGACGAATCCTTCCTCTAGCAGTCGTGCGAGTCTCAGTCATGCAGAGTCAATAAGTTAGGAGTTAGAGAGTCAGTTGGGAGTGTCAGGAGTGGCTCGGAAGTTTACGACGACATTTTTTTTTTTTTTTTTTTTTTTTGTAATTTACGCCCTCCAACGTTGTCATATCGGACGGTGAATGTACTGGGTGAAATGATGCGTAAATCAGTTCAGGTTCCATGGAGCTTATAGATACTCGACATTCATCTTGAAGGATAAGGGAAAACCCCGGAAAAACCTTATCCAGGTAACTCACCCTGACCGAGATTCGAACTCGGGACCTCTTGAACGTGTGGCAGACATGCCACCATCTACGAGGCGGGCTAGGAAGTTTACGACGGGAGTCAGACTTTCTGAATAGGGTCATCACTGGTGACGAGAGTTTGTTCCAGCATTACGACCAGTTAACAAATAAGGAGAGTTCGCAGTGGAAATATTCATCGAGCCCTAGGCCTAAGAAAGCAAAAGTTCAGAAAAGTGCAGGAAAGTTCATGCATCTCGTATTCTTTGACAAACAGGGCATTCTGTATGATCATGTTGTAACCAATCAACGCACAGTAACTAGTGCTTACTACTGTTACGTACTCAAGGGACCACTGAAGATAAAGAATCGCCGAAAAGCAACCAGATCTCTCAAGGTGAGTTTGGATCTTGCATCAGGGCAATGCTCCTTGCTCATCGATCTCATGCAACTCAAGATTTTATCCCAGAAATGGCCATTGAGGACATGCCTCATCCCCATTATTCTCCTGATCTCACATCATGCGATGTTCACCTCTTCCCTAAAGTGAAACAGCAGCTTCGTGGTCGCCATTTTCAAAGCGATAAGGAGTTGAACAATGTTGTCATGGGTATCCTGAACAGACTGTCCAAAAATGGGTTCAATGAGTGTTTCGAACAATGGGTAAATCTTTGGAATAATTGTATTTCATCAGAGGGAGAATACTTCGAAAGTATGTAGGTAAATGTTAATGAAATAAAGCCATTATGTGTTAATGAAAAAATTCGTTCAGTTAATTGTTGAAGGACCCTCGTACGTGGAGGAGAGACTAAAATCCACTTTTCTTTAAAATTCAGGGTAGCCCAAAATGTGTATCCCCTGTGAAATCTGGATATCTAATTTTATGATGGATCGTCTACTTCGTATTAATTTTATATACCTTTATAATTTGATTACTCACAGCTATCAAATAAGAATACAATAATACTTGTATTTAGCATCTTTAAAACTCGACTTCCTCTCACAGCCTTACAACTTTTTACAAAATTTTACTAAGCAGATATATAGCCATTGAATTGATGTGTACTACGGCGTGGCACCGTGTTTGATCTCCCACAAGTTTAAGCTTTGGTGTTCTACCACTAGACAGGAGTGCCCCAAAAGAAGTTGTGAATTCTGGTAGTTTCAAAAAATTTATTTCTATTGAAATCTAAGTACGGAATCTCTACCTATTAAGTACAAAATAAAGAAAGTGAAAACCATTTTTGGATTTAACATACATTTTGGTTTAATAATTTTTGGACGGATTGCTGTATCATCTCTACCTGCTATGTACGTGTAGAGAAACTAATCATTTTTTTTTAATTCAGGGTAGTCCAAAAGTGTATTCCCAGTGACATCTGGATATCTAACTTTTGGATGGACTGTCTACTTCCCTATAGGTAGTGCAGACAATAAACATTAAATATAACCAAAGAGCAAACAGATAGGAAATGTATTCAAGTTCCAGAAACATAGTCAAATATCATAATCACAAATTCAATAAAACAGTAAAAGTATTTCAAATTTAATTAAATCCATATTTTATATTAATTTACTCAATACATTGTACATTATGTTATATACATTTATTAAGCGTGCCTAAGCATGCATTAATCAATTCCATTATTACATAATTAATACTTAATTATTCTAAAACATAAAATTATTTACATATAATACCCTCCAAATTCATAAGTCTGCATTTTGTATTATAAATTTAAAATATATTTTCAACAAAATATTTATATAAATTAAACTCTTAACAATGTAGCCTTCGATATTTAAAGTTACCAAACGTATTGCAATCTCTAAAATTTAGTAAACTATATCAAAATATGACATTTTGTTCTCTATTCTGAATCATTTAACGCGATATAAACTCAAATTTAGGAAAATCTCAAAACAAATTTACATTTGTATTAACTTTTGCCGAAATACTTAGAGGCCATAAATAGAAAGTGCACTTGTACTTTATATATAAGGTATATATAGGTTCAAAGTCCAGAATATATTTTATTTCACTTTGAAGGTCTTAGAAATTTTATCTTTGATAAATTCGCTTTCTCAAAATGTTCCGCGCAATTTATGTTTAAAATTCGTAATTGCATCCGCAGTCCTCCCACTGGGCGCTCCTCACAGCTAGCCAAGAAACTGACTGACCTTCATCCAGCCCGACGTGTTGCTTATATA
Source organism: Mantis religiosa (assembly GCA_030765055.1). NCBI lineage: Eukaryota > Metazoa > Arthropoda > Insecta > Mantodea > Mantidae > Mantis > Mantis religiosa. Next base: position 228,823,622 of record CM060950.1, read on the forward strand.
GGGTCAGCTGGCGAACCTGGAAGGTTCTGGATTAGATGAAATATCCCGTAAGTTCGAGAACTCACGTGGAACAGAAAGAGACGGCGCAGTGATGTTTCTTTTTCAGCCACCCCTCGGTACCGCTATAAGACAAACGAGTGGGCGTGGCGAATGCCGACCGTCTCCTGCTGCTGCCGCCGGTTCTATAGGGAGTTCCGACGTTTGGGTGACAATATATATACAAAAACGTTATTATATTATATAATAGGTTTCATTCTCTTTTTAAATTTCAAAGTATTGTCGCGTGGCATTGTGTCGATAGCTGCGGCCGACGCGAAAAAGAGACAGACAGTTCAGCGCGGAGATAAAAGCTTGCCGAAAATGAGAGAGAAGGAGACGGATAGATGCCTCGAAGGTTCGTCTCTTTCTGGTGCCGCCTTGATCGTTACAGAACGTTCCACTAATTTCTAGAACAACCAGTGGGGGAATAAAAGAACGCACGGCCGGTTTTTCAGGGTACAGTCGTAATTGGACTCCATAATCCTGCAAGTGCACCTGTGATTTGAAAGTGAAATCTTTTGTTTGTTGTCGTGTGGCAGACGACCTTGAAGGTTATATTTGTGTATGTTGCGTAATTCTGCTGCTCAGAGCTATAGAAAAGAACCTTTCTAAGGAAAAATGGAGCATTTTGAAATTCTGCAAGCTGGAGTTTTGATTCTCCGAACCCACAAAGTCACATCTAATGTCAGGAGTGGAACACAACGATGGAGGCTGCATTAGCGAGGATTCTAGTAGAGCTGAAAAATATGAGAACAGCCAATGGCATCGTCGCTGCGAATACGCATGCGGGTAGTAGCAACTTGTCCACGACGATAAACACGGAAGTGAAAGTGGCGAACGTCAACATGACCATGGAAATGAAGGCCGAATTATTCGAAATGAAGTCTGTGAACGAGGCCCTGGCCGATAAATTAGAAGAACAGTTGGCCAGCGTGAAGGAGGACGCACGGAGCTGGGCAAGCAGATTGATCAAGTGGACAAGCGCGTCTAACACCTGAAGAAACGCGTTAATGAACTTGAAGTAAAGTCCAACAGCATAACAAAATCCCTGAGCGCCATGGTGTAGGGCATTGCCGGCAGATGGATGAAGGATTTAAATGCCAACGGATGGTACGTGAAACAACGTCTACGCACGTCAAACCACGTAAGTTCTACAGCGCGTCAGCCTTCGAAGTCCTCTGGCGCCCATTCGACACAGTGGCCAAGCACAACAAGTGGTCACAAGAAGAAGAGGCCATAAACCAAATGGCCAGCATCCAGGGACGGCCAGCAGAGGTGATGAACGCGGTCCAGGGATCTGTGACACCCAGAGACATCTGGGAGACCCTCGAAAAACGCTTCAGAATCCACCGCTTAGCCGCAGCCTATCGTAGCCAACTGAGTCAGGATGCAACAGCCAGGGGAGACGCTGCGGGAGTTTGCCCTGGCAATTCAACCACTGGGCAGCAAAGCCTTGGTCTATCTCCCACCAGAGTTCATATCCCGGAAAGCCGTATACAGCATCGGTGATAGCGTACGAGACGTGGAGGTAGTCAGCACCTAATGCTCGGTGACTACAAGACAATCTAGGAAGCCCTAATGGACCCCGAACAAGACGTCCAGTTTGGGACGGAGTTGGGGAAGTGGGAGCCTGTGATCAGGGTAACGCCAATTGAACACACCCAGGAGCCGGTGCCAACGCAACATCTGGGGCCCCGGCTGGAAGGCTTAATGGAGATGGCGGCCAACCACCTGACCGCAGAACAGCTCGAGAAGGTGCGACAACTGTTGGGACGATACCACGAAGTTTTCAGCTAAGATAACAGTGACTGCGGCTGCATGGACTGAGTGCTTCAACGCATCGACACCGGAAACGCTGGGCCTATTCGCAACCAACCAGACGCGTTCCGCTGGAAAAGCAAGCGGCGATACGGGACATGCTGGAGGATATGAGATCTATGGGAGTAATTGAAGAGTCTGAAAGCCCTTGGTGGTCCCCTATATTCTTGATGAGAATCAAGATGTGAGCTCCTGTCGACAGTAAAGACATCTGAGCCCTTCAGCAAGTACTTGTACGGCCAGCCACTCCACCTGAGGTCTGACCACTCCGCCCTAACCTTGCTAATTAGTTTTAGGGACCTGGGAGGCCAGACAGCCCGTTGGGTCTAGAGGCTGCAGGAGGAGAACTGCACCTCGAAACATCATAGAGAGAAGAGCCACGCCAACGAAGTCGACAGATTCCGAAGATCCTGCCCGGAATAGTGCGACCAGTGCATAAGAGTGGAAGAGAAGGAGCGTGCCGCAGCAGTCCGAGTAGTCACGGCAGTACCTGCGGATGGCTGGGATGGCGCAGGCCTGAGGAGGGAGCAGCTGGCGGACGCAGACTTGGGGCCACTCTTGAGGGAAGTGGAGGCAGGGACGAGGCCAACCTGGGAGGACATCGCACCGAGGAGCGCCACCTGCAAGTCGTACTAGGCGCAATGGGACTCGCTGAAGTCCAGAGAGGGCGTGCTGTTCCGGGTTGAGCCCAGAGGTTCTACTCCCATTAGTCCTGAACCCGTAGGAACTGGATCCGGGCCTCCTTCAACCAGGGAGTTATCCGAGCTGTCCCAAAGGGCGCTCGGCGTTCTCCTTGGGGCTTTCCATAGGGCAAGACCTAGACACCAACAAGCCCCCCATCTGGTCCTATGAACTAAAGACGGGATGGAAGTGGATACGCCACATACGCGCGCCAACACCAAAGGTGAAGACTACCGATATGACCGCGGTAGGGCTTTCTGGTGATCTAGCACACCTTCTACTAGCTTTGCAGGCTAGTACCCGGGAGAAATAATGACTTCCCTCAACTCCGTCCGAAGACGTACCCGATCCTCACGGGTATCGGGAACACACTGCCCCCTCGAGTCCATCCAAATCCGAACTACTCCCGAAGGAGGGGTTCGGCTGTTTTCCCCGAGATTCCTCTAGTAACGTCAGAGGTACCACGAGTGCCAAGGTTCCGCAGCGCCCGCACTTTGGCAGCTGAAGTGGACGGATCTCCTCCCCTACGGGAGCTGTTCCGGTTATGAGAATCACCCGATAGGAAGACGTAGAGAGAACAGTTGGTACTTCCCGGAGTAAGGTACCGAAGATCTTGAAAGAAGTGCACGCCGGTACTTCAGGAGGACAACTGGTAAGAACGGAACGATTGACAAACTACGGCAGCGCTACTACTGGCAGGGGCTCCGAGCAGATGCTGAGAGATGGTGCCGTCAGTGTCACGTGTGTGCAACGAGTCGCGGCCCCCGGACTAGGCCCCGGGTCCGCATGCAGCAGTACAACGTCGGAGCGCCATTCGAATGGATCAGGGTTGACATTGCTGGACCGTTCCCAGTTTCCGACCGAGGCAACAAGTACCTAATGGTGGTCGTGGACTACTTCACCAAGTGGCCGGAGGTGTATGCCATCCCAAACCAAGAGGCAAAGACAATCACAGACTGCCTCGTGGAGCAAGTGTTCTCTCGATTTGGGGTACCGTTAAAACTACACAGTGACCAGGGTACCAACTTTGACTTCAACCTAATGAAGGAGGCACTACAAAGGCTTGGGGTGAACAAGACCCGCACGACGCCTCTACATCCCCAGTCGGATGGCATGGTCGAAAGATACATCAAGACCTTAGAGGAACAAATGAGGAAGGTCGTGGCCAGTCATCAGCGAGACTGGGACGTCAAGGTGCCACTGTTTTTGCTGGCCTACCGCTCGTCTACACACGACACAACTTGGATGACGCCCGCCGGCTTAATATTCAGCCGAGAGTTACGCCTCCCTTGTGACGTGCCTTTTGGAAGACCTCCGGAAGCGAAACAGCCAGCGACCGAGTATGTGGAGAACTTGGTGGACCATCTCCACGACATGCACGAGATGGCTCGCTAAAACATCTAGAAGGCGAGCGACTGCATGAATACCAGGTATGACAGGCAAGCCAACAGCCAAGGGTTCCAGCAAGGTGACCTGGTCTGGTTGTACCGCCCAACCCGGACTAAGGGACGCTACCCGAAGTTCCAGCAGCCATGGCAAGGAACGTACAGGGTGGTGAAGATCTGTGGTTCAAATGGCATTGAATTTTTCAGTCTGACTCTACGTTCCCACAATTTAGCCTACACACGGCCAGTGTGAAAGAATAATTAATTTTCATTAATTAACACTAATAGTGGTTTACTATACGAAGCCCGGGCCTTAAAGTACTTACAATATGTAAGTCGCCATTTAGGCAGTTGTCTCATGTGTGTATTAGAACTCCTAAGTGGTTTACCGGAAAAAATACCAGTCAGTTAGAGAATTTAATGTCATGTCGGCACGTTGGCCGTAGTAGCACAATGGTAGTGCGGCTGGACGGAAACCAGAAGATCCGTGGTTCAAATCCCGGCTATGGCATTGAATTTTTCAGTCTGACTCTACGTTTCCACAATTTAGCCTACACACGGCCAGTGTGAGAGAATAATTGATTTCCATCAAAAAGGTGAGCTTAAAACTTCTAGCTACCCCTCCTCACAGTGAATTGCTGCAACTATTTCTTCTCGAATAACGAACGGAATTTCTCTATCTTCGTAATTATATTGTTCAAAATGTGTCATTTTGAAGGACTGTGTTTGAGGCATTTCCCGGCCTTCTCTGAAAACTTTTCATAACTGTTCTCTGTATTTCGTTCAAGAAAGTTGTCCGACTTACCTGCTGTCTCATATAGATTTTGTAGATGCCCACTGCACCACAGTATCTAATTGCCAAGTTTGGTGGTTTTTCAAACCCAGTATAGTATGTGAAGTTGAGGACCAAAGTATTTAAACAGCATAGAAACAAATGAAAGAAACCAATGAAAGGAAGTAAAATGAATGGATAACCCACCCACATAACCAACCAATAAATAAATAATTAAATACAAATCCCCTTGAGTTTGTCCAAATGATTTGCATAGTCCCTTAACGTACTACCACTAATGCAAACTAAAGAAAAACGTTTAACTAATGAAATTATTGAATGCGGATATTACCATATTCTCTCTCGTCTACTTTAAGGAAATCTTCCACAATTAATCCTTGAAGTCTAATTTAGAGAAGAAGTTTCCTTGGTACAATTCATTGAGCATATTGTCTACGTTCTCATGTCTGAATACACTGTTTGTTCAAATTTTTTGGCATCTAGTGTGGCACGAATCTTTTCATTTGATGTCTTAACCATGCAGATCAAATTTAAAAGAGGTGAGCTTAAAACTTCCAACTACCCTTCCTCACATTGAATTGCTCCAACTACTTCATCTCGAATAACGAACGGAATTTCCCTTGGTTTGTAATTATACTGTTCAAAATGGGTCATTGTCAAGGACTGTGTTTGTGGCATTTTCCGGCCTTCTCATAGAACTTTTCATAAATCTCTATGTTTCGTCTAAGAAATTTGTCCGATTTACTTTCTCTCAAAAATAGAGAGATGCACTGTTTCTTGCACCACATTATATATTTGCTAAGTTTGGTGGTGTCACAAACCCAGTATAGAATGGGACATAGAGAACCAAAGCATTTAAACAGCACAATAACAAATGAAAGAAGCAAATGAAGGAAACAAATGAAGGAAGCAAATGAAGGAAACAAATGAAAAAAACAAATGAACTTTGCTGATGATATGTTTGCTAGTTGAGTAAATCGCCTTTTTAAAAATTATTCCCGTTGTAAAGATTGATTACATTAGAAAATTAGCTGAATTACCGTACAAATCCTGTAATTGTGGTAGTAATTGTGGTAGTCATTTAATAACAAAAGTGTAGTTGGTTTTCTCTTTCTTTTTACCGTTATCGAAATTACAGAAGATAGGGCTGTTGAGCCTCATTTTCATTCCTTGAAATACATTAGAACAACTAATTACGTGGCTACAGATATGATATATTTATAATCATTGAAGTTATTTTTTATGATTATGCACCCCTGTCGCGTATAATAATTGACTAACCTCTCACGGTGGACACACGCAGTATCCAAGTCCTCTATTTATGTTTCGTAACTGAATATACGCCAACTTAATAATTCACTCTTATAATGGACCAGATAAGAGAGGTTCACAGCGCTGGTAACTTGTAGCTCAATACGCCTCAACGCTTTGTCGAGTCATACATGCTCGCGATATACTCAACACTATTATAGACATGGCCTCCTGCAAATATCATTGCCAAACCAAAGAAGCCCAATAAATTTCCCAAAACAACAAATTAAAAAAATTGACCTTACATGTGAAACCACCTAATACATATGTCGACTGCATACCGGAGATGTTTGAATAGTAATTCATGGATCAGTAGTAAATGTTTGTAAAACTGATCAAAAGGGAGGTCATGGTCACTACATGGGTTAGTGCCACTTTTTACACTGTGGCCTAGTGTCGCATGTCGCGTCAAGTTTATATGCTCAACTGTAGGTTTCAGTATAAGCTCCTAAGAGCGACCCTGTAGCATCGAACCACCCCGCTAAATTGTCATGGCAGCCGTTTTATATACTAAATGAAATATCCACTTTGTGTCCGTGACAGTTTGTATATTCTATGTTCGTTTCCTATAAATTAACGCCTACATAATTGTAAGAGAATTTTACATTTTATAACAACACTAATAATTTTAAAACGTTTTATAGTATTTTCGCATTCTAGAGCTGTTTGTATATGGAGTTCAAAGCCAAGTAATTTACAAATACAAACAAGTATGAATTGAAAGTATATTAACAGAATTAACTCATATTAAGCTACAGAGGAAAACAGCATCCTTCCAAATTTAAATAATTAATTAAATAAGATTGACGGAAAGAAAAAAGCCTGATCATTGGTCTCTTTTCAATACCAATCATTATTAATTTTTTCGTGTACAGTCATAACGATACCAATTTTTATTGAAAACTTATCTAGGAATATACATATATGCAAAACTTAAAGAAATTCATTGAAAACTTTAGTGTCTGGACTATAAGGAGTATTAAAATGCTAAAGGTTCGCCATGAAGAAAAATCTAGTTAGAAGCCCTAAATATAAAGAACATTTTCTTCTATGTTTGAAAAACCATCCTGCACTGTATGAAGACCGCTCGGCTAGTTTACTATCCTCTTCTTCTTTTAATTTAGTCACCTTTAACCGCTGCTTGACAGATTTATATTTGCTCAATGAACATAGATCACTTTGTTTTAGGTTTCACCTATCTCTAATACTGCTAATTTTCCTGCTAACAAGACTTACTTTGCTTGCTGAAACTTTTGCCTTAACTTTAAGTCTATCTTTATAACCCATATTAAATTCACTATCAGCTGCAATCACTGCAATTTGCAATTTCTTTCTTAATACAAAAACTTCCTTGTGACATTTACTTCATGGAAACTTTCATTAGCATTTTGTGCTTCTCCTTTAATGCAACTTTTCCATAGAATAGTATTAACAAATGTATTTATTTTTGACTATGAGATGGAAATTGTAAGTCAAATAGTTCATGCAATTCATACTCATGGTCATACGGAACTTCTGACTAGAGATATGACCGTTACCAATGCCCAGAAATACATCAACCATTCTTCTATTTACATCAAAAGGTGACCTACTAGAATCACTGTTAACTCTTGGGCTATAATATGTTTTCACTTAACATTTACTTTAAGCATAACATTCTAGTATCACTACTTACTCTTATGGCTAGAACACCTTAAAGTTTCATTGCTTTGAAATAGCCACTGTACTCCATACCTAACTTAACCTGGTATGAATCATATACCTTCTGTTGCGACAAGTAGGCAATACAATGTCAAATCAGGTTTTATTCCTATTATAAACAGTAATAACTTAATATAAGCTGCTATCCACAGCTTTCACTTACATGTAAACCATATTTCATAAACACTAAATGTCAGTGGAAATGTTTGTTTACTTTCAACAGCAATAAGTGGGAAATAATATATAAAATGGTAGCGGAGACGTTCAGTATCGTCCACAAACATCCAGAACATATCTCTGCACATTACCACAGTTACAGAATCAAACCGCGTAGTTTAAACGTGAGAATTCCAACAATTCCTTTGCGACACACTGGAATAAGCAATATAAATAGCCACGCCCCCAGCAAATGAGCGTTTAAAATATAACGTAGCCGCTCTTCAATTTGCGCTAGTGCCTAACTGACGGCAGATTCTGAAACTACAATGTTTAAAAATAATTTAAATAAAAAAAACAGAACATGACGTTTTTTGTCATTTTGACGAGATTTCACCGATGCCTCCCCTTAAATGAGGCTCAAGTGAGCCCAGGGGCCCTGAAGTTTAGAGTTACACGACACTTCTATTTCAGGATAAGAGAAAACCTTGGAAAACCCCTTAACCGGATAACTCACCCTGACCGAGATTCGAACTTGAGACCTCTTGAACGTGAGGCAGACACGCTACCATCTACACTACACTACCTAATGTTCAAATTAATTATAAGAATCAGATCCTGCTCAGAGAACGCGCTGTCCTTGCCATGAAGTATAAAGATGTCCACCAACTTAATAATTTTACACGATCCAACATTAAAAGTGAATAAATTATAATATATAATTCCATAGACATCATTGTCGAAGCAGATGAAATAGTTAATTCCCCAACGGAGATTTTTAATTCTCTTGATCTGCCAGGAATGCTACCACACATATTCAAATTAAAATTAGGTTTGTCAATTATCAATTTGTGTAATGTTAACCAGCCAAAACTCTGTAACGTCACGCGGCTTGCAGTTAACAAATTGATGAACAACGTAGTGGAGGCCACGATATTAACTTGGGCATTTCAAAGGCGAGGATGGCCTCATTTCTAGAATTCTATTTGGGTGTGCAAAATTGTATTTGTGACTATTATGTTATAATTAGTGCTACTTTTAATTTTAAGATAATAACGTATGCAAAATACGTATACCGGATATAGCAAATAAATTAACAAGGCAAATATGAAAATAAAAACAAACGATAGCGCTTGTCTAGTAACAGCAAAGGATAAACAAACTGTAAAGATTGAAAGGCCTGGAACATTTCAGATAGAACTGAGTAGTATACCTAAAAGATATTCGAGTAAATATATGTAACCAGTATTCATAATAATTTGCTATCACAGTGAAACAACTTCTAGGTGATCTATAATAGCTAATGGATATATGTAATTGTTCGCAATGTAATAATTATCCATCTTTAACTACCAAATATAAAAGCGTTCAGTGTGGATTATGTAAGGTTTTGTGTTCATTTATTTGTGTTTAATTAATGCTTTGTAGTTTAAGGAGTATATTTTCGCTGTTTTGTCCTATAATTATATGCTTTTGTGTAGTTATTTATGGATTTTTTTGAGAATCTCCTGTAGGTTTAGGAAACATAGTGATTTAAGTTACACCGCTTTCTGCTGGTGTAGATGTGTTTTATTTGAAGGAGAGCAATTTCAAGGCATCTCAACTGTAGCAGAGAAAGGTAAGGTGATTGTATCGTTTTCTAAGATTTTCGTTAAATTTTGTTTCATATATATATATATATATATATATATATATATATATATATATATATATATATGTAAAAATACATCCAAATTAATGGCTTTCCTCATGAAACATCACTTGAGCATCTGGAATTCATCACATACTTTGCTAGTATATATACTGAAACATATAATTGAATATGTGGTGCACCAATCATCGTTGTTACGAAGTCCTCTTCCTGCAATATTTCGCTTGTAGTTTATGATTGTTTCATTAGTAAACATACCTCAAAATTTGCAGACAAGCGTCAAACACTTCAAGTATAAGGACGTCAGGAATAAAGTTTCTGCGCCATTTATCATTTGAGCAGTATTGATTTTCTATATAGTTCACACTAAAAATAGTGAAAGACATTGTTTCTCAGTTTGTAATTTTTATCTTCCAGAAGTACAGAATCACAAAATTTAATTCAAACAGTTGACTGGATATTCGTTTGTCAAAATAAATTATTATACCAACAAAGGTTTAGTCTTTTTAATCTTATGTTGTGTCAGTGTTCCTTACTACTACAACATCAATTAAACAACAAATTTGCAAACTATGAAGCTATTAACAGTGAAGTAAACAACTGTATACATATATAATAATTTGTAACTTAAAACTTCACTTACCTTATAAGGAAAGTTTCATCACTTCTTATAAGTTAAATGAATTTTTAAGTTACAAAGTATTATATTTGTATATATCAGTTAAACAATGAATACATATAACGGTATTTCAGATATTGAGGATATGTTTTGTTCGCTTCATCACTTCATATATTACTTACGACAGAGATTTAGGAAATGTATTTATAGAATTAGTAGAATTTATAAAATTTATCAACAAGGTATATTTGTAAAAGAATGTTACACTGAAATTAAATACATATTACACAAATATAACTGTTATAAACAAAAACTTAACTTATCTTAAGAAAATGATATCAACTCCTTTTAACAATTGATAATTGCCTGACGATGCAAGCAATTTGTGAAATCTATCGCAATTAATAATAAAAATTGACAAATGTTCTAAACATAAGCGAAATGTTTGATATAAATAACTATATTTGTGTAATAATCATTGCTTCACTGTAGCTAACTTCATTTTCTATGTAATTCAATACATATCTTAATAAATTGACATTCGTATTCCATGACCATATAAATACTCCGGTGCTATAAATTGAATTATATTTTGCCTTTTTACATTAAAGACAAGTGTTTCTATATAATGTAGATTAAAAATTTATGATAGGAGGTCTCAGAACCGTGCATGAGAGTAGTTAAGTACTAAACTTCTTTGTCGTATTCCGCCAGTGATTCTGTCATTTTCTTACAGCTCAATATGTGCTATCTTTCGCAGATGTCCTCGCACAACAAACATTTGCATGCCACTTTCGGTTCATGTACTGTTTTTTGTTATTACACACTTTAAAATGGAAGCCATGTACTGCAATTCTAGAGATGTAGTTTATGTAGTTTAATGTGAGTTAGAAAGAAAATGTGAAATTGTGTGACAATGAATTAAAGTTTCTTAGTAAGTATTTCTTTTGCAGTTTTAATCCAATTGAAAATACCCATATAGATTTCAAAAGTACAAGCAAATAAATATTAAATATGTTTTCTTTTTATTATTAAGGTTATATAAGTTTTTTTTAAATTTTAGTAATTTAATGCAATAGATTTTAAATATTTTCTTTTGAACTAAGGCTGGTGAAATAAAAATGAATGAAATAATTATTCGTTATAATCTTGTAAAAGCAGGGGATTAGAAAAATACAATATTTTAAAGGTTTTACTGTGTTAGGCATACGATCATATGGTAAGCGGTTAATCTTAATAACACAGAAACAAAAAGAGATACACTGGAAAAATTAAATTCCTTGTGTACACATAAGTGTTGATTAAAAAACTAAATTTCAACTAAGTTTTACTGAAAACTTATAAAAAGCGACATTATCAGTGTTACCTATACTTCATGTTACAAGATTTTTATGGCCTACATTATGAATGGAACAATATATTCATTTGTTCGCCATATTATTTGTCCTTAGTGTGGACCATATTTCTGTAAATTTAGTATAGTTAATTAATGAATAAGCAATAAAAAAAGCTTTAGATATTGAGATGAGTATTTGTATGCTAAATAAAGACAAGTCTTACAAAAACTTGAGAAAGGCTGAATCGATTTACCTAATTTTAGTTCTGTAATATTTGTATAAGTCGATGGAATTTTTGAGAGGCGAGAAAGAAAACCTGAAGTTATTATGAATTGGGTTGTTACCTAAATATAAAGATACTCACGCAAAGTTTTATGGAACACATACACCTTCTTTTATTTTGACAAACAGAAGCATTACAAAGCAGAAACATATTCTCCTCCTTGCCAAAATCTTCAAAGATATTTCACTTACTATATTTTATCAAACAATGTTTATCGTTGTTATCAAGAATGAAATTTGTTTATGTAGTCTGACATATGCCTTTCGAAGATTAGGCAAAAAGTTAATATCTGAACACATTATAAGGCTATAAATATTTGACTACATCAGTTTTCAAATATTGGGGAATATTTGGATATCTTCTTCCTATAATTTGTGTTTGTGAATTCGTGAACGTACGTCTACAATTTCCCGCACGTTTGGCCTTTCAATGACCATAAATAAATCTCAAGGGCAGTCGTTGGAAGTTAGTGGAGTCAAACTGGAATTTTGCTGTCTCTCTCATGGACAATGACTCGTCGCATGTTCGCGCGCCGGAAAGCCATCACCTTCATATATTTACGCACCACAAAATATATCAAAAATAATATTTATCAGAAAGCTCTAAGTTTATTAACTTATTGTAACTGTGTTATACTTAAACTTCACCCACAATTGCAGAATAAATAGCTAAGTATTCCGTATTTATTTTATTTATAAATATAAGTTTAGACAATTTTTATTGGAGGTAGGAATTTCGCTGGGATGTATATAGTGTCCCACCTACATCTGGCATCTCAAATATCTCCGAAATGAAACAAAATATGAAAGCTAAATTTGCCCGAAATGTACCTATGTCAGGGGCTCACGCAATAAGAAGTATGCACAATCCATATAGGTAAACAAACAATACTTCCAACACCAAGTTGCGTTTTTTTAAATGTAACATGTGTGTTAAATCTAGCAACATGACAACTAGAGCTAAAATTAGTGTTTACACATTCGTTCCGCTTCTCTAAACACATTTGCTAGTGGTTACAGCTCTCAGAAACTTCATTTTTGTGCATTACATCCGGCATGGAAGATGCACCCGTTTGCATCAATATAACTTTTGAATCTGGTAGCACGAGAGTGTTGCACAGATCGTAGTGTTTCTACAGATATTGCCGCACAGGCCGCAGGAATACGATGTTGCATACCCTCTACTCCCGTTGGCGGTTCTTGCTACACTCTATCTTTTACTGTGTCCGCGAGAAAGAACTCTAATGGCATCAAGACAGGAGACCCAGCTGGCCATCGCAGAGGATCTCCCCGTCCTATCCACCTAATTGAAAACTTGAAAAAGCTTAAGATTTCTATAGATTAAGCTTAGTGTCTTATCCTATTCCTACTGTTGCTATGAGAAAACATAAGGCTATTTCTGGAAACATCTGTCTCAACCTGAAATAGAAGAATAGGTGTTCCGAAGAAAATTTTGTGCATGAATGAGTAGTGAAAATCATGCGAATGCGTAGACCAGGATAATTTTTTTCGATTTACGTTAGCCATCTTAACTATGGCTGTGGACAACTTTTATACTTAAGTATTGTAATTATTCTTACCAAGTCAGAAATTAATTGAAGATGTTGGATTTCAGTTTTATTACATGTAGACATAAGTGTAAAAACTTTTTAATGTTTTTATGTTGCTAAATTTTTGCATTATAGCTTTCCTTTCAATAAATTCCCTAATTTATGTCGCTGTCAATTTAAACCTATTTTCGTAAACTGTTCTTTTGTCATTACTGTAATGGAATCTCTTCTATTTACATTCTTTGGATTTGTTACTATCAGTTGTTTTAGCTTGTCTGTATGATTAACGCTCTTTAGGGGGCGTTGATCGCTGCTATTTGCAGCCATTTGTTTTACTTAACCTGTTCTATTCTTAGGTTATGTGATTAAAAGTGTTTAATATTTAATCAATTACCCGGAAACCCACGAAGGTTTTTTGTGGTACTTGGAGAGCGGTCCCTTGCCGTTGGTTTCTAGCTATATTTAGCTACTCTTGTTCACTATTTCACAAATTGGAGGGTAAAATCGAAGAACGTGCCAAAACTGAGCTGTTTAGTATAAGCGATCTTCATTTGCTTTCACTTTTTTGAAATGAAAAGTCGTTATTCCTCTTTTTACTGCTCGTCATGCAAGTGTAACGTGCCTTCAAAGCATATCAGAGCAATCAGTATTTAAAACATTTGATAATCGCCTAAGCTATTCCCATATTCCGACTGCATGTGCATGGTAATGTGTAATCGGACAACTGCGTCAAACACTTATCTCATTTAAGATGAAGTCATTAGAAAAAGATTGCATGTGCTTAAGGCCATACGACAGAAGCGAAAGCTTAAAAACTATTCATTATAAATTATTCTTAAAAATAATTTTAAAATTTTAATTTTGACACTTATTCTTGCGCAAGGAGGCAAGTTGCGAGCTAAACATTTCATGCCTTACGCTAAGTGTGCTCGCAAATGAAAATACTGTGGAACAACTGAATGACCACGGACTCTCGACCGTGTGAAGAGGGTTATACATAAAGATGTACAGAGGAAGTAAAATAAAATCACAATCATTTTTCATACTTTCTTTCTTGTTGCTTAATTGCATTCTTATTTTCAATAAAAATACAAGTTCATACATATCTTACAACATAATTACATGATATTCATTTCCTTATTTGCATATTTTTTTAATACTCGGCAATGTTTGGTTACGTATACATTTTACACGTTATAACATATCCGTACATATACTCATTACTCCATATTTCATTGCACGTTCGTAAATATTTTCATACATATTCTATTGCATGTCATATTCCTTTCAAATGTTTTGTCACAATTGATACTGTTAAAACATTTTCTCGACACTCGGTTGTTGTTCCAGTTTGTGTAAAAAACATAACCTATAAATTGTAAATGAAAATAAACGCAAAACGTCACTTTAATACGTGATAATTTTATTATTTTGGGTGTTATTACATTTAATTTATTGCTGATTTAGGTTTCACTACTCACATTAAACAGAAATTGTCTGTTTCCAATTAGCACACTCGTTTTATTTTTCGTTATTGTGGTTTTAATTATTCAAATACCGAACTTTGGTCATATTACCTGTTACTTTTGACTATCATTGTTATTTAAAGTGGAATTAGACTTGTTAGATGACAGAAGGTTTTCAGATCGGATCGGTTACAGGCACTTGACAGACGTTTGTAAGAACGGCCCTAAGACAATTATTTTTGTAATGAAACTCCTGTAGGCTATATGAATTTTTCGTAGTGTATGAAATATGTTAAAGCGTACCTGGATTTGTGTTGATACGCTGTTGAGTGCGACAGAAAATCGTCGTGAATAGCGGCTTGGACAACGTAAGTCTGAAAAAACGAATGAGTGTGGGGGGAGAGGTTAGTTCCGATTGAACCGACTCGAGCCGACCTCACTCGAATGAACGTCACATATTCCAGGGTGACGGCTCGGTTTAATTCACCACCCACAAAAAATGCTTAACGCGCGTAATGAAGTTTTCACTTCAAAAAGTATTTTTAAAAATAGTTTGTACCAGGCTGAGTAAGAAAGTTGCGTACGTGTAACACATCAGAAATTCTCAATCGTGTTATGTAGGGTCAACGGATTTGTTATATGCTTGTGGTCTATATGTAATGGACAGTTAGCCTTCCAAGTCTCATTACTCTGAGTTCGCCATATGCTCACAAAGACCTTAGTGCTAAGCAACTATACCTTTGCTTCTACACGTGGCAAGCAGAGAGCATTAAGCTACCGTCAGGTTTACGTGCTTTCATTATTTGTGGTTAGATGTTACAACGTTTGCTTTATACTCTATTTGAATATTTATTAATATTTTTGAAGTTAGGTGGAACTTTGGATCTTATTCACTTTGGCGACTGAGGGCAATAACAAAGATGTCCCGTGGCTCACGGATTTTGAAACCAGGGTTCCTGAGGGCGTGTCACAGACGTCTCACTGAATATTATATTATGTAAAATGCCTCAACACATTCACACTAAGAAAATAAGCTCTCTGACTTGGCACTCACATGATTTTCTCTTCTCATTGTATTACCCATTTTCAACGCCGGTCATTGTGTGATGGCTTTGTAATTCCGTTTTCTTTGGATGGTCAGAGGGTGGAAAATAAAAAATGAATAACAACTTCTTAATCCAGAAAAGTATAATTATTTTGGAATGTAAACCAATAACAAGGAATATCTCGTAATACTTTAACGAGATCTTGACAGTTTACTGGTCATGCAAAAATGTTTTAAGTAATGAAAGGGACTACTTGGGCTATTCCCAGAATCCTCAACATACACATTTCGTTTTTATGAAAATATCTTCACTATATTTTAATTTAATAAAGATTCTTAGGGCTATTCTGATAAATTCACAACTTTTGAAGAAGTTTTCATATAAGCAGTAATTTTCGATCAGGGGATACCCTTTAAATCCTCGAATCGAATGTTTGAGGGACGTTGATCCTAAATACCATGTCTAGCATTAAAACAACTTTTTGTTTCTTTTAAAAAAAGTACGCCCACACATACAGTTTTTCTCTAAAAGCACTGTTTTTTATTTCAGGAGGTCCCAATATATAATACATATATTGTGACTTTGTGGGTTCGTGAAATTAAAAGTGCAATTGCACAACTCAAAAATGTTCTTTATTTCCACCGAATTACAGTCGGACACTTGCCGCGGCTACTCGCCAAGAACTGAACTCTTCTTCGGCCCGGCGCGTCGCTTATATAAGACCAACTGACCTATCTAGAAGGTTCCGGGTTAGATGCAATATCCCGACTGTTCCAGACGTCAAAGGGAGGGGAAGGAGTCGGCCAGCAACCAGTGACACATTTCTCACCATCCCCTTCAATGAATGCCACAAGATAAATGGGTCGGCGTAGTCTAAATGCTTCCTTCTGGCCCTACTGCCGGCTGGTTCTATCGGGAGTTCCGGCGTTCGGGTGACAATATATATATATATATATATATATATATATATATATATATATATACATATATATATAATCTGATGAAATATCCACATTAAATTTTTGAATGGAATACAATAATTGGCCCTACTTAATATAAGCACTAATGAAATAACCTTATGTATATAAGCTATGTATTACAGCTTTCAATAAAAGTGAGTCCTCTATTCAGGTTTCATTATTTGCGATGCACGTATGCTGCGATCCATATAAACCTAAACCATTTCAAAAGGTCACACCTTTTTAACGAATAATAGAAAACACGTACAACTTTGAAAGAATATCATCCACAAATGGGAGATTACATTACAGTAAGAGAAAATGCTGAAAGTGCCCTCCACCAGAATCTATACATGATACGACTATAGACAGGGAAGTTTATATGGGCATCTTCAAGACATTTGTGGAGCAACTGGATGGTACCTAATTGAGAGAAAGTTACTTCCAGAAAGATGGAGCAACGTTCCATACATCTAATGACACCATGGAACTTGTAACCTGTTTCCTTGATAATCGAACAATCTCAAAGGTCTGTGGCTCCCCAAATCACCTGACCCAACATCACCGGATTTTTCTTGTGGGGCTATCTAACAATAGAGTGTACAAGAATAGGTCACGGACAATTGATGTCCTCAAGGAATCCATTCGAATCTAAATAACTAACATGGGCAAGGATAATCTCCGTAAAACTTCAGAGAAAATGGAGAGACGAGTGCAGGCAGGTATGGATGCTGGTGGAGTACACTTCCAACATTTTATCTGAGATGTGAATAGTGTGATGTAATCTCCGAATTGTGTATTATATTCTCCCAAAGCTGCACGTGTATCCTATTGGTTCAAAGGTAAGGCCTATTAAAGTTGTTGAGGTTTATATATATATATATATATATATCGCATTATATCTATGAATTAAGCAACAGGTAAATAATTACATTCAGTCTTTGGAAGTAGTTTAAAATATTAGCCTGAAGCACGAGGAAATATTTTTTGAACTGAATGAACAAACTAACTGAGGCCTCATCTTGCTGAAACTGCAGTGCCTATCGTTTGACAGTCCACTAAAAATTGTACTAATCTCAATAAATGCTTTGATTAACAATGGACCAATGACTAAAGCCCCACATCATATATTTGGGTGTTTGAAAGCACTCGGTTTTCCTTTCATCCCTGAAGACGTTTAACAAATGCTGTGGAGCCAGTTACTACTCTATGGATCTGTTTGGTTAAGTATGTTTCCATATATGTTTCACTATTTTGTAAATAGATTCCATAGTACTTCCATATCCTCAAGACATATTCACTAATTCTTGCAGATTGTCAGCCCATAGCTTCTCTAATATATCCCATACAGCAACAAGATAAAATAAACTTTCACATTTATTTACAAACTGAGGCTGGGTTACTGCTCAGTGCATACTGTAAGCAGGGAATGCTAGAGGGATAACTTATCAACTTCTCAACATATCCATTTTTCCTGGATATCTCATTATTGATTATGCATGTTGTCTCATCTAATTAGTGCTCAAAATTGCTTTAGTATATCTTGGTTTTCGATGTAAGAATCTTGGCGATGGACAACTAGTAACTTTAACGGGGGGATCCCGTTTGCAGGCACATGACCTATATCCAAGGCAAACTAGTATTGCGAAGTATTGCACAGTGTTTCACACAGAAGTATTTGGAACTGTGATGTAAGAGGACTTGAGAAATGTTACAAAGGTTACAAATTCTTATTCTCACAAAGTACTTTGAAAGCACATTTTCTCAGAAAATGTAAAATGAAAACTGGTTTGAGAGTGTGTCAATGTCTTAATTGCCCTGCTATCTCACAACACTCAGAGTGGCTATGTGAAACGTAGCACAGTCACAGCTGTTAAGGAGGAAGGACCGGCAGTGTGCAAAGTCGGAATTTGACAGTAACGTGACACCTGAGTGAGATTGAAAGAGCTGAAATCAATTCAGCATTTTTCACTGCAGTTTCTAAGAAGATCCGCCCCTTCAGCTGCCATGGTGCGGGCGCTGCGGACCATTAGCACTCTGGTACCCCTGACGTTACCAGAGGAACCTCGGGCCGAACTGCCGAGCCCCTCCCGTCGGGGAGTTGTTCGGGTTGGGTTGGACTCGAGTGAGCAGTATGTTCCCGACACCCATGGGGAATTGGGTATCTCCGGCCAGGGTACGGCCGCCCGGAGGGGGTAGAGGGTTGCCTCATAAGTCCCGGGTACTAGTCTGCAGAGCTAGTAGAAGGTGTGCTAGATCACCAGGCGGCCCCACCGAGGTCAGGCTACAAAATGCAATGCCATAGACGGGATTTGAACAATAGATCTTCTGGTTGCCACCCAGCCGCTCTAACCCTTGGGCTACTATGGCCAACGTGCCGATATGACATTAAATTCTCCAACTGACTCGTGTTTTTCCGGTAAACCACTAGGAGTTCTCATAAACACATGAGACAACTACCTTAATGGCGACTTACTACGTCTAAGTACTTTAAGGCCCGGGCTTTATAGTTGACCACTATTAGGTATGATCATGGAAATTAATTGTTCTTTCACACTGGTCATTGATTGACGTAATAGTGGTTAACTATAATGCCCGGGCCTTAAAGTACTTACATGTGGTAAGTCGCCATTAAGGTAGCTGTCTCCTGTGTTAATGAGAACTCCTAAGTGTTTTACCGGAAAATACGAGTCAGCTGGAGAATTTAATATCATATCGGCACTGAACTTTCGTCTGTTAGTAGGTCTCTCTTCGTGGACACCTTCACACTTCTTAAGAATTTCATTTCTAAATCCTGATGCTTTTATTTCCGTCTGGTAGTACAGGTACAGCCATGACTTTGTAAGGCTTTAATTTTGTTTCTTTACGTTTCTTTTCTTTCTTTTATTTGTTTCTTTCTTATTGATGAAATGAGAACGGAAATAAAATGGTCTTAAGCATTGGTGAAGTACTTAGGGCTGTTTTCTAACTGACGTTTTTGAAATCTCATTTCACTTACATGATTAGAAGGAAAAACAATTGAATAGCATATACGATTTGAAAAGGTCTACTGAAAACTTCAAACAAATAATAAGAAACATCTTTGAAATTATTAACCCTACAAAAGATACATTTGATATAAATTTTCTGTTTTAAGGACACTTGGTACTGTCAGAGTAGCAATTTTCATGTAGAATTTCAATGCAATATATGCATCTTCTCTCCTCTTTTTACCTCTCATCGTACTTCTTGCTTCGTTAGACACCTCCTGCACTTGTTCCTGCTTATTTTACTCTTGATGCATCAATGTTTCCAAAGGCACAGTCAAAATTAAAACCTGGTTCCAGTCCAGTTTTCCTAAACACAGCTCCATCATTAAAACATATCACAACATCCATCACACCAAATTTAATACTTTTACTGCCAACATACACCGATTTTGGAACTCTTACCCAGATTAGGTGATTGAAGCTTTCGTTTGGGTTTTGGTACGACCATGTGCCCTAACATGTTATTTCTCTTTTCACTAAGTATTCTGCCCATTCTTTTTGTATGTGTCCAATACACTATAGCTTTCTCACTAGCACCTCCTGTCCATATACATTGACTTCTTGCACTCTTAGAAAACCTTTGAAGTTCTCATCCCCTAAATAATTCTGCTTGTTATAAGCAGAAGAGAAAATGCGGAGTAAAAAAGGGACGTGATAGCCTGGCCGCCATATTTAAAACCCCATTTTAATACACATAACTGCCACAAACACACAAAACCTTATAATCGGTATGCTCTCCAAACTATGTAGATTCATATTAAGCAAAAAATTAAAAATCCATACTTACATCCAAAATCAATAACAAGTGTCCTAAAGATATAGATACTTTGTACAGTAACATTTTTCCTATCTCTTAAGGTTTTTGAGCTATATAAAATTCATACAGAATGAAAAGGACAGCTTCCAGAAAACTCAGGTTATATATTTCATTTGTCTAAAACTGAGCATATATAATGTAACAGGAGCGTTGGAACACCCTGTAACCAGCTGGGAAGGTAGGGGAGGACCGCGTTAGCCACACCTCTCCCTCGTTTGTCTTATAGTGGTGACAGCCAGTGGTCGGAAAGAAACATAATTGTGCGTCTGTTTTCCTTCCACCTGTTTCTCGATCTTTCGTTTACTGGAACATTCTCCTGGTCACTAGAAACCGGCGATATTCCGATATAAAGAGGGTTACAGACAGACGGAGTGAGTCAGTTGTTGGTTGAGTTGGTCAATCAGTTGGTTAGTGAATGTGAGCGAGAAGACAGTCGCAGTTCTTGGTGTAAGAGTTAGTCAGTGACGTGTTAATGAACGAAAGGATTGTGCAACGGAAGACTGTACGAACTGGGTATGAGTATCGGAGTATATGTAATCGCGAGTACAAGTGAAGTTGTAACGGACGAACTGGTGAATCGTAATTGGTGTATTACGTAATTCTGTGTAATTGGCAAGTGTTAAACTGTAAGTCGGTGGAAATAAAGAACATTGTTGAGTGGTGTAATTGGACTTTTTATTCCACGAACCCACAAAGTCACACTGGTGTCAGGAAGCGGGAAGATAACATCACCGAACATTACAACCATGGACGCGAAATTGGAGAAAATTTTAGAGATGATGATGGAAATGACGGCGGAACTGAGAGAAATGAGGACGGCAACTGAAAAGCTCGCTGCAAAAACAGAAG
Source organism: Mantis religiosa (assembly GCA_030765055.1). Classification (NCBI taxonomy): domain Eukaryota; kingdom Metazoa; phylum Arthropoda; class Insecta; order Mantodea; family Mantidae; genus Mantis; species Mantis religiosa. Next base: position 228,845,111 of record CM060950.1, read on the forward strand.
CGGCTAAAGACAACATCACCGAGAAGATGCAACAAATGAAGGCCGAGTTAACCACGGAAATGAGAGCAGCGAATGACGGTCTGGCTACCGAAATGAAGGTGGCGAACGAGGCTCTCGCCGCAAAGTTTGAGGAACGTTTGGCCGGCGTGAGGGATGACGTCGCGAACCTGGGCAAACGGAAGGGTCAAGTAGACGACCGCCTTAATGATTTAGAGGAAAAGGCCGACAAAATCGCAAAACCCCTCACCCGCCTGACGGAGGAAAACCGGCCTTATATGTGGACGGAGGACGCCGAAGACGCTTTCCAGCACCCGAAGGGGACCCTGTGCAGTGCTTCAATTTTGGGTTTCCCACAACCGGGTGGCGCCTTCATTGTGGACACCGACGCCAGCGACCATTGCATTGGAGGTGTCCTATCGCAGATCCAGGACGGCCACGAGCGCACAAGAGTGGAAGAGGAGGAACGTGCCGCAGCAGTCCGAGTAGTTGTGGCAGTGCCTGCTGAAGGCTGGGATAGCGCAGGCCTGAGGAGGGAGCAGCTGGCGGACGCAGACTTGGGGCCACTCTTGAGGGAAGTGGACGCAGGGACGAGGCCAACCTGGGAGGACATCGCACCGGGGAGCGCCACCTACAAGTCGCACTGGGCCCAATGGGACTCGTTGAAGACCAGAGTGGGCGTGCTGTTCCGGGTATGGGAGTCACCCGATGGGAAGGCGCAGAGAGAACAGTTGGTACTTCCCCGGAGCAAGGTCCCGGAAGTCTTGGAGGAAGTGCACGCCGGTACTTCAGGAGGACACCTGGGAGCGAACCGAATGATTCACAAACTACGGCAGCGCTACTTCTGGCTGAGACTCCGAGCAGATGCTGGTGGTACACCTGGACCGCCTCGCACGCTGCGATGGGGCTGTTCGGGGCGAACAGCTTTGAGAAGGGAGCAGTGTAACAGGAGCGTTGGAACACCCTGTAACCAGCTGGGAACGGAAGGTAGGGGAGGACCGCGTTAGCCACACCTCTCCCTCGTTTGTCTTATAGTGGTGACAGCCAGTGGTCGGAAAGAAACATAATTGTGCGTCTGTTTTCCTTCCACCTGTTTCTCGATCTTTCGTTTACTGGAACATTCTCCTGGTCACTAGAAACCGGCGATATTCCGATATAAAGAGGGTTACAGACAGACGGAGTGAGTCAGTTGTTGGTTGAGTTGGTCAATCAGTTGGTTAGTGAATGTGAGCGAGAAGACAGTCGCAGTTCTTGGTGTAAGAGTTAGTCAGTGACGTGTTAATGAACGAAAGGATTGTGCAACGGAAGACTGTACGAACTGGGTATGAGTATCGGAGTTTATGTAATCGCGAGTACAAGTGAAGTTGTAACGGACGAACTGGTGAATCGTAATTGGTGTATTACGTAATTCTGTGTAATTGGCAAGTGTTAAACTGTAAGTCGGTGGAAATAAAGAACATTGTTGAGTGGTGTAATTGGACTTTTTATTCCACGAACCCACAAAGTCACAATAATTAGAGCTGTTTTTTAAGAACTCCCAAGTTTTGGGAGCATATTCCATGAAAATGGTGTTTTGGAGTATTTTCTTACAACTCTGTGGAAGATGAAGAGCTAAAATACCAATTTTGGTGTATCAGGTGAGTCAGCCGCGCCTTATTCTTTTGGAAGGTAGGCCACACATCAAACGACATGTACGCCTTAGTCCGGCTTTGCGCTCACTAAACTGTATTACTGGATGTTCTTAGAGACATGAATGAGCAAAATTCAGAGAAATTGCTGTTTAAGGGACAAAAATTTTGCTCGCTAAAGTGAACCTAAAAATATGACTCCTTCACTGAGAGCGAATCCCGGTTACCAGGCGATTTTACAAACCTTTCATTACAGTATATATGGCAAAGTAATTCGGAAGAAGTGGGTCTATCACCTGGGTACACTAACGTCAGCTAAAAAGAAAATGGCGGATTCTTGTACTTAGAACAAGGTTTGGCTGCCAAAAGTTCGGAAAAAATTAGAGACACGCCTCATCCGTACATTCAAGAAGGACATATCATTAAACAACGGTATATTTAAAATTTTTCTTACACTACCTCTCGTATAACTCAACTAACATGCATAAGAGCTTTTACCATTTAAGTAATAATATTAAAACACCCAGCAAATCATTAAAGTGTCAAAAAAGGCATCATCAATCACGAAAACTCACGAGGTGGCACTGGCATTGCATCAGTTATGCATACAAGTCGTGCTATTGAACGCAAAAGGTGCTTTCAGTCAAGTCCCGAAATAGGTAAATGGTATTATGACTTCTCTTGTGCCGTAACCCCCAAAGACACAGATTTGAGTCTCAGCATTGATATCATTTTTTTTTTTTTTTTGTTCCTTAAAACTTGGAAACCGAATTCACAATAATTTGATTATGAAGTCCCTGAGGGCGTGTTTTACCCAAGAAGGTCATCAGTTCGAGCACCTCTAGATGGGTAGAACCTAATAATGTGGAAAAAACAAGAAATATGAACTGCCATGCTAGTAATGAAGTTAGAGAAAGTAGTGCAAAGAGAAAACAAACATCCAAATTAACCACTCCACAGAAGATACTGAAAATGTCTCCCATCTTGTTGAAGGCATAGATACAAATATTTAATTTTATTGTTAAGGACAAAGATAAAAAGTTTGCAAATTTCTACAAAATAGATAAGATTAAGCCAAAAGTAATATTTCCTCCAAAATACCACTTTTTTCCAAGTAAAAGCTACAACAACAGTATTTAGAAGAAAATTATGGAAATTTGAGACAGTAGCTTTAGAGACCATGTAATGAAATTGTTTTCGCACAAGTTGTTTACAGTTTAACAGTATGTTCAGCTTTGCCTGAAGCTGCTCTGAAAGATACAGATGGAAAAAAGTCTTCCCTTTTGATTAGGATTAATGAGATGATAACAGAGAGGTTGTAAGCATAAAGTTTAGTTATGTAACTGTATAAACATCATGGTAATAAAATATACATGTTATGAGGTACGTCCAGAAATAAGTTCTGTTTGGTAATAAATTAGATAGTGTACACATAAAGAAAAATTATATATTGCACAAAATTCTACAACCCTTAAGCTACTTTTCCACATAACTGCCGGAATTTTGCAGGCATTTGTCATTGCGAGGCACAAGTTTTTGTATACCTTATTCATAGAAGTTTTCCGACTGTGTCTTCAACAAGTTGGAAACATGTTCTTTCAGTTCTTCGTCATTGTTGAAGTGTTGATCGTCAAGGAAGCATTTGAGATACTAAACCAGATGAAAGTCGCTAGGAGCGAGGTCAGGGCTGTACGGGCGGTGGTCAAAGACGTCCCAGACAAATCCATGTAGGGTCAAAAACTTAGGTGCACTACCCATCCGTTTCGTTTTGAGTTGCTCAGTAAGAATCGTTGCACCCAACGTTAGCAAAGTTCACGATATTTCAGTTTTTCAGTAACAATTTCATGAACTAGTGATTGTGAGATTTGAGGCAATTCCATAACGAGAGCACTAATTGTAAACCTGCGGTTTTCCTGGATCTTGTCGTCAATCTCGATAACCAGTTCTTCTGTAACTAAAGATGGACGCCCACTTCGCTCTTCATCCTGCACTTCACTAAGTTCTTCATTGAAATGGCGGACCCATCTCCTCACCATTGTATCACTCATCGTATTTTGTCCGTAAACATCGCAAATTTGTCGATAAATTTCAATTTGTTTCACTTTCCTAGCATTCAGAAAAGGAATCACAGATCTGATTTCACAAGCGGCAGGATTTTCAATCAACACCAACATTGCAAACAAGGACAACAAAGTGTATGTGGCTGACAGCGATCTCACAATGGCGCACGTTTCTTCTCCTTAATACAGAGCGTCTACCGCACATGTGCGGAACTGCGATCGCAGCGCTGCAGTGGAGATAAATTGGAACAGAACTTACTGGACGCCCCTTCTATATTTAGCAGTTACTCAAGGCCATGAATGTATTACATACTTTCAAAATAAGTTGACTGAAATGAAGATTAGTAACCCAAGGTTTTGAAAAAATAAATAGTCCATTTTCATCTTAGTTCCAAAATATGTTTTTTAAATAGAAAGAATTGTTTAAAATAATTTTTAGGTTGTGCTGTTACCTATAAGTTTTTTTTTGAAATGGCATATTTTATGGTTGTATTAAAGCAAAAGTTTCCTGAAAATTTGTTATTTAAGTAGGAATGTTATAACTGAAACTGTGATGTTAGGATTTGAGAGTTTTAATGAAGGTTCCAAAAGTAAAAAAAAAGAAAAAGAAAAAAAAATTAGAAAGAATAATGGGGTCAATGTATTCATGTTGGAGTATAAAATGCGGATTGCATAAAACTCAAGAATAAGGGGACGCTGACTCTCCTGGTATATTTTACCTTGTTTTTGGGTTATGTTGTTCAGTAGATAAGGTTTCGTAAGTTTGCAGAAGAGGAGTAAAAATAAGTGACTATCTGTAGAGTAAAGCATGTAAATGGAAAAACAGCAAAATTTTCTAGCATTATGGTTACCACATAAACCTCAGTGTACTCAGTAAATTAATATTTTTTGCCAATTTGTTTGGCTATTGCAATTTATTAAAAACATTAGCGTAGCATCCAGGGAGGGAGTCGTTACCGTAGAAAACTTTAATGAGAGAAACAATGCACTGGTCCCTTGTTAATGATAATTACGGATTTACTGCTCAAATCTTTCCGTCTCTGATGTCCCTTCGGTAACCAAAAGTTAATGATGCACGACCTTATATTGCTTGTTTCTCTTAAGTACAAAAACAGGGTCATTTTGGAAAATAATGCACAGTTTTGTGGAATGACAATGGCACTAGCAGCAAGAGCAGACAATTGAAGGTAAGAAGGGGCTGTTAGGCATGCTCTAGTCCAACTATTCTCCTCCACCCATTTGTTCTATATACATACATAACAGTATATTGGTCTCCAGGGCTTCCAGTACAATCATCTTGTGTACATCAGCTGTTAATTGAAATTCCTATGTTCCCTCCTGGGAACAGAACTCAGGACATGTGCAGATAATCATCTGGACGTCATAAGCTGTCAATAGGGTGTATGCAAATTGTTTATTTATTGAGGCATTAGATTCATTTCTTAAGCCATTTTGGTGCAATATGCTCAAAATAAATGACAACTCTGTATTTGGATAACTAAAATTTTATAGTTGTGCGGATCTCGAAACGTGTATTTCCTGTCATTAAATCTGCATTATAATAAGTATGTTCATTTACTTATATTAGGTAAAAAGCCGGGGAAGTAAAATTATCAATGTAGTATTTGTAATGATTTCTCTACCAAGTCTTTTCAAAGATTATTCTTTTGGATTGGATTGGACTGGATTTGATACGGAGACACTGCGACAAGACTAGATATTTTCTACTCATGCCCCAAGTGGGGTGTCCCTGGGAGGAAGGATGAGGTGAGAGGTGACAGAACGGCCATCGCAAGTAGATAATGCAATTTAGCAGTTCGAAGCTCCCAGACAGGCCAGCAAAACCGTCATCCCGCCCACCGTGGTCTTGAAACGGCCCACTAAGCCGGCCGGAGACCGTAGTTTTTACCAACATCATGTCATCCTGCCATGCAGCACCGAGACTGCCACCGACACTTCTACCCTAAAGAGACCACCAGATGAGAGATGATATGAAATTATAATGGAGATGAAATGGAGGGATAGGAAATTCGGGGGATGTAATTAACTTAACCAGCATTCGCCTAGCGACCCTAGAAAACCCTCGAAAAAACCGGTCACGGGAATCGAACTTGGGCCTTGCGAATGCAGGCCACAGCCGAAACCGCTTTAGCCATCCTGCTTGGTTAGTTTATCCCTTTCTCTACAACATATTTACAGTAAGGGGACGTGGTACTGTAGTCCACCCAAACAATCGCAGCCAATATTTCAGAGGAAATACACGTTTTGAATCTCGTAATGATGTGTGTGTGTTTATGTGGACAGTATAATCTTAAAGAAGGAATGAATGAATTCCAGTATATGCTTAAGTGGAGCATAGGGCCTTCTAAACCTTAGACAACGGGTTGAGAATCACAGGTTTCCTGATCAGAGAGATTCCGGGATGAGGGATCAGCCGAAGGCCGACAGTAAAAGTATGAGAGATGGGGTGATAGGAAAGATGATGGAGCAATCGGTGGAATGCTGGCGGCTGAAACCGGAGAACTCGGAGAAAACCAGCCCCAGCGCTATGTTGTACACCACAAATCCGTCGCCTGCGATTGAAGCCGGGCCGCTTGGGTGACAGCCAAAAGATCTAACCACTCAGGTATAGTACGGCCAATTAAAAAGAATCGGTTGTTATTTATGTTCAACATCTCCTGGATTTATCGAACAGTATGCATATCTGACAGTGGTTAACAGCTTCCATAACTTCAGAGGTCAGAAGAAACATTTCTCCGGCACTATTAGCTTCTAGCGTAGCTATCACTACATTGGTTATATAACGCCCCTCTGAATCGGTTGTCTCATCAAATGATACACAAATTTTTTCCCATTCGCGTATTCGGTTTAAGGTGCCTTCATAACATTTTTGTAGGTAACTTACGCAATGTTGATTCGTCTGGAATTGTATGACCAGGGTGACGTTCAAGAAAATCTCGTAATTTGGAATTACTTAATTTTTATAGCGGAATATTTCGAATAACAAACCCTTTACACTCCAAACTACCCCCCGTTGGAGGGGATCCATCCGTTTCAGCTGCCGTGGCTCGGGCGCTGTGAAACCCTAGCACTCGAGGTACTTCTGACGCTACTGGGGAACTTCAGGCCGAACGTTCGAGCCCCGCCCTGAATGGGAGTGGTTCGGTTTGGGTTGGACTGGAGGGGCAGTGTGTTGCGGATACCCGTGGGAGATATGGGACGTCTGTTCTCAGACAGGGTTGAGGGAAGCCTTAAGTTCCCGGGTGCTAGCCTGCAGAGCTGGAAGTCAGTGTACTGGATCACTAGCGGCCCGACTGAGGGATCCGCTAATCTTCTCGGGTGGGTTGACGCGCGTAAGTGGCGTATCCACTTCCATCCTATAATGTGGGGGGGGGGGGCTTGCTAGTCTCTAGATCTTGCCCTACTGGATAGGAACCCCCGGAGTAACGCCGGCGCCTCATTTGGAGACAGCTGGTACTCTCCCGGATTTTAGAAATTGGACGGTTTGCATCCAAGTAGATTCTCTCGTCCTTATATACTCGAAACAACCTTTTACGAGGATTTTATTCAAAAAAATTTATTTTCTGAAACGCGATATCTCGTTGATGCATAGAATTTATCCCAAATATATAAAAATGTTGTGTGGGATTAACCACTGCCGAGATATTTCCTTTCGTTTACTAATTCCCTCTCTCTTTCTCTTGGTCTTCAAAACAAAACGGAATGCCCAATCCATCACATAAATAATAAAATCATTTTACAGATATTTATCTTCATTAACATGAAACAAATGGAAGACTAAGATTTTATAACAGTACTATGTAAAAGATTGAGTACAGAGTCTTATATGCATGTAACACCAGTTTTTTATCTGCTTGATATTCATTTCGTTGCAGCTACACGGCAACTGAAGTGTTCAATAAGTGTTGTCTTTTTTTAATTTACCTCCTCCAACGTTAAGTGATATCGGGCGATGAATGGAATGGGTGAAGTGATGCTCAAATGAGCCCGGGGTCCATGGAGCTTAGAGTTACCCAACATTCGTCTTCCAGGATAAGGGAAACCCCCGGAAAAAGCTTATCCAGGTAACCCACCCTGACCAAGATTCGAACTCGGGACCTCTTGAACGTGAGGCAGACATGCTACCATCACGCTACCAAGGCGGGCTCAACAAGTGTTGGCTTTGATATATACATCTCGAGAAACAAGCAAATAGTTACTTAGCATTCAAAACACGATTACAAAGCGGTATTGGGAGGTCCGGGTTCGATTCCCGTGGTAGGTCAACCAGACCCATGGGTTTTCTCGGGGTTTTCTAGGTCGCTATGTGAATGCTGGGTAGGTTAATGACATCCCCCGAATGTCCTGTTCCTCCGTTTCATCTCCATTATCATTTCATATCATATCTCATCTGGTGGTCTCTTTCAGGGTAGAAGTTTCGGCGGGAGTCTCGGCTTTGCATGGCAGGATGATAAACACCTCCTCCTTTGGTAGGTCGGTCACCGGTCTCTGAACCAGCCCTCGTGGTGCAATTTCCGGTCCACAGTAAGTTAAGATACCGGTTTTAATGGCCTGCCTGGGAGTTTCAAACAGGTAAAGTGTGGACACCCTGCCCTCTGTACTGTCGTGATTCCTTGAGACGGCCACCCTCTGTGTCCTGTCACCTCATCCTTCCTCCCGGGGATGCCACACTTGGGAGATAGGTACAGACGCGAGCAAATATATTCCGAAGCGTGCAAGACTGACCTACGTGAGGGAGGAGGGTTTCTTAGCAGTTATTTGCGCCAAGACGCTTCAGTTTCCTTATACCTGACCAGCGAGTTCGGCGCACAGGTATTTAAGCCTCAATGGAAAATAGAAACAATTTTGCAACAGAAAACGTAGACGGTTTTATACAAATCTCCAGTATCGAATTAGTTATCAACCGATCCTTTTTAATGACGTTATTTCCTCTCTCGCACACACATAATTCAACCATTTTAATCTCCATTACTTCTTTTTAAATGCATTTCGAATACTCAAAGTAGTAGTTTTACCTGGAACGAAGTAATTCTACCCTTCATAGTTTAGCGATAATATAATATTAAACTGCGTTGTATTTAAAATTAAGTGTACCTTGTTCCGAAAATAAATACATTATTTACTGTATCAGAGTTCTCAAGAACAGCTTATATGGATATACTACAATTAATATAGCCACCAAATAAAATATATACATATATTAACGACCAACGAAATAAACAATATAATTATTTTGTTTGATAATGACAAGGGCGCCATATTTCGGATACCATTTTTATTTTTGTGTATTCTACATGATATAGTACATCAATAGACACGAAATTCTGTGACAGCGTTCTTTATTCATACTAGCTTACAGTCCCTTAGTCCAAAAATGTCTTATAAAGTAAGTTCATATTAAACATAACGAAAACCATTAAAGAGAATTTGGATTGGGTTACAATAATGGTGCCTAATTTCGGATACTCTTTTGGAGTGCGATAAGCCAGTTGAGAGTGTATTTTCATAAAATCCCCGAGAGATTTTTTTTCCAGCCATACCGCTACTCGTATCAAATGGATCAAAGCTAGCTGGAATGCCTTTCGTCTAATGTCTTTCTAAGACCAAAATAGCGATCATCCATAACCGTACAGTAAGCAGCCTGTTCGGTTTCTAGCTTCCCACCAAATGCGCACTCTTCCGACTTTTGTAATAAACAAACTGTCAATATCTTTTTGTTTGTGGTTTACATAATTCTCTAGTGTGGAGCGAGATACGCCATACCATTTGGAAGCTTCTAAAAATCCCATTTTCTTCTCCTTGATGGCCTTTACTGCTTCTCTCAGTGGTTCGTCTGAGCACCTCCTTCTACGTCCTGTGCCATCTGATGAACAGAAAGTCTTATAGATCGCTAAAGTATTGTTCATTTTTGATTTCGGATATCCGAAATTACAATGCCCCGTGGTATCCAGAATTAAGAATTCTGCCATATTGGAAAAATAACAGCTTGGATTAAACAAGATATAAGTAGATTGAGTCAATATGAAAAACTCAATGTTATGACCGGGATTTGAACCACGGACCTCGTGCGTCCCGACCAGTCGCTCAAATCAGTTGAGCTACCATGGCCAACGTGTCGTCCTGACATTAAATTCTCCATTTGGTCCATATATTTCCCCAGTAAACCACTAGGGGTTCTCGCATTCGAGACACACCGTTTGTGACGACTTACTGTCGTAAGTACTTGGGTCCTAGGCTTCATCATTTAAATCATCATCATTTAGTGTCAGGACGGCACGTTGGGCATGGTAGCTCAATGGGTTAGAGCGACTGGACGGAAACTAGGAGATTCATGGTTCAAATCCTGGTCATGGCATTCAATTTCTCATTTTGACTGGATCTATTAAAAAACCTTAGCCTATATACGGCTAATATGAGGAAATTATTAATTTCCATCAATTAACTAAAATAAAAAATATATAAATAATTTCAAATGTTAATGCATATAAGAAAACTATCATGTACTAACATATTACAGGCAGTAACAAAATATTACTACGTCATTTTCTGATACACATCTCACTCCTTTGTTAATTACCGTTTCGCTGCCACGCATACAGCGTAGAAATGATGATCTTCAACTCTGTTTAAAGTACTTACATATATGCTACATTGGCTTTCAATTTTAAGTCTAACTGATATTCACATCTCATTTCCTTTTAATGTGGTATTTTATTTAGCCATTATCAGTTTTATATTGATTTTATAAATTATTCTACCCATTTCAAAGGACGATGCAAACTCTTCTAGCCAGGGATGTAAAGTTAGGGCCTGCTGGGCCTGTAAAGCGGGCGGGCCCGGTATTTTAGGGGCCCGCAGAAAAAGGGAAAAAGCATATTGTTCTTATTAACGAATATAACAATTTGAATATACACTCCTGGAAATTGAAATAAGAACACCGTGAATTCATTGTCCCAGGAAGAGGAAACTTTATTGACACATTCCTGGGGTCAGATACGTCACATGATCACACTGACAGAACCATAGGCACATAGACACAGGCAACAGAGCATGCACAATGTCGGCACTAGTAGCGTGTATATCCACATTTCGCTGCAATGCAGGCTGCTATTCTCCCATGGAGACTATCGTAGTGATGCTGGATGTAGTCCTGTGGAATGGCTTGCCATGCCATTTCCAGCTGGCTCCTCAGTTTCACCAGAGTTCGTGCTGGACGTGCAGACCGTGTGAGACGACGTTTCATCCAGTCCCAAACATGATCAATGAGGGACAGATCCGGAGATCTTGCTGGCCAGGGTAATTGACTTACACATTCTAGAGCACGTTTGGTGGCACGGGATACATGCCACTGCATGTCCTGCCGTGCATTATCCTGTTGGAACAGTAAGTTCCCTTGCCGGTCTAGGAATGGTAGAACGGTGGGTTCGATGACGGTTTGGATGTACCGTGCACTATTCAGTGTCCCCTTGACGATCACCAGATGTGTATGGCCAGTTTAGGAGATCGCTTCCCACAACATGATGCCGGTGTTGGCCCTGTGTGCCTCGGTCGTATGCAGTCCTGTTTGTGGCGCTCACCTGCATGGCGCCAAACACGCATACGACCATCATTGGCACCAAGGCAGAAGCGACTCTCATCGCTGAAGACGACACGTCTCCATTCGTCCCTCCATTCACGCCTGTCGTGACACCACTGGAGGCGGGCTGCACGATGTTGTGGCGTGAGCGGAAGACGGCCTAACGGTGCGCGGGACCGTAGCCCAGCTTCATGGAGACGGTTGCGAATAGTCCTCACCGATACCCCAGGAGCAACAGTGTCCCTAATTTGCTGGGAAGTGGCGGTGCGGTCCCCTACCGCACTGCGTAGTATCCGACGGTCTTGGCGTGCATCCCTGCGTCGCTGCGGTCCGTTCCCAGGTCGACGGGCACGTGCACCTTCCGCCGACCACTGGCGACAACATCGATGTACTGTGGAGACCTCACGCCCCACGTGTTGAGCAATTCGACGGTACGTCCACCCGGCCTCCCGGTTGCCCACTATACGTCCTCGCTAAAGTCCATCAACTGCGCATACTGTTCACGTCCACGCTGTCGCGGCATGCTACCAGTGTTAAAGACTGCGATGGAGCTCCGTATTCCACGGCAAACTGGCTGACACTGACGGCGGCGGTGCTCAAACGCTGTGCAGCTAGCGGCATTCGACGGCCAACACCGCGGTTCCTGGTGTGTCCGCTGTGCCGTGCGTGTGATCATTGCTTGTACAGCCCTCTCGCAGTGTCCGGAGCAAGTATGGTGGGTCTGACACACCGGCGTCAATGTGTTCTTATTTCCATTTCCAGGATTGTAATCAGATATATGTTCTGAAATATCTATATTATAAATAGTCAAGTTTAATGTCAGTCTGCATTGAAAGTTAATGGCTAGATCGTTCCAACGGTTTCCTTGAATCGGTCAACTTTTAGTTGGGTTTAGCGCAGCTGTGTGTGTTAACAATGCTTGTCCTTCACGAAGAATTCTCTGATAACACTTGTTTGCATCATGTATCTCTATCGTCACAAACGAGCGAAGCATAGTTACAACAATGAAAATGAATACCAAACTGCGGGGTAATTCTAGAAATTAAGTTCTGTTTGGTAATCAAATTAACATCATGAGAGATAAACACATCATTATGTGAGACTTTTGTTACTGAAAGCACGCCTTTTACTGTTGGACATAACTAATCTCTGCAGAGTGTCAAACTATCCCTACAGGAGTCAATGTGGTACAAAAACACGTCATTACGTTATACTTTTGTTACTAAAAAGTAGGCCTTTTACTGAAAGACATGAAAAATCTCGGCAAAGAGTCGCATTTCTGCCACCAGACTCAATATGAGAAGAAACCCATCATTACGCGATACTTTTGTTACTTAAAGCTAGATCTTTTACTGTTACACATCACTAATCTCTGCAAAGTGTCAAATTATCTCTACCAGAAGCCATATATGCCAAAAACATTCTTGATGTGATATTTTTGTTACAGAAAAGTAGATCATTTACTGTTCGACTCGAATAATCTCTGCAGCATGTTGAATTATCTGCACCAGATTCAATATGAGACAAAAACACTTCATTACGCGATACGATGGCTACTGAAACGTATGCCTCTTACAATTAAGCACGAATAATCACTGCAAATGGTCCAATTACCTCTAAAAAGTTCAATATGAGACAAAAGCACATCATTACCTGATACTTTTGTTACAGAAAATTAGGCCTTTTTTGTTAGACATGAAAAATCTCTGCAAAGAGTTGCATTACCTCTACCAGATACAATATGAGACAACCACACACCATTACGCCTTTCTTTTGTTACTTAAATGTAGGTGTTTTACTGTTATACATTACTTATCTCTGCAAAGTGTCAGATTATCTCTACCAGAGTCAATATGAGTTAAAAACACATCATTACGCGATACTTATGTTACTGAAAGGTAGGCCGTTTACAGTTACGCACGATAAATCTCTGCAGAGAGTCGAATTACCTTCACCATATAAAATATGAGACAAAAACACATCATTACGCGTTTTCTTTGTTACTTAAAGGTAGGTCTTTTAGACTTACACATCACTAATCTCTGCAAAGTGTCAAATTACCTCTACCAGAGTCAATATGTGCCAAAAACACACCTTACGTGATATTTTTGTTGCAGAAAAGTAGGTATTTTACTGCTAGACATGAATAATCTTCGCAAAGACTCTAATTAACTCCACAAGGTCATTATGAGTCAAAAACACATCATTACGCGTTATTCTTGTTACAGAAAAGTAGGCCTTTCAATCATAGACACGAGAATTCTCTGAAAAGAGCCGAATTACTTCTACCAGTATCAATATGGGAAAAAACACAACATTACTTGATACTTCTATTACAATGAAGCAGGCCTTTTACAGTTATATATGAATAATCACTGCAAATATTCGAATTACCTCTACCAGAGTTAATATGAGCCAAAAGCACATTATTACGCGTTACTTTTGTTACTGAAAAGTAGATCTTTTACTGTTCGACACGAATAATCTCTCTAGAGTTTCGAATTATTTATACCAGAGTCAACATGAGACAAAAACCTATCATTACGCGATACTTTTGTTACAGAAAGCACGCCTTTTACTGTTGGACATGCCTAATCTGTGCAGAGTGTCAAACTATCACCACAGGAGTCAATATCGTGCAAAAGCACATTATTACGTTATACTTTTGTCGTTAAAAGTTAGGCCCTTTACTGTAAACATGAAAAATCTCTGCAAGGAGTCGTATTACCCCTACCAGATACAATATGAAACGAAAACATAACATTAGGCGTTTCTTTTGATACTTACAAGTAGGTCTTTTACGGTTACACATTACTAATCCCTGCAATGTTCAAAATACTTCTACCAGAGTCAATATGAGACAAAAACCCATTTTTACGCGATATTTCTGTTACGGAAAAGTAGTCCTCTTACAGTTAGGCACGAATAATCACTGCAAAGGGTCGAATTACCTCTACCAGAGTCAACATGAGATAAACGCACATCATTACGTGATACGTTTGTTACAGAAAAGTAGGCATTTTACTGTTTGACATGAACAATCACTGCAACGAGTCGAATTGTTTCTACCAGAGTCAATATGAGACACAAACACATCATTAGGCGTTCTTTTTATTAAAGGTAGGTTTTTAGTGTTGCACCTCACTAATCTCTGCAAAGTGTCAAATTATCTCTACCAGAGTCAATATGTGCCAAAAAGACATCTTTACGTGATATTTCTGTTAGAGAAGGGTAGATCTTTTACTGCGAGACATGAATAATCTTCGAAAAGATCCCAAAAACACGTCATTACGCGCTATTCTTATTACAGAAAAGTAGGCCTTTTACTCTTATACATGAAAAATCTCGGAAAAGAGTCGAATTACCTCTACCAGTATCAATATGGGAAAAAACACATCATTACTTGATACTTGTGTTACAATAAAGCAGGCCTTTTTTCGTTATGCATGAATAATAACTGCAAAGGGTCGAATTACCTCTACCAGGGTCAATATGAGAAAAAAGCACATGATTACGTGATACTTTTGTTACAGAAAAGTAGGCCTTTTACTGTTAGACATGAAGAATCTCTGCAAAGAGTCGCATTACCTCTACCTGATACAACATATGAGACACAAACACATCATTACGGGATACTTTTGTTACTGAAAAGTAGGTATTTTACTGTTAGACATAACTAATCTCTGCAAAGAGTCAAAATATCTGTACCGGAGACAATATGGGAAAAAAGCACATCATTACGTGATACTCATGTTACAGAAAAGTAGGCCCCTTAGTGTTAAGGATGAATAATCTCAGCCGAGATTCGAATTACATCTACCAGATACAATATGAGACAAACACACATCATTACGCGTATCTTTTGTTACATAAAGCAAGGTCTTTTACTGTTACAAATCACTAATCTCTGCAAGGTTTCTAATTAACTCTACCAGAGTCAATATATGCCAAAAAAAGCCTTTACGTGACATTTTTGTTACAGAAAAGTGTACTTCTTACTGTTCGACACGAATAATATCTGCAAGCTGTCGAATTGTTTCTATAAGAATCAATATGAGACAGAAAGACATCATTACGCGTTTCTTTTGATACTTAAAGCTAGGTCTTTTACTGTTACACATCATTAATCACTGCAAAGTGTCACAGTATCTCTACCAGAGTCAATATATGCCAAAAAACGCCTTTATGTGACGTTTTTGTTACAGAAAAGTAGACCTTTTACTGTTCGACACGAATAATCTCTGCAAACTGTCGAATTCTTTCTACCGCAATCAATAGGAGACACAAACACATCATTACGCGATACCTTTGCTACTGTAAAGTAGGTCTTTTACTTTAGTTAATTGATGGAAATTAATCATTTCTCCTCACTAGCCGTATATAGGCTAAGATATTTGATGGATAGGCTCAACCTGAATAATTCAATGCCATGGCCGGGATTTGAACCACGGATCTCCTGGTTTCCGTCCAGTCGCTCTTAATCTTTGAGCTACCATGGAGAACGCACCGTCCTGACATTAAATTCTCCAGTTGACTGATATATTTCCCCGGTCGACCACTAGGGGCTCTCGCATCCGAGATATACCGTTTGTTACGACTTACTATTGTAAGTACTTAAGTCCCAGGCTTCATTATTTAACTCTTATTACTTTAGCTAATTGATGGAAATTAATCATTTCTCCACACTAGCTGTATATAGGCTAAGGTTTTTAATAGAGAGACTCAACATGAAAAATTCAATGCTATGGCCGGGATTTGAACCACGGATCTGCTGGTTTATGTCCAGTCGCTCTTATCCTTTGAGCTACAATGGCCAACGCACCGCCCTGACAGTAAATTCACAAGTTGACTCATATGTTTCCCCGGTGGACCACTAGGGGCTCTCGCATACGAGATACACCGTTTGTGGCGACTTACCAGAGAGAAATAATATTAACTTTGTTGGCGTTTTTAATTTTTACCACGTGTTTGTACATTGAAATAAATTATTTAGCTTCTTTCGTAGGTGATCCAAAACTTTTGGACGGTGGTTTATGTTTTTTGTTCTATTTATACCCCGCCTTAAGGTGAGAACGTACTTCACTTGGGATTAAAATTCACTTTTTTATTTAATTATATTTTCATCCATCTGCATTTCAACTATATAGTTAAAAGTCCATTGGAGCAATATTTTATACTTTATTTGCTTATTATATTACTGGCTGTTAAGATTTTGCCATGCCCCTTTTCGTAATTTTTCAGAAAATGGATGATAACTTCTGTAATATTGAACAGATATTTCTGAACCAAGCCTTGTTTTGCAAGAGCTCTTACAAGCTTTCTTTTGGTACCACTGTAACTTCAATGGTGCTAGCTTCTCTTTTGTCTTTGGCTGTGTATCTGAACAGTTACTTGCTCTGAATAATATTTAGTACTAGTTATTGGTGAATATATGATATGGGTAGGCCAAAAAAGTTTTGGAAATAGAAAGTTTACAGGCAATGGTTTTTCTAAAACCAGAACAGTAAATGTGGAATGTTTAAATAGAATAGACAATGAAACCACATATAATATTGAGGTTAGTAGGCCCAGTTCACACAATACATGTGCTAATCATGATAGTAGTCATATACAGAAATTGATGTGCAGCGAGTCCTGAAAGCAGATAAAATGGTTGAAGAACTGGCCAAGAAGGCAGGAAAATGAAGAGGAATTTGAAAAGAACATGTGAGAATACAGAGGGTCAATTCTAATCAGCAGGAATGTTCTGACACATGTGAGAAGTCAGTAATCAATATATTGTGACTTTGTGGGTTTGTAGAATTAAAAGGCCCAGTTGCAGAAATTAAAAATCTCCTTTATTTCCGTAGAGATACACTATTCAATTCTCACCTAACAATATTACATCACATAATAACAGAATCTTCCAAGGTCGATGACAATAACAAACCGCGAAAACTTAGCTCTCGTTACAACAACACTCTTGCTACACAACTGTCTTTTCAACAACATTCTCAGCTGTTCTCTGCTTACTCTGTTTACAACTCAGTTTACAACTCTGTTTCACAAAAATTGTCCTGCTGGCGTGTTACAATCGCTTATATATCACATTCATGATTCGAGAGACTACTCGAGCAAATAAGATAATCAACTATTCTCTGTCAATCGAGAAATCTGTGGAACCTTCCAAACGTGAAATTGCTGGCGAGTCCTTTATCTTAGTTATCTTCTTTTGCCGGCCTTTCTGCGTACACTAGCCGCGACATTGTTACTGCTTATGCAAGCTCGTGAAACATTATCCGCCGTCTATTTTCTAATTGTGCCGAAACTTTTATGCCCATTCCGTGACAATAGAATCTTTAAAGCTGTTACTCTCACTTTCACATTTTTTTCAAATTCCGGTACACTTTTTTAAAATAGTAATCAACCAAAGCATATGAATTTTTTTAAGTATTAAGCAGACTCATAAGTATAATAATAAGGGATTTTTCTCTAAGACTCATAATAATTGTTTAAGCAAATAAAATTACCTGAAATTTCAGTGCTTATGTTTTTTTTTTTTTTTTTTTACAAAAACTACAAAGTTTGAAGCAAATATAATATAATGGCGAACACAGAAGTCGGCGAGCAATGAGGTTTCTCTCAGGGTATGCGTGGATGTGTGTGAGAAGGAAATTTTACAACACTGGAATGCCCGTTTCCAAATTATTTATTCACTGCTTCTTATTCCAAACCTCGAAATGGAAGCTGCCGACCGAGGGTTACCAATCACGGTTTATAGTGACTGAATGCTAATTATATCTCTCGATAAATTTTGATGACCTGACAAATATTCAAGACCGAACAAGTTGACCGCTCTCCTAGGCTTCACGTCTGACTCTCCCCTTACCACAGCTGCGCGTGTGTATTTATATAACTTTCACTCTCCAAATTCCTTTTTAAACAAAGTCCTTTTGTGGCTGTTTTGGTCGCTATTGTAAACGATCCGAAGAATACCCTATTCATGTACGTCAAGTGACAATTCCTTTAGAAACCTTCTAAGGACACTGTTCCTTTCATTCATGGCACTGTTACTATACTTTCCCCAACTCACTGACCTTGCCCTGGGTCGTCACAAATAACCAACATTCCTTTTACGTCTATCATTATTCTTTGCTTCTGGAAAAGCATAATTTCGGTATCAAATGCCCCCATAGATATTATTTTATTATCCAATAATGAAATAATATATATGTCTTGCCCG
This sequence comes from Mantis religiosa, assembly GCA_030765055.1. Lineage (NCBI taxonomy): Eukaryota > Metazoa > Arthropoda > Insecta > Mantodea > Mantidae > Mantis > Mantis religiosa. The sequence continues at coordinate 228,863,615 of CM060950.1, forward strand.
AATATAACGCAAAATATTAGATCTTTGTCAGCAACTTCCAATTCGTTTTACACTTTCTTTTCACAACATTAATTTTTACATGACATTTCCTGAAAATTATTCACATGGTTATATAACAACATTTCATTTAAAATTTACCAACATCAGAAAATATTTCAATCTACGTCATCTTTTTTTTTATCTGATCTACTTAAAATTAATTCATATTGTTGTTACACTTGAAACAATTCCTAAATATACACTCTTATGTTTAAACCAATTGTACATTAATAATATTATATATATACTTTTTACAACATTTCTGAATTGTTCTTCTGGATTCTATATAAATATTCTTTCCAAAAGTCTTTCATTGTTCGGTTTTTTTTATATATATACATATTTTTTTTTACTTGTTTAGTTTTAAGTTTCACTGCACTGTCACCACTGTTTATACTTAACCTAAACAATTTTACACTACACTGTTCATACTTAACCTATACAATTTACAAGCTTGTTTCTCTTCTAATTTTACAATTTTGTTATGGTACTTTAGTTCTTTGAAATACAGACATATCCTTTTTTTATGAGCAAATTATACCCATAACTTATTTAGGAATCAGGAGCATCTAACGGCTTCTTGTAAGGACGAAGGAGTTGTTTATGCCACCTACCTAGGAGTTTATTATTTTTGACGTCTGCTAATTCGAATGTATGTCCCCCAAATTTCGCGACAATTTCCGCAGGACCCTTATATAACAATTCCATCCTTTTATTCCTACCTTTTACTGCACTTGATAATTTATGGTCTTTTACCAGTACTAAATCACCAATCTTTGGCTCCCATTTATGCTTTCTTTCTTTTCTCTTTAATTTCCTTTTTTCTGCTTTTTGCTTAATTCTCTCAAACGCAATTTTAGCCCTCTCTTCATTGCTTAATAGGGTGTTGTTGGTGTCTACACTTTCTTTTATTTCTTTGAATATTGGTTCCGGCTCAAGGCCTAACATGAGTCTAACGGGTTCGAATCCTGTGGTTACGTTTATTGTACTATTAATAATTTTCTCAATCACGGGACAGTATTTTACCCAATCCTTGTGGTTCTTATGTGTTAATATTCGAAAATATATTCCAATGTCTCTAAGTATACGTTCTGTAGGATTTCCCGACGGAAAATAAAACGAGCAGTGGTACAATTTAATGTTATTCTCTTTCAACGTCTCTTGAAAACATTTACTGTGATGCACAGTTGCATTATCAGTTAGGATCGCTTCAACTTTGCCATATTTTGGAACATAATCATTAACTATTTTTCCTACGCAAGTTTTGCTACTTATGTTTCTTACAGGATATATTTTAACAAATTTACTAAAAACGTCCTGTAAAACAAAGATATACCTGCATCCGAATTTTCCCATGGGAAGCTCACCATGTGCATCTGCTGTAACTAAAGCATTTCGCTCTCGTCTAATAATTGCCTGCGGTTTTGTATTGAATTTAATGTTAAAAGGTTTGGCCTTCTGACACAACTCGCACGTAGAACACACCTTTCTGACTTTCCTCGCCAAATGCTTTATGTAAAAATTTTCGCCAATCACTAACGTTAATTTCTCGCTGCCTGTATGCGCCAATGACTTGTGATATGCCATGATGAGTTGTTCTTCTAATGTTTTCGGAATTATAACCTTCCACTTTTGTTCAATTCTCCCGTGAAACTTATATATCTTTCCCTCATGAAGGCCTATGGTATCTTTCAAATTCTCCGTTATGGGTTGAGCGTTTTCTCTTAATTTTCTGATACTGTCATCCTCTCTCTGTAATTGCTCCAAATTTAAAAATTTCTTAACTAATTGTTTTCCCTCTTTCGTCTCAATATAGAAAATGGTCACCTCATGCTTATTTTCTCTGATAGTGTCAGGTATGGGATAATTTGTCTCCATGCGAGATAACAAGTCACTGAAAATATTTTGATTTCCGGGAATGTGTCTTATTTCCAAATTGTGGGAAGTAATCTCGTGGATGTATCGGGAAATACGTGTATTGGTTAGCTTACATGAGTTCATAAATCTTAGGCTTACGTGATCAGTGTACACTATCACTGGGTTATTATAAACATACTCTTTAAATTTGACCAGCGCGAAATAAACGGCCGCTATTTCTTTTTCAGTAGTGCATGCCTGTGCTTCTGTTCTCGAAATTCCCCTTGAGGCCACTGCAATAAGATGATCTTTCCCTTCTTCATCTCGTTGAATTATGACAGCACCGTAACCACGCCCTGAAGCATCAGTAAAAATAATATATGGGAGGTTTTCTCTGGGTTTCTCTAACAAGATAGAAGCTGCAAATAATCTTTTCACTCTTGAGAACGCTTCTTCCTCCACTGGTGACCACCTCCAATCTACCACTTTCCTCAGAAGTTCTCTTAATGGGGCGACGACGTTTGCAAACTCAATAATAAATCTAGATTGATAATTTAGAATTCCCAAGAATCTTCTCAGTTGTTTTATATTTTTCGGTGCCGGTATTTTGTTAATACTTTCTATTCTGTTTGGATTTGGCCTGATTCTTTCATTCGATATTATGTATCCTAAAAATTCCGTCTGTCTCACGAAGAATGCTGTTTTACTCGGTTTAATTGTCATATTGGCTTCTCTTAATTTACTCAGCTCGTAATCGAGATGTCGCAAATGGTCATCCACATTCATTGAGAATAATATAAAATCATCAATATATTGAGCTACAAATTTCTTAATAGATTCTCCAAATATCCCGTATAGAGCTCTGAGCAATGCACTACCACTAGTACTCATTCCAAATGCGCATACTTTGAATTGGTATAAAATCCCTGAGTGTAAAAATGCAGTGTATTTTCTTAAGTCTTCCCGAAGCGGTATCTGCCAAAAGGATGCCGTCAAATCCAATGTGGAGAAAAATTTTCCTTTCTTTAGTTTGTTTAGTGTTACTTCTACACTCTCTGGTCTAAATCTATCAGGTTTACAGTGTTGATTCAGTTTTCTTGCATCCAAAGTAACTCTAATTTTTCCATCTGATTTATTTACTATGCACAGTGGATTTACAAACTCTGAATTGGAGATTTCAATAACTCCATCTTCTAACATTGATTTAATTACTTTATCAACTTCCTCTCTGATCGCACATGGAATTGGTCTCGCTTTATGGGTGAAAGGTTTGATAGGCGTCATTTCAAATGAATGGGTGTAGCTGATACATTTCCCAGGTTTTTCAGAGAAAACCTCTTTATTTCTTACCAAAATGTCAAACAATTCCTTCTTCTGTTCCTCATTTAAGTCGGCTGCTTTACTGGTCTTTTCTCTTAATAAGTCCTCTATATCTATATAGTTTACAACACTACCGTACCTATTTCTTTGAGAGTGACTCAAATTTACAGAGGAATTCTCTTGGTGTTTTCTTAAAACACTATTAACGCATTTAAAATCTTCGTCAGGCATCATATTCACGTCATTTTCAGTGTCGTATTCTTCAACGTTAATATCTGCCAGCTCCATAGCTCCAACTTGTATATATTCAACAAAAAAGGTATCTGCCCTAATTTCTTCTTCTTGTTTATCCCTGACAATGTTCTCCGAACTACTATCTTCCATAAATCGTATTATAACCGACCCTTGCTGTGTATCCAACTTCAAAAATCTACTTTCGAAATTTATTACCGCTTCCCATGCATAAAGACAATCACAACCTATGATTATATCTGTTACTAGTCTGGGCACAATCAGAAATAGAACCTCTATTGTTGTCCCATTTATTTCAACATTCAACATCGCCTGAAATTTCACCCTTTCCTTCCTCTTACCAACAGCTAGCGAACAATAAATGCCACTGACCGGTAAAGACATCACCTTAAAACCTCTAGTTATTAGGTCATCGTAGAACTTCTGCGAGCACACTGTGCTATTCGCTCCCGTGTCTATAATCGCATCGTATTTTTGTCCATTAATCCCTATCTTGATCCTCGCAGGTTCTATTACTTTCTCATTGTCTTCTAATCTTTTCCTAACGTCTGAATTTCTTTGTATCATCATCATTTGCCCTCGAGAAGCCCTAGTTTCCGTGTACATATTACAATTTGTATTTATCCCAGTTCTCACTGAAGGCGCGTTTCACTGGGATTGGCGTTTCCCTGCGTCCGACTTACAGCTCCGGTTCCAGTTCCACTGTTTATATTCCTGGTTTCCGGCGCTTGATTTTGATTGCTTACTACCATCTGTCTTGTGGCATTAATGGCCTCAGACCTTTCTGAGTTCTCAGGTGAATTACGACCATCTCTATTCCTGTCTCCCTGCCTCGGCGACCTCGGCCTAAACTCATAACTATCGTCATTCCTCCAATATTCATTACCAGAATGTCTTCTAAATCTAAATACTTGTCCCCTGCTGTTTCTATCAAATCGGCCGGCATTCATATAGTTTACTTGGATGTTCCTTTCACGGTTCTCCCCATTCCGATTTCTATTGTCCCGGTCAAAATGGTTTCTACTCCTACCTTCCCAGGAGTTCGCTTCAACCCTCGGCACTGGACCTCGATATCTATTTCTTATGTCATTCCGATTATGATGTGACTGTGCCCCTTGCCCGAAATTACTCCATCTTTCGCTTCCGCTTGTCTCTTGATTTTTATTGTCTGAATTGTTTCTCGGCTTGTTGCTTTCTAAGGCTAATAACAAATTAATCATAGCAGCGACGTTATTGGGTTTGGCTATGATTAAATAATGTTGTATAGTCTCAGGAAAATGAGTTGTCATGAGATTTATCAATTCTTTCTCATTGATAGGGGGATCTAACATTTTTGATTTTCTAGCTACCTTCATGAAATAGCTCACCATCGACTGTTCCGTTCTAGGGTTAAATTTCCCGTTGCTGATCTCGAGCCTTATACTTGCCTGTCTGTTTGCCCCCCAATATCTGTTCAGGAATAAATTAATAAAGGTCCCGAAGTCATTGTTATTTCCCATGGACAAGTCTAGCCAATTCGCAGCGTTACCTTTAAAACATTTTCTTACTATTGTCATTTTGTACTCCTCCGGTATACATTTTATCGCAAAATACTCCTGTAATCCTGCAATAAACACTTTAGGATCATCAGAATCCTCTTTCTCAAAAACTGGGGGTACAATTTCGTTAAGAATATGGTTCGGCCATGTCATATTCGGACCGCCATTTCTGTCTCCATTATTGTATTTGTTGTCATTACTAGAGGTGCTAGCACCCATATTTAGCAACGAAATGTCAGCTGACGCATTATTGGGCATCGCCTCGTTTCGTGCGTTTACTTCACTTACGTTGCTAGAACTACAACTAGGAACATTTCCACTTATTCTTAAATTTTCTAAGTTTTCCTTTACTCCTTTGATTTCTACTGCTACCTCTTTCATATGATCGGTAATTTCCTCCAAATTCCTCATCTGTCTTCTACTTTCCCTTTCTGAAACTTCTAATCCACTCCTAGTTTCTTCTAATTCTTTTCTAGCTATTTCTCTCTCTTTGTTTAATTTCTGTGCTATTTCCTCCCTCAGTTTTCTGTTTTCATTATCTGATTTTTCCTTAACTAGGTTAACAATTTTATTTTCAGAATTCTCTATCTCCTGACTAACTTCCTTCCTCACATTATCTGATATCTGACCAGCTTCTTTCCTTACATTCTCTATTTCCAGACTAACTTGCTGTCTGACATTTTCTAACGCCTGTTGTTGACTCTCTAACTTCTTTCCTAGTTCTATTTGTCCTACCTCTAACTTTTGAACACTATTTTCTAACTTTTCCTCTATCTTTTTTAAACTTTGATCGTTATCATCAATCTTTTTACTTAAACTTTCATTGTTTTCATTCATCTCTTTCCTTAAATTTTCAACACTTGCGAACACTTTTCTAATTTCCTCTAACATATTTATTTCCCTTTCTACATTATCTAGGACAGTTCTACTACACTCTGGTGCTTCGACTTCCTGCCTACTGCTACTAGCATCAACCTCCTGAACTCCCATGCTTTCTACAGAATTTTGACTCAGCATTTTTCCACTCCTTAAATACATTCACAGTAGTCTAGTATATAATTTAACACTCCGCACCTTTGATTGTTTTTACTGGCTCCTGATGATGTCACTGATGACAATGCCGGCCTCCTTTCTTCTTTACAGTCGAACTGTTGATGAATTTCTTGATGGGTCGACCCTCCTCCTGTCGAACCACCTTCTGTTGCACCTCGTTGTCGGGTTGAAACTCCTTCTGGGTTGAACCTCCTTCTAGGCTGAATCTGCTTCTCTTGCTGAACCTCGTCGTCGGGTTGAAACTCCTTCTCCTATCGTGCCGAATCTCCTCCTGTATCGAGCTCCACTTGTTGTCGAACGTCCTTCTCCTATCGTACCCCGCGTTGGCGCGCCAATTTGAAGCAAATATAATATAATGGCGAACACAGAAGTCGGCGAGCAATGAGGTTTCTCTCAGGGTATGCGTGGATGTGTGTGAGAAGGAAATTTTACAACACTGGAATGCCCGTTTCCAAATTATTTATTCACTGCTTCTTATTCCAAACCTCGAAATGGAAGCTGCCGACCGAGGGTTACCAATCACGGTTTATAGTGACTGAATGCTAATTATATTTCTCGATAAATTTTGATGACCTGACAAATATTCAAGACCGAACAAGTTGACCGCTCTCCTAGGCTTCACGTCTGACTCTCCCCTTACCACAGCTGCGCGTGTGTATTTATATAACTTTCACTCTCCAAATTCCTTTTTAAACAAAGTCCTTTTGTGGCTGTTTTGGTCGCTATTGTAAACGATCCGAAGAATACCCTATTCATGTACGTCAAGTGACAATTCCTTTAGAAACCTTCTAAGGACACTGTTCCTTTCATTCATGGCACTGTTACTATACTTTCCCCAACTCACTGACCTTGCCCTGGGTCGTCACAAATAACCAACATTCCTTTTACGTCTATCATTATTCTTTTCTTCTGGAAAACCATAATTTCGGTATCAAGTTATAACAAATTATCAATACAAAATTTTCAAATAATAATAGGTATTATTAAAGATAAAGGTTTTAAGCACATGCTTGAAAATTTTCATGTACATATCAGCAATAATATCTTTGTAATTTGCACCCAAAAATCATAGAGATAGCATTGTGGAGATAGGCAGTACCTTCCCACGTTAATTGCAATGGTCATATCCGTGGCCGTTCTCTTTTGGAACATATCGACCGTGTCAACTCGTATTCGTTGGGTTTTAACCGTTACCTCATGCACACAAGCACACTCTCATGCATACTTCCAGGATCTGGGGAAGATGAAGAATCATCTTGGTCGGAAAACAGTCCCCACCCCCACTAAGTATGGAGAAATGTGTGTTTATTTCCTGGGCTCGTGGGCCGTCACCCGGAAGTCATTGGTGGTACCGATGTTTAACCAGGGACTGCGCTTGGCACCTTCTGTGTAATGACGATCCGCAATCTTCACTGACCAGAGCGCGAATAGGGAAATAAATAATAAAATAAAATCTGCATATCTAAGGTAGCTACAGAATAGTAATTAACATAAGGCGTGGCTATGTGGCTTATCTATGGCTACTAGCCAATGCGGTGCATGCAACGTTGTACGGTAAAGCACGCACACTGGCTGGGTTTGCCGAACCACAAGGTTATTTTTGTATATATAATAACTAATTATATATAACTAGTTATTATTAGTTAAGATCTGAGTTTATATATAAGCTAACGCCCGCCTCGGTAGCGTAGATGGTAGTGTGTCTGCCTCACGTTCAAGTGAGCTCGAAACTCGGTCAGGGTGAGTTACTTGGATAACGTTTTTTCCGGGGTTTTCCCTTATCCTTCAAGACGAATGTCGGGTAACTGTAAGCTCCATCGACCTGGACTCATATGAGCATATCACCCAAGACATTCACTGTCCGATATGACTTAACGTTGGAGGACGTAAATTACAAAGAAAAAAAATAAAAGCTCAAGGGTATCCACCAGGGCAATCCACAAAAAGTGAAGATTGGCCTCCCCTCTAATGACCAGGGAGTTACTGAGCTATCCCTAAAGGGCGCACAGCGCATCCAGGGGCTTTCCATAGGGCAAGACCTAGAGAGTAACAAGCCCCACCATCTGGTCCTATGGACTCAAGACGGGATGGAAGTGGATACGCCACTTACGCGTGCCAAACCCAAAAGGGGAAGGCTACCGATATGCCCTCGTTAGGGCCGACTGTTGATCTAGCACATCTTCTACTAGCTATGCAGGATAGTACGCGGGAATATATGGCTTCCCTTAACCCCGTCCGGAGACGTACCCGATCTCCCACGGGTATTGGGAACCACTGCCCCCTAGAGCCCAACCCAATCCGAACAACTCCCAATCAGGGAGGGGCTGGAATGTTCGGCCCGAGATTCCTCTAGTAAAGTCAGAGGTACCACGAGTTCTAGGGGTCCGCAGCGCCCGCGGATCCCCTCACTTATGGAATAATTACAGCGTTTGAAAATAACTTATAACGAGTGTGTCACAGTGAATCTATGTGTTGAAGAATATAGTAAGCATTTCCAATATCTTCGTTAAACAAGTTAGTTGCATATTATTTCTCTATATTACCTTTCATGCATGTCATATTTGAACCTAACAGCTTTCTTAACTAAGGTAGCATCAAAATAGGAATGAACATAAAGCGGTGCTAGGCGTGGCTGATCTATCGCTACTAGCCAATGCAGAGTGTGAAACGTTGTACAGTTAAGAAAGCATACTGGCTCGCTTTGCCGAAGCATGCGGCTAATTCCTTGCAGGCTCTAAAGATACTAATTACAGAATTATTTTGTTTTAACCATGTTACAGAGCTATTTTTTCTGATGATTACTGTAGAAACCGCATATTTGTAGGATATCTGGTTTCGGAAATATAGAAAGATAAAGCGCTTCACTAGACAGAAAAAAAAAGATTAACTGTTAGTGAAGAAAAGCTCACACGTTCTATGCTGCAGTTGCATTTTGTACCCTGCATTCAGTAAAGTGGTAATCTTTTAAGAGTGCACACGTACTTTTTAAAGTAAGTAAATATACCGCTTAGCAAGCCTAGTACTGTTGCGTCCAGGAGTTACTACGAAACAGCTCATAAGAGTTTACATAAGCAGGCTAAAAATATCCTCATTAATGTGTATTCCTTTTACAAACAGATGTCAATTAGACGTTTTCGAAAGTACAAATTTCGCTAACAATGGAGAATTAATGCCATAAGCTTGTCACGTGAGTGCTCATTCTAAGACGATCATTGTTAAAGAAGACAAACAGTTTACCAAGTTGGTGAAGCTTCCATATTTAGATCTCCAGGGAAACTTCGAGTAGCTGAAAAACGTGCTCCCAACTTAAACAATTTTCAAAAGTGTGTTTTACGTAGAACAATTTATGATTTATATAACAAGGGTGAAAAATTATACAACTGCCAAAAGGCTGGACAATTAATGAGGGGGAAAATAGAATATACGGATTCTGTATCTTATATGCATAGTATTCTGAAATCTCTTGAGTTCAAATATTGCCGAATCAATGACGCTAACAAATTTCTGCTTAAAAGAAGTCATGTCTGTCTAATGTAAAGAACTGTTTCAGTTAAACGCACTTCAAAATCATCGATATGTATTTTACAATCTGTCGAGGTGCATCTGAACATCACTCTACCTCTTTCACACCTTTTTTAAATATATTCATTTCCCCATCTACTTGATATTAATCAAGGTGAGCAGATATTATCTTACTCCTTATATTTCAGTTCACTTTCTCCCATCTCAGATCCTAATGTACAATAAATGAAATGGATATAATGATGCTAAAATGACCCTAGAGCCCATAAAGTTTTCAGCGAGCTGAAACCCAGCTTTCAGGATGAAGATAAATCCCGCAAGAAACCTGATTGGAAGACTCATCCAGACCGATATTTGAACTCGGCAGCTACAACAACTTAAAACAAATTAAGAATTGGAACACCAGAGTGCAAGGTTTTGCATCCATTCCCACAACGTGAGGTACATAAAATTTGTTAACTCAAAATAATTTCTACCACAAAACTCACAGCCGATCCTACAACATCACGAAAAGAGGAACTCTACCTGCTGTATAACCCTTAACGGGTGGGCAAGCATCTATAAACTTCTGGCGTTATACAAACAGCCAGCACTTCGGTCGGTCGGTTTATTATTACAATTAATATGATGATTATGATGATGATTGTAGTGATTATAGTTATAATTGTTGTTACAGTTATAGTTGTTGTTATAAGTTATAAGTTATAAGAAATAAGTTATAAGTTATAAGTTATAGGTTATAGGTTATAGGTTATAGATTATAGGTTATAGATTATAGGTTATCGGTTATCGGTTATTGTTATCATCATCATCATCATCATCATCATCATCATTATTATAATAAGTATTATTATTCATAATTTGTTGGTGTTTGTTGTTCAATATTCCAGTATTATAGAAAGAAGATTTTTTAAATTAGTTGAATGAAACAGCACTTTGTTTAACTTTTTGCTTCGTTTGGTACCTTTCAGCTTCCATTCTATTATTTTAAATATGTGCTTAAACATTTGAATCCTGCTAATCGTATTGGAGATAAAAATACAAATCTGGAATATTGCCGAAGTATTAACCCCAAGAGAAGAAAACAAAGAAGCAGATGAAACAACGGCAAAAGAAGTGGAAATCAGGAAAAACTTCGAATGTTAAAGAATTATTATAAATGTTCACAAAGATTCAATTTAAAGACAAACAGTGCAACATTAGAAGAAAAAAGCTGAAGGCTAATATAGAAGAGGAATTCGCAGGTTGTATTTCTAACATATATCTGTAACTTTTTTACTACACGAGAGTGTCTCATGAATGGTTTAAGCAAAATTGAGAAACAGTATTTAATTTAGCATAAAATAACATTATAATTTTCATTTATTTGTAAATGTGAAAGTTAAGAGGACCAATAAGGAGGAAGAAGACAAAGGGAAATAATTATATAATCGATTATTCGTTTGGCTTATAGCACTGTAAATTCTACGAGTTAAACAGTTCGTGTTTCTGGCCCCAGGACATTATGAGTATAAAGACTTGAAGAGCGTGAAAGGAAAGAGTAAAAGACGGCAAAGAGATTTGACCGTTTTGGCGTCGAACAAAGAGGTTTGATTGCGTTTCACTTAGATCTATCTTGGAGATAACAAATATATGGAATGAAATGAAATGTTGCATAGCGTGAACAATGAACAGCAGCCAGAGTGTCGACTGTCAATTTAATATTAAGATTTACCGCGATGATCTTGTTTTGTTTAGGAATGGCGAAGTGGCACCCACTAGATTTAATTTTGAGTACTACTCCCTGTTTCTCCAGATTGTTCCTTTTCATGACAGCGTCATGATCATAAACAAGAAACAACAAAACAGATAATATATAACTAAATGTTCTTGCATAAACTAAAAATAAATCGCAACCAAAATGTCAAATATCAAGTAAATGTTAAAATTTACGGCGTATATCGTGTTTCGTTTGAAAATAGCGAAGATAGTTGTGAGAACTATTCCCTCTTCCCTCAGATTTTCTCTTCCAACCACTACTTCATCTGCTTCTATACTACCTAAATTTGTCATGATGCTTTTGGTTTGTGCCTAAATATGTAGTTAAAAGTCGAAACAGGAAAAAAAAGAAGACGAGGAATAAGAAGAAATAAAGTGAAAAAAGACGAAAGTTTGAATTGGTTGGAACACTGTAAATTCTACCTGGTAAACCCTTCGTCTTACTGGCGCCATTGCACTGCGAGTTGAAACATTTGAATTTCGCAGAAGAAAAGATTAAAGAAATACAAATAACTTTGTATCATTTGGGGCTCATAGCAAAGAGAATTGATTGCGTTTCAGTTATTTGTATCTCGGGAGATAACAAGTACATAAGTGATTAAGGTAATAAATAAATAAGTAAAGTAAAAAGATACATAATAAGCATAACATAAACAACAAAATGCAAACAAAATTTCGGATGTAATTTAAAAACCGAAATTTACAGTGATGATCTTGTTCCGTTTACTAATGGTGAAGTAGCGCAATCTAGAATCAGTTTTCAGTAATATTTCTTGTTATTCCAGATTTTTTCGTCTGATAGCTGCATCATCACTATAAACAAACAACAACATAATTACGCAGATCTGTCGTTTGAATCGTTAGCTGGGTGTAAAGTGGAGTCCTACAGAAAAAAAAAACATTCAAAACTATAAGAGAAACGTTTCCAGAACATTTTTGTTCTCTTCATAAAATGCTAATTCATCTAGCGCGAAGGTTTAAAAACAAATATCTATTTCCAAAATTATCTTAGTGCCTTTAAGAGGAAGGAGGGAAAGATAGAAACACAGAAAGAGAGGTTGAAAAAAGAAAGGAAAGAAAGAAAGAAAGGAAGAAATGAAAAAGAAAGGAATAAAACAAAGAAATCCTGAAATAAAGAAGTTTAAAAATGTAGTAAATCACACACAATCTGTGAATTATAATAAAGTAGCTAAAGCATAATCAAAATCCAATTGACGAAAATAATACAAGTTCGTGGAAGGAAAGAGTAAACTTGATAAAGTGATTTGAATCATTGGGAAATTCTAGCCAAGGGGGTGATTACCTTTCAGCTATATTTATTTAGAAGGTAAAAAACAAATAAATAAATAATAAATACATAATGTTAGAAAAGAGCAACTAATATGTGAAATGTTAATTAAATATCAAAATATAGCACGGAGATCTTGATTGCTTTACAAATGACGAATTAGCGCAATCTCAAATTAATTTTCAGTAATATTCCTTACCCTTCCAGTTTTTTCGTCCGATTACTGTTTCATCATGACCTTAAATAGAAAAGAAATGTTTAGGCACGCCCAACGTTGGAATCGTGAGGTGGGTCTAAAATGATTGTAGGATTTTCTTCAATTTGGATTCCTCTATACCCTTCAGTAGACACGATAAAGATAAAGGAAAGCTTATGAGTTCAAGTGGACTTTTGTATGTTGTTGATAAAATTATGTATTGTATTAGCCAGGTTTGATATTTAATGCCTCGGACGTTAAAGTTTTCACTCGCTAATAATCCTCAACTTACCTCTCAAGCCCCATAAATAACTATTAAGTGAATCCTGGAGGTAACGTTGGATGCAGCAAAATTATCCCAACTTTCCATTGTCATTCGTTATGTTAAAGAGTGAGAAACAGATTTAAACTTTACAGATGTCAGAATTAATCACAATGCAATTGTGTTAAGTGAATGTATCCGATTTTCTGTGCGAGTCTAAGAACAAACTTGGAACTGAACGTGAGGCCGGGCTGCCACATTTTCAGGTCATTTATGTGGATTGGAAATAATTATTTCTGAAATTAAGATGTTGTTCATGACACTGCATGACTGTGATCATGTTTACTTTCTTTATCACGTAAATAGTAGGCACAAGTAGTTAGGTATTCTACACAAAAATTGGATGCCAGATTTCACTAGGATTACAAATTTCAAAGTACCCCAAATAATTATTAGATCCATGTAGTTGGTTTGGGTGTGTCTTTCACAGCAGAGTCTGTCTATCAGTAGGAAAAAGTCTCTTTCAGCGCTCATGTTGAACGTGCTTCCCAAAATGCGGCTCACGACAATTCAAAAAATTCTCTTGCCGCAAATTATTGTTTGCATGGAAAAGTTTTCAAAGCATGTTGACGTTTCAAATGCGTATTAAAATACGTAATTTTTAAGATATGTTCAAGAATAATCTGAAGTACTGTTCATGTGGAATAATGTTCCAAATAAACTACAAAATTTATGCTAATTTTATATAGTTGTCCATTTCCGAGATGTTCCTCAATGTTTGAGTTTTCCATTACTTACACATTTATCAAGTGGGAAGTAAGTATTCGCATTTTTTGTTTTGAACATGCAAAGAGAATGTAATCAGGAGGCCAATACCATCGGAAACCATCATCTTTTTATATATATATATATATATATATATATATATATATATATTTACACACCACAGTAAAAGACTACATTTATTGTTTACCAAAAACCTTTAAATTGATTAACTTAATTGTAAGTGTGCAATACATAAACTTCATCCCCAATTGCAAAATAACTAAAATCCGAATTTACTTTATCTACATAGATAAGTCCTGTAATATTTTATTGGCTGTGCGAATTTCGTCTTGTCAGCTAGATTTATACACGATTTATATATACGCATAATATGAATCTATTAACAATGAAGCAAACAAATGTATACAAATATAACCATTTGTAACTTAAAACTTCGCTTATCTGATAAGAATTGATGATACTTTTCTTATAAATTGTCCGGGATCGGGGTTTCATGTAAATTGTTTGCATACCCTAAACGGGAAGCAAAGCTATTGTCATCGTTACAAACGCTAGATGTTAATATGTTATTGTTATATGAACAATTTATAAGAAAAGTATCATAAGATAAGTGAAGTTTTAAGTTAGAAATTGTTATATTTTTATACACAATTTATGTTATACCTATAAAGGATTACTTTTGAGAAGCCATATTGGTTGCCCGTCAATCTTTTAAGCATTGTTAATATTTGCTGTATATTTTGTACAATTTTTTTATTTGGTTTTCCCATGTTAGCTTTGAATCTACACTAACTGCTATATATTTGTAGTTTCTTTTCCATCTGTGGTACTGTTGTCTAGTTTCCGAAGTTGTCAATGCAGTATGTACATTGAATGTTTTTTAATTCATTTGGTTTGTAAGTAATTTGTACAGCAATCATTACTCTTTGTTCTGAGAAAGCACCATTAATATCTCCTTCTGTTTGTGTACCAATTTCCTTCTTTCCCTTCAGGTATTTGTTTCCTTATAGTTTTGTCTTTTATCCTATCCCTTTTCATTCTACTTGCACATTTCATATTTTGTTCCTTCGTTAATTTAAATGTAAATTTATCTATAGTTGGTTCGACTTATTAATCTATACTAAAACATCTTATATGTCCCGCATTCTATACGTTCTGTACATTTATTTTTTCCTTAAACCACAAGGAATACCTACTACAGATTTTTGTTTATCTTTCCAATTTTTACAGCTATGTTCTGTTAGTACTCTGCAATGTTAAAACACAATATCATTGTTTATTATCCTACCCGCAATTCGTCTTTGTTTATTTTACTTTAATTATGCGATAATATCACAAATCGTATATTAGTAAATACCTCGCTTGTGTTATGTTTAATATTCCATAGCTTGTACTCGTGTCCAGTAGTGGCTATTGCGCTCGTCCAGAAAGGCTATACTGGCTCTTCCGGTACATGGCAGACGATGCGCTTTTATACGTAAATATCATATTTAAATGCTTTTAGACCTAACATGGAATCTTAGGTTGACAAACTATGTATGGCAAGTAGGAACTATCGTATGTGGGATATCCAGTTGGGTCTGCAGCCTAAGGGGATTGGAACACGGCATATTTCGATTGTGGACTGCAGACGTTATGGACAGAATAGTTCCAAATGGTTACCTATATAAGACAGCGAAGGCGCATAGTTTGTTGTGCCTGCTGAATCTGAAGGATATGTATACTCTTTTGGCTTCAGCTCACACCCCCAAATTCACGATCCTTAACAAAAGCGTGTCTATCTCACGTTCAAGAGGTCCCGAGTTCATCTCTCGGTCAGGGTGAGTTACCTGAATAAGGGTTTTTCTGGGGTCTTCCCTTATCATGAAAGACGAATGTCGAGTAACACTAAAGTATAAACAACTGAAGAACGTGAAAGGAAAGAGTAAAGGGCGGCAAAGGGATTTGAACCATTTTGGCGTCGTACAAAGACGTTTGATTGCGTTTAACTTTTCTCTATCTCGGGAGATAACAAATAAATAAAATGAAATAAAATGTTGCATAGCGTGAACAATGAACATCAAGTAAATTTTCGAATGTGAGTTAAATATCAAGATTTACCGCGATGATCTTGTTTTGTTTACGAATGGTGAAGTAGCGCCCACTAGCTACTAGGTAGCATAACAAACAAATTAATAAATTAGTTAATAAACTCAGATACATTTATTAATGAAGTAAATAAATAATAAACTTGAATAGATGATCTGTGTAAGGCAAACAAAATGTCGCATGTAAATTAAATATCAGAATTTACTGTTGTGATCTCTATTCAATTACGAATTGTGAAGTGGCACCCTCTAGAATTAGTTTGGGGTATACTTTTCTATTCTTCAAGATTTTTACCTCCTGAACACTGCTTCATTTCCTTTACAACTGCTTAAAGTCATCACGATAATTTAAAAATGTAAGTAAGTATGAATGTTATAAAAGGTATGGGGAGGATAGAGTAGAAACATTGAAAACTAGTTTGGCTTATAGCACTGCAAAATCTACAAACTAAACATTTCGTGTTATTGGCACCATTTCATTATGGTTATAAACAGTTAAAGAGCGTGAAAGGAAAAAGTAAAAGGCGGCAAAGAGGTCTGAACCATTTTGGCGCAAAACAAAGCAGTTGATTGCGATTCACTCAGTTCTATCTCGGGAGATGATGACGATGATGATGATGATGATGGTGGTGGTGTTGGTGGTGGTGGTGGTGGTGGTGGTGGTGGTGTTTTTGGGTGCATGACTGCGCGGTCATTAGCGTCCTTATCATCATTCTGAAAAGCGGTTATAAAAACAAAGCTAAAATATACATTCATCCTAAATAAAAATACACAGAGTATAAAATATACAAGTAAGACAAAAACTAAAAGATTAAAATAGCTAATATTTACAACTAAATTCAAAAATTCACACTTAAAGTAGCTGAAATGCTTTGGCCACCGCTTGTTCCTCGTCCGCCAGAATCCCTGCCAGGCTGGCCGGCAGCTGGAGAGACCGGCGGATATCTTCCAGGTAAAAACACTCTAAAAACACGGGGCGGAACGATAGAGTTCCACCGCAATGCGGACAATCTGGTGCAGGGCCTATTTAGCATAAAACTGTGGCTAAAGAAGCAGTGGCCAATCCGTAACCGAGCCAGCCGCACCTCCTCACGACGATTGGAACGGCAGGAGGTTGCCCAGGGTATGGGAAGGGCCCTGACCGTTCGGAGTTTATTTCTGCGGAGAGCGGACCACTCTTCCCGCCAGCAGGATAACACACCTCTCCGCATTAAAATGCTAAGATCTTCCAATGTCACTGAGTCTATGTAAAACCTGGGCTGTGTCGTTGCCGTCTTGGCTGCCGAATTCGCCATTTCATTCCCCTGCAAGCCTGCGTGACCAGGAACCCATGCACACACGACACTAACGCCTAAGGCGTATAAGGTGTGGAGGATGCCCTGGATAAGCTGTACAATAGGATGGTGGTTGTACAGCGGACGCAAGCTCTGGAGTGCGCTAAGGGAATCACTGAAGATAAGGTAGTTACCCAATTTTTTTCCGGCGAACATGTAAAATGGCTCAGTAAATGGCATAGAGCTCTGCATTGTATATGGAAGTGCTGCCATGTAGACCGAATGTAAAGGGATCGGCTCCATGGACATATGCACATCCAACACCAGCAGAGCTCTTAGACACGTCGGTGTAAAATACACTAAAATCCTTATAGCCTGATAAAAACTCAAAAATAAACCACGGATACTACTCGTCGGCGTCGTGGACTTGCTGTGCAGCAACATGCCGAGATCTACGTGATCTGCTGCACGCACCCAAGGCGGATACAGTCTTTCGCCCTTAGGGAACAACCTAGGCAAGTCTCCCAAGGAGTCTTCGTGGACTTGCTGTTCAGCACCATGCCGAGATCTACGTGATCTGCTGCACGCATCCAAGGGGGAGACAGTCTTTCGCCCTTAGGGAACAACCTAGGCAAGTAAAGTGAAAGTTTCCCAAGGAGTTCCCGGAAGCGAAATCATGGCGGCTTGGGACTGAGACGTGCGTTCCTGTAACGTACGTCCAATGAGGTGTCTAGAAGTGGTGCATACGTCGGATGCCAAGGCACACTACATAACCCGCAACCATAATTGCCCAGCAAAATTTCCCGCCGACGGTGTAAAGGAGGCTCTGACGCATCAGTGTACAGACTCACAACTGGGCTTGTTGGAAATGCCCCAATTGCTAGACGAAGGCCGGATTTATGTACCGTGTCTAGTTTCTTCAGCACAGATGGACGAGCTGAAGAATAAACGATGCATCCATAGTCCAACTAGGATCGGATGAGTGTGCGATACAAGCGAAGCAGCACTGCGCGATCCACTCCCCACGATGTCCCACTAAGTATCTGCAAGAGATTAAAAGAACGCTCACACCGTGCTTTCAGCTGAGCTATATGCGACGAACAGCAGAGCTTTCTGTCGAAAACTAGTCCGAAGAACCTAGTTTCGTCAGTAAAGGGTAGAACATGGCAACCGAGTCGTAGGAAGGGTGCTGACCAAACTCTTGCGGTGCCAGAAGTTGACGCAGACTGTCTTCTCGGTGGAGAACCTAAAGCCTTTCTTAAAGCTCCAGTCGTGTAGGTCGTCTAAGCAGAACTGTAGACGACGTTCTAGGAACAGAGTACGCTGAGAAGTACAGTAGACGGTGAAATCGTCAACAAATAAGCATGACGAAACTCCTCGAGGAACACAGAGATAGAGTTAATGGCTGTAGCAAACAGTGCGTCACTGAGCACTGAGCCCTGTGGGACCCGGTTCTCTTGGATAAAAAGGTTTGAATTGACCAAGCTGATCCTCACTCGGAAAACGCGATCGTTCATGAACTCCCGAAGGAACACAGGTAGGCGTCCATGAATATTCCAGCTGTGTAGGGTGCGGAACAGACCTGCACGCCAATAGGTATCGTAAGTTTTCTCGAGGTCAAAATACATGCCGACGGTCTGGCTGTTTTTAGGGAAACCGCTCATGATCTGCCTTGACATCGACACGAGATGGTCTAATGTGGAACGGCGACGTCGGAAACCACACTGGATGTTCGTAAGTAACTTGTGGGTGTCCAGCCACCACACCAACCGCCCATTGATCATGCGCTCCATAACTTTGCAGACGCAACTGGTGAGGGAAATAGGATGGTAGCTGGAAGGCGGATGTCTGTCCTTCCCTGGTTTCAGAATTGGAATGATGGTGGCGTCCCTCCACTTGTCAGGAAAACTGCCGTCAACGCAGATACGGTTATATATCTCGAGTAAGAAAGCCTTCCCTTCGGGAGAGAGATTTTGTAAAAATCGTACCTGGATATCGTCTGGTCCTAGTGCAGAACCTCGCAAAGATCAAAGTGCGTGCTCCAGCTCTGCCATGGTGAACAGGCGATTGCAGTCTTCAAGGTTTCTAGAAAGAAAGCAGAAACCTTGAGATTCCACCTGGTGCTTAATTGAGAGGAACTCAGGTGCATAATGATGTGAGCTAGATACGTGAGCGAAGGCACTGCCAAGAGTGTTAGCCACGTCTAACCGATCCACGACGACGCCTGAAGGAGTTTGCAAACCAGCAATCGGAATAGGGATCGCTTTTCCCGCCACGCGTCTTAACCTATCCCACACTACAGAAGAGGGTGTAAGGCGATTAAAAGACGATACAAAAACAGTGCATGAGTTCTATTTGCAATCCTTAATTACTTGCCGAGACCTGGCACGCATCTTCTTGTAATGAATGATATTCTTCAGTGTGGGGTGGCGTTGGAAAAACCTAAGGGCACGCCGACGAGCACGGATTGCATTCCGGCAGTCATCCGTCAACTATGGCACAGTACGGCGGCAGAGATTGGGAGACGAACGCGGAATAGATCTGTTTGCGGCGGAAATTATACGCTCGCTATGATGTTCTACTAGCTCGTTAACAGAGGCGTGCTCCTCATAACTAAAAAGCTGCCAACTGGGTGTAAAGGGCACAGTTGGCGTTATCGAAACGCCAATTTGGTAAGTGGGTGGAATACAGGTTTTGTGCTAGGAGACTAATTAGACGCGGGAAGTGGTCACTGGAGTGGAGGTCAGAGATGACGTTCCATTGGAGGGACACTGAGAGCTGTGGGGAGCATACTGCCAAAACCAGATGGGAGAAGATGTTGAAGGCATCGGAAAGAAACGTACGTTCCCCGGTGTTCAGGAGAACCAGGTCGTTATTTCCCAGGAAATCGGAGAGGACTCTACCCCGTGCACAAGTGCGAGTGGAACCCAAAGAGGGTGATGGGCATTGAAATCCCCCACCAAAAGAAATGGGGTAGGTAACTGATCAACCATATCGTGGAGCGTGGTAAAAGATAGGTCACCTGAGGGTGGAATATACATGTTGCAGATAACCAGGTCTATCGTTTGCAGTACTACCCGGGCAGCAACGCACTGGATGTCAGTGCGTAGAGGTATCATGTTCACGTATAAATCATCTCTTATTAGTACCATCGACCCTCCGTGCGCCGGAATTCCGGAGCAATCTGCCCAACAGCTTTGCCTTCAAAATGTCTGCTGCCTGGGAGACAGAATCTGCCTCCACGAGAAGCCTACGGGATAACCCGGGGCTGGTAGTTGCGCGTTACCCAGTAACCCCTTGCGCCTTGTGCGCGTGGCACCCTACAGACATGTGTTCAGGAAGGAAAAACAAATAGAAAAAAAAGAAAAATAAATGGGGTCAGGCACCTAAGTGGACCATAGTTTGGGCGTTTGAAGGAACACTCTCACCTCGCGGAGGGACCCAATCGAGAGATTACACCAGAGCCTCTTCTACCAGTTTTCCGGGTTACTGATGGGCCTTCTCGGCAGCCGTAGCGGTCCTGTGGCTCACCATGTCCCTAACGTACATCAGCCCATCAGTCAATCCCGTACTTCCTGTTGCCCAATCCTCGGGACGAGGACCACAGAGGTTCGATTTTGAGGGGCTATCTTGGGAGATAACAAATAAATAGAACAAAATAAAATGTTGCATAGCGTGAACAATGAACAGCAGCCAGAGTGTCGACTGTCAATTTAATATTAAGATTTACCGCGATGATCTTGTTTTGTTTACGAATGGCGGGGTAGCGCCCACTAGATTTAATTTTGAGCACTACTTCTGTACCTACACATTGTTTCTTCTCAATACAGCGTCAATATCATAAACAAAAACAACAAACAAGTTATATATAAATATAAGATGTAGCATAACCTAAAAATAAACAGCACTCAAAACGTGAAATATCCAATAAATATAAAAATCTTCGGCGAAGATCTTGTTTCGTTTAAGAATAGCGAGGCAGCGCCATCTAGAGTTAATTCTGAGAAGTATTCGCTATTCTCTCAGGTTTTCTCATCTGACCACTACTACGTCTGCTTCTATACTGCCTAACTTTATTATGATACCTTTAAATGTACCTAAATATGTATTTAAAAAGTCGAATAAGGAGAAAAAAAGAAGACGAGAAATAAGAAGTAAGGTAAAACAACAGCAGAAATTTGTTCATTTTGTAACACTGTAAATTCTACGAGGTAAACGCTTCGCCTTATTGGTGTCATTGCATTGCGAGTAGAAACAATTGAATATCGTGAATGAAACAATTTAAAAATACAAAGAACTTTGTATCACTTGGAGCTCGTAGCAAAGAGGACTGATCGCGCTTCAGATATTTCTATCATGGGAGATAAGGAAATAAATGATTAACATGGTAAATAAATAAGTAAAGTAAAATTATACATAATTTGCATAACATAAACAACAACCTGCAAACAAAATATCGGATGCAATTTAAAAACCAAAAGTTATTGCGATGGTCTTGCTCCGTTTACCTATGGTGAAGTAGCACAATCTAGAATCAGTTTTGCGGCATGTCGGGGTGTTGAGCGAGTATTGCCACGCATTTCGGCTCAATTATTTGGCAGGGGCTTGACTCCTAGGGTTGTCAGCATCGCTAATAAAATTTGAAGAATATCGATGTCCTCGGCTGCTCTCGGAGTTGTCCTAATATTTATGAATATAGGACCATTGGCAAGGATCTCTTGATACAGGGCGTTCTGTGTGGATCAATTAGGGTACTTAGAAAGAAACACAGGTTAACTCTCTTATGACGATCGGTTGTTTTTCAATTACTCTCGAAATACATGTTGATTCGGCGGAATCTGAAAGGTAGGCTTCGCGCTGGCGTGGTTGTACTCCCGTGTCTATAACACGACTCGTCGGATTATCATCCAGCTACTAACTACTTTTAATTGAACGCGATTTATTTAGCTTACTCGTCCGTTCAGTTTGGCCCACAGTAGCCAAAATAACCTCAATAACGCGATTTCTGTCTTCGTGCAGTCGCACGACGGTTCTAGCCCGACCCTCAGCTAGCGACTAAACTTTAGATATGTCTGTTTTTCTAGATGGATATAAGACACTTCGCTTCCCCTTCAGTTCATTATTTTTAATTAGTTGGTCGGTAGAACACATATGGAGTCCCAGTTACGAGAATCTCTCCCTAGACCACCCAAAATGTCCCCTTCCTGTGAAACTATGTTTAAAAATAAACGCGGGGTGCGGCCCATTATTTATGGTTGTGGTCAGCTCTCCTAGGGGAGAAAAAAATCCCACCGTTCAGAGTCCGTAACAAACTTGACACTGCACACAAAATATATTTGTTTCTGTAAATGTATATATTCTTTTAACATTCAATTAATCCACTATATATTCCTTAACAGTTAATTAATCAACTCGAGGAAGAGAGTACCGTTTCAGTTTTGAGTAATATTGCCTGTTTTTACAGACTGTTTCTTCTGATAATTGCATCATCACTATAAACAAACAACAACAAAATTATGCACATCTGTCGTTTGAATCGCTAGCTAGGTCTAAATTGGAGTTCTACAGAAAAAAAAAAACGCATTCAAATTTTATGCATACAAATTTTCCGGAACATTTTTGTTCCCTTTCTTTTCATAAAATCCTAATTCGTCTAGCGCGAAGGTTTAAAAACTAATATCTCTTTTCAAAATCATCTCACTGCCATTAAGATGAAGGAGGGAAAGGAAGGAAAACACAAATGAAAGTTGAAAGAGGGAAAGAAATAAAGTAAGGAAGAAATCAAGAAGGAAAGCAAGAAGGGAAGGAATAAAAGAAATAAAGCCTGAAATAAAGAAGTTTAAAATGTAGCAAAGCCCACAAAAAGCCTGAATGATAACAAAGTGGGTAAAACATAATCAAAATAAAATTGACAAAAATAATATAACTTCGCGGAAGGAAAGTGTAAACTTGAGAACAGTGATTTGAATCATTGGGAGATTCTAGCCAAGAGAGAAACTGCCTTTCAGCTATATTTATTTAGAAGGTAACTAATAAATAAGTAAATGATAAATAAGGTTAGAAAAGAGCAATTAATATGTGAAATATCAACTAAGTATCAAAATATAGCACGAAGATCTTGTTTGCTTTACAAATGATGGATTGGCGCAATCTCGAATTAATTTTCAGTAATATTCCCTAGTCTTCCAGTTTGTTCTTCCGATTACGGTTTCATCATGACCTTAAATAGAAAAGAAATAGTTAGGCACGCCCAACTTTGGTATCGTGAGGTGGGTCTATAATGATTTGGGATATTTTTTATTTGGATTATTCTATACTCTTCAGTAGACACGATAAAGATAAGGGAAAGCTTATAAATTCAAGTCGATATTTTGCTGGTAATGGATAAAATTACGTATTGGGTTAACCAGGTTTGATGTTTAATGCCTTGGACGTTAAAGTTTTCACTCGTTAATAAACCTCAACTTACCTCTCTAGCTCCATAAATAACTATTAAGTGAATGCTGAAAGAAATGTTGGGTGGAGCAAAATTATCCCAACTCTTCAATGTCACTCGTTATTTTAAAGAGAGAGAAACAGTTTTAGACTTTACAGATGTCAGAAATAATCGCAATGCAGTTGTGCTAAGTCAACGTTTCAGATTTTCATTGTAATTCTAAGAACAAGCTCGCAACTGAAGGTAATGCCGCGCCGCAAAATTTTCAAGTCATTTAAGCGGATTGCTAGTAACTAGGTAAGAAATTAAGGTATTGTTCATGTCACTGCATGTCTGTGATCAGGTTTACTTTCTTTATCACGTACATAGTTGGCACTAGTGCAATTGTAATCTACACAAACATTTTAAACCAGATTTCATTAGGAATGCACATTTCAATGTCTCCTAAATATTTATTAGATCCATGTAGTGGAAATTAATTGTTCTTTCACACTGGCCGTGGGTAGGCTAAATTGTGAAAACGTAGAGTCAGAATGAAAAATTCAATTACATAGCCGGGATTTGAACCACGGATCTTCTGGTTTCCGTCCAGACGCACTACCATTGTGCTACTATAACCAACGTGCCGATATGACATTAAATTCTCCAACTGACTCGTATTTTCCCGGTAACACACTTAGGAGTTCTCATAAACACATCAGACAACTACCTTAATGGCGACTAACTGCATGTAAGTACTTTAAGGCCGGGCTTTATAGTTAACTACTATTAGGTCAATTAACGGAAATTAATTATTCTTTCACACTGGCCGTGTGTAGGCTAAATTGTGGAAACGTAGAGTCAGACTGAAAAATTCAATGCCATAGCCGGGATTTGAACCACGGATCTTCTGGTTTCCGTCCAGCCGCACTACCATTGTGCTACTATGGCCAACGTGCCGATTTGACATTAAATTCTCCAACTGACTCGTATTTTCCCGGTAAACCACTTAGGAGTTCTCATAAATACATGAGACAGCTACCTTAATGGCGACTTACTAGTCAGTTGGAGAATTTAACGTCATATCGGCACGTTGGCCATAGTAGCACAATGGTAGTGCGGCTGGACGGAAACCAGAAGATCCGTGGTTCAAATCCCGGCTATGGCATTGAATTTTTCAGTCTGACTCTACGGTTCCATGTAGTGGGTTTGTCTGACTTATAAGTTGTTCGAGATTGCGATTTCATGTGAACTTATACACATCCTCAGCCGTAAACAAAGCTGTTGTCATCATAACGAACAATAGATGTTCATATGTGGTTATAGGAACAAATTATAACAAAGGTATAATGTCGGATAACGCTTATTGCCAAAATTAACTGCGATGTTGTTTTGTGAAATAATCTTTAGTCTTCCAGATCTTTTCCTCTGATTACTACTTCACAACCAATAACAAACAAAAGTAATTACGCACACTCATCGTTTGAATCGTGAGTTAGATCTAAATTTTATATGAAAAATCCAGAAATTTACGGAGTTTACCGAATGTAAGCGTTTGCGGGAAACGTTTACAACATTTACTTCCATAAGAACTAATTCGGTTATCACAAACACTCCAAAACAGAGTAATCATTGACAAATCGGTGTAACTGTTGTTAAATGGAAAGTGAGAAAGCAGGAGGAAAAATAAGGAGGCTACAAAGTTGAGAAAAACAGTTAACAGAAATGCTAATCAGACAAAAATTCGGAATGAAAATAAACTGGCTAAAACACAGTTAAAATTAAACTAAAAAAACATGTTGATATCGCGGAAAGTGTGAGTAAAGGGCGGTGAAGATATCTGAAAACTTTTGGGGGTCTAGAAAAAATGTTTGATTGCGCTTCAGTTGCTTCTATCTAGAGAGCATAACAAACAAATATATAAATAAATAAAGTTATAAGTTAAAAACACAAGTACATAAATTAATTAATAAAGTAAATAAATAATACATTTCAATAGATGATTTGTGTAAGGCAACCAAAACGTCGAATGTAGATTCAACATCAGAATTTACTGTTATGATGTCGATTCAATTACGAATTGTGAAGTGGAGCCCTCTGGAATTAATTTGGGGTATACTTTCCTATTCTCAAGACCTTCTACTCCTGATTACTGCTTAATTTCCTTCACAACTGCTTAAACTCATCACGATAATTTAAAAATGTAAATAAATATGAATGTTATAAAAGGTTAAGGGAGGATAAGAGTAGAAAAGAAATAAAAGGAATAAAAGAAAGAAAGCCTAAAATAAAAATGTTTAAAAAAGTACCAAATCACACACAAATCTGAATGGCAAAAAATAGCTAAAACATAATAAAATTAAATTGACAAAAATAATAATAGTTCGCGGAAGGAAAGTGTAAACATGATAAAGAGATTTGGATTATTGGGAAATCCTAGCAAAGAGGTTGTTTGCCCTTCAGATATATTTATTTAGAAGATAACATACCAGTAAGTAAATAAATGTTAGAAAAGAGCAACACAAATTCCAAATGTAAACTAAATATCAAAATATAGTACGATGATCTTGTTTGTTTTACAAATGATGAATTAGGACACTCTCAAATTAGTTTTCAGTAGTATTCTTTACTGTTCCAGACTTTTTCTTCCGATTACTGTTTCAAGACCTCAAATGGAGAACACAAAGCGTTAGGCATGTCCAACGATGGAAACGTAAGTTAGTTTGTTTTATCTATATAGTTAAGTCCAGTAAACTTTTATTGTTGGGACGAATTTCGCCGGGTCAGCTAGTTTTTTACAAAATTTATATACATACTTAAAATATGAAGCAATTAACAGTGAAGCTAACAAATATATACAAATATTACAATTTGCAGCTTAAAACTTCACTTATCTTATCAGAGTTGATGATACTTTTCTTATAAGTTGTCCGGGATCCCGATTTTATGCAAAGCGTTTACACATCCTCAGCCGGAAACAAAGCGGTTGTCATCGTTACGAACGCTATATGTTAATATGTTGTTGTTACAAGAACAATTGATAAGAAAGGTATCATCAGATAAATTAATTTTTAAGTTACAAATTGTTATATTTGTATACACAATTTATGTTATATTTGGCGTTCCTTTTGAGTAGGCGCATTTGCTGCCCGTCAATCTTTTGAGCATTGTTACTATTTGCTGTATACTTTCTGCAATTGTTTTATTTGGTTTTCCCATGCTAGCTTTGAATGCACACTAACTTATATATATTTGTAGTTTCTGTTCCATCTGTGGTCCTGTTGTCTAGTTTCCGAAGTCGTCAATACAGTATGCACATTGAATGTTATCTATTTCATTTGGTTTGGAAGTAATTTGTGCAGTAATCATTGCTATTTTTTCTGAGAAAGCACCATTTACATCTCCTTCTGTTTGTGTAACAATTTCCTTCTTTCTCTTCAAGTATTTTTTTCCGGTATAGGTTTGTCTTTTATTCTATCTCGTTTCATTCTGCTTGCCCATTTCTTATTTTATTCCTTCGTTATTTTAAATGTAACTCTATCTATAGTTGGTACGACTTATTAATCTATGCCAAAACATCTTATATGTCCCATATTCTATAATTTCTGTACATTTCTTTTTCCTTAATCTACAAGGAATACGAACTACAGACTGTTGTTTATCTTTCCAATTATTACAGCTATGTTCTGTTTCTCCACATTGATAAAATACACTATCACTCTTTATTACTACCCGCAATTCGTCTTTGTTTACTTTACTTTAATTATGTGATAATATCCCAAATCATATGTTAGTAAATACCTCTCTTGTGTTATGTTTAATACTCCTTAGGTTGTAATCGTGACCTGCAGTGGCTATAGCAGTCGTCCAGAAAGGCTACATTGCCTCTCCCGCGTTGATCTTGTTCTGTTTAAGAATGGCGAAGTAGCGCCTTCTAGTGTTAGTTTTGGACACTACTCCCAGTCTCTGCAGACTGTTTCTTCTGATGATAGTATCACGACCATAGAGAACATTCAAGTAAACAATAAATAAAGGTATGATGATGTACATATAACGTAAAAATAAACTGCAAACGAGACGTCCAATAACATATAAATATAGAAATTCGCACCGATGACCTTGTTTAGTTTAAGAATAGCGTAGTAGTACTTGTAGAAAGTCTTGAGTACTATTCCCTATTTGTTTAGATTGCCTCTTCTGGCCACTGCTTCATTACTGCCTAAAATGTATAATGATAATTTTAAGTTGTACTTAAATGTGATTGTTAAAGTCGGGTAGGGGGAAGGAGGAGAATGAGGAGGGGGAGATGTAGAAGAAGACGAAGAAGAAGCGGTAAAGTAAAAATTGGTCCAAAAATTTGTACAGTTTGTAGCACTGCATATTCTCCGAGCTAAATGTTTAGTCTAATTGCCGCCATTCTGGTGCCGTCAGAAACATTTAAATATCGCGAGAGTAAATCCCAAAAAAGCGACAGAGCTTTCTATCATTTTGGGCTCCTAGCAAAGAACATTGTTTGCGTCTCATACCACTCTCATAAGATAACAAATAATTTAATGAATAAAAAAGAGATTAAAAAGATAAGATGAAACTTAAAATTTCATAACGTAAACAATAAGCAACAAACAAAATATCGGGTAACGTTTATTGCCAAAATTTACTGCGATGTTTTTTCGTTCCTAATGGCGAGGTGGTACACCCTAGAATTGGTTTTGTGTAATTTTTTTATTCTTCCAGATAGTTTCACTATTTACTGCTTCACCACCAAAAAGAAGCATCGATGATAATTACGCACACTTATTGTTTGAATCGTGAGTTAGGTCCAAAGTTTATATAAAAATCCTACAGTTAAGGAACAGTAGACTTTACAGAATCTAAGCGTTTCTGGGAAACTTTTACAACATTTATTTTCATAAGAACTAATTTGCTTATCAGAAACACTCCAAAACAGAATCGTCATTGAAAAATCGGTATAATTATTTTTAAGTGAAAAGTAAGAAAAGAAGAAGAAAAATAAGGAAGGTAGGAAGTTGAGGAAAAGGGTTCACAGAAATGCCAATCATATAAAAACTCTGAATGATAATAGGCTAGATAAAACACAGTTAAAATTAAACTGACAAAAGATTTGAAGATCGAGGATGTTTTGAGTTAAAAGAGGCAAAGAGATGTAAAATTATTTGGCGGTCGTAGAAAAGAAGATTGATTGTGCTTCATTTCTTTCTATCTACGTAGAATAAAAAACAAATGAATAAATAAATTAATGCAGTTGATAAACATAAATAAATTAATGAATAAATGAATAAATGTTAATAAATAAACAATCTAAGGCAACCAAAACGTGAAATGTGAATTAAATATAAGAATTTACTGTTATGATCTCGATTCAATAACGAATTGTGAAGTGGCTCCTTCTAGAATTAGTTTGGAGTATATTTCCTATTCCTGAAGACCTTTTCCTCCTGAACACTACTTCATTTCCTTTATAATATCTTAATGTCATGACGATAATATAAAAATGTAAGTAAATATGAATGTTATAAAAGTTATAGGGAGGATAGAGTAGAAGCATCGAAAATTCGTTTGGCTTATAGCACTGCAAATTCTACCAATTAAACAGTTCGTCTTTTTCGCGCCATTGCATTATGAGTATAAACAGTTGAAGAGCGTGAAAGGAAAGAGTAAACGGCGGCAAAGAGGTTTGAACGAATTTGGCGCCGATCAAAGCGGTTTGATTGCGTTTCACTCAGTTCAATCTCGGGCAATAACAAATAAATAGAACGAAATAGAATGTTGCACAGCGTGAACAATGAACAGCAGCCAAGAGTGTCGTCTGTCAATTTAATATTAAATTTTTAATTTTGAGTACTACTTCCTGTACCTTCACATTGGTTCTCCTCATGAGAGCGTCATGATCATAAACAAGAAAAAATAGACAAATGATATATAAATATATGATGTAGCAAATATAAAAACAAACCGCAAACGAAATGTCAAATATCAAGTAAATAAACAAATTGAGGTGGTCCTTGCCCGTTAAGTACCTCTTTGAGCCCTCCCGGCACTCAACACCTCATATGATAGGATATGTGATGGGTGAGGACTACGGATGGGAGGTTTCCAAAAGGTCGGGGGTTTTCTCAGGGTAGATCTGAATGAATTCTTTCTTTTGAGTCTCAGGGAGTGGGTGGGTGGGGATGGGAGTGGGGAGTGGGAGATTTGAGATTTGCCCGTTGCTGTGCGCCTTACACGACGGCTACTCTGAATCACATCCGCGAGTGAACTGGTAAATCACTAGGACGCGCCGAGTGTTCTATGTATCTGTGTACGCGTTGTTCCTGAAAGTTGAGAGCATAAGTTCGCACAACAGAATTTCCGGAGGATTATTAAAAAATGCGGAGTTTGGTGAAATCTTAATGATGTTGTAATGTGTGCAGTTTCTCTCACTCACTAACACAGGGTGTTCGATAGCCACCTAATGTGTATTACACCGTCCATTCGCGAACACGGACTTTGATGAACTTTCAGTACTTGTTGCCCCCTTCACTCGCCGAAACAGAGTGTTTTACCTAGCAGACCTCAAACGTTGTCATTGCACAAATTTCTCCTTCCTCTCGCCAAATTTTGGACACTTTGGTCGTGATATGACCTGTTGCTTGTTCCTTATAGTTTGTTTTTCATCCCTACTCTTAAATCTCATAGCAAATTCTAGTTTCTGAGGCATGTATTCCACGCAAATTTCACCTTCCCACAGTCCAGCTAATTAATGCATAAGCATGTTTGAAAATGTGTATCTTAAATCCCGGGGTCTTTTCTCTCATCACGTATCATGTGCAGACCAATACGTGGACTGGCGACGAGGGTCTAGCCTTGAACAATGCCACCTTTTTCGGCTAGAAACACAAAGAAAATACCTTGAGGGAAAGTGTTCATCCTCCTCGCACCCATGGCACGTTGGGTTCTCGTGTATTCAATAATATATATATATATATATATATATATATATATATATATATATATATATATATATATATATCGGGATTGCCTGGTTAGTTTCTGCACTTGTTTATTTAATCATTATCCTCTATATTTGTTATATCTTTGTTTAATTCATATTGTGGTATCTATCCGCCGGAAATGATGCATTTAATAAGACTTTCGCGGCTATTAGGACAATGTTATGCATAACAGGGACGGTATCAAAATGTACGGCGAAGATCTTGTTTCGTTTAAGAATAGCGAGTCAGCGGCATCTAGAGTTAATTCTGAGAACTATTCGCTATTCTCTCAGGTTTTCTCTTCTGACCACTAGTACATCTGCTTCTATACTGTCTAAATTTATCATGATGATCTCGAGTTGTACTTAAATATGTATTTAAAAAGTTGAATAAGGATAGTAAGAAGATGGGAAATAAGAAGAAGTGTGGTGAAACAAAAATATAAATTTGTTTATTTTGGAACACTAAATTCCACGAGGTAAACGCTTCGCCTTATTGGCGCCATTGCATTGCATTGAATATCGTGAAAGAAACAATTTAAAACATGTAAAGAACTTTGTGTCACTTGGAGTTCGTAGCAAAGAGGATTGATCGCGCTTCAGTTGTTTCTATCTGGGGATATAACTATATTAATAATCAAGGTGTAAATAAATAAGTAAAATAAAAATATACATAATTTGCATAACATAAACAACAAACTGCAAACAAAATATCGGATGTAGTTTAAAAACCAAAATTTATTGCGATGGTCTTGCTGCGTTTACCAATGCTGAAGAAATATAATCCAGAATCAGTTTTAAGTAATATTGCCTATTTTTCCAGATTGTTTCTAACGATTAATTTGTCATCACTATAAACAAAAAGAATTATTCATATCTGTCGTTTGATTCGTTAGCTAGGTCCAAAGTTGTCCTCTAGGAGCCGAACAGAGCGGACTTGCCGACTATAACTACACCAGCCAGCGCACTGCCACATCGGAAACTACCCTCGGGCAGTTTCCGACAATTGCGGCTTGAATCTTCGGCTCTGCTTCCGGAGAACCTCGGGGAAAACAAGCTGCCTTCATCTGAGGGACAACTAACAGCCAGCTGAAGCTACAGTCGCCGCAGCTTTCATCTGCCAGCAGTTCACCAGCCACCTCTCGGGCACCATCTCTCGCCTCTCTGCCCGTACTGGCAGAGGGCTAGCCGGCCGCCGAGCCTAGGGGAAAGTTTTGGGCCAGCGCTGAATCGGGTCCAGTCAGGGCCCCTCACCGAGTCCACCGCTCACACGCCTGGCTGCCAGACGCTCTCGGCCTGCACTAACAGACTCCACGTCCATTCAGCAGAAAGCATCTACAGCACAATCCGCAGCTACACCAGCCAGCCAGTCTCCCCGCATTGCAGCCGCCTCAAGCCAACTAACCTACGCCGAAGACCTCTGTTCATCTCCAGCCGTAGCTCCTACGCTGCTCCCAGCAAAGGAGTCCTACGCCGTCTACACTCCGGAACACGCAGCACCGCACTCGGCAGTTATCCGCGGGGTCCCACGAGATCTGCCGATCCGCTAAATATTCGTCGCCGCTCTACAGCTCTAGCCCTCTACTCTGAAGGCCTGCAGAATTAACACACGTCATGGGCCTTCTAAACTTGTCCGGCTGCAGCTCGCCTACATAGCCGACTACAAGGCTGTCTTGAGGACGGGCCTGCCATTGTTAGGGCAGTGTCTGAGAATCGAGGCAAGCAGAGAGTTATGTCACCATACATGTCGACGCTGCTGTGGCTACGGACATGACGCCACAACGGGCAACGCTCCACCTCGGTGCCACCACTGCGGTGCCTCAGCCCCAACATTCGAATGCACGGGCCATGACCTTCGCCGCCGTCGCCACTACTGTGCCACCTGCGATGGCCTTGGCTAGTACACAGGTCAGGCACAGTGTCCACTCAACCCGAACAACAGGCGCAAAACCACCACACCAGCAGCTCCTGTCTCGGGCCATTCCTCACCACCTACGCCAGCCTACTGCGAGGAACTCAGGACTGCTTCAACCAAGATCCAGACCGAACTTCACAACACGGACAACCGCCTGGCTGCACTGGAGACGCAGCTCGCCTCCGCCGCCACAACCATCCAGACGACCTCCACGGACACAGCTCCTGACACCACAGAGGTAATCACACAACTTGAGGAGACTATCATAGACGCGACAGCGGGGAGGTTCAACGCCTTTCAGACCTTCTTCACATCGGAACTCGCAAAATACTCTGCCCGCCTGGATCAAATGGAGGATCTCATCCACAAACTTTCACAAATTGAAGACAACTACCATAACCTCGAGCCACTCATCAAGCAAACACACCAATCTGCTACAATGGACATCCCATCTACACTTCAGACCTCCACTCCAAGCCCACCACAACTCTTACGACCACAAACACACCATCGGCGAACAAATCAGAGCAATCAACCTAACAGTTAACCCCTACTTGTACCATCTTCGCCGACTGAACTCTTTAGCACCGAGCACACCTCGACAAAATCCACCCTGACTCCCCAGTTTGGCATCCAGGGCGCAAGCCATGCCTGCCATCCTGGCCTTATACACTTACGCCAGGCAGCTAGATCCATGCTGCTAGAAATTAACGATAATCGCCAGAGTGCTTAACGAGGGATCTGCATAAGCCCACCCACAATTTCCCTCACCTAACCCTGCTTCCTCACAGGAAGCGAAGCTCCTTGTTTTCGTTTTCAATAAAGCTTTAAAAAAACCAGCTTGCCCACCAGCGCCTGCTCTTCAAGAACGGAAAGCCAGCATAAGGGAGCGGGTTGCCACTAACGGCCAAAGCCATGTGATACCTAGTACTGATGCTACTTTTCCTGTAACAACAAATTGTCATCTAGAGTTCGTAACGATGACAACAGCTTTGTTGTTTCCGGCTGAGGATGTGTAAAATTTTACATGAAATCGCGGTCCCGGACAATTTATAAGGAATGTGTCATCAGTTCGTGTAACATAAGTAAAGTTTTAAGCTACAAATAGCTATTTTTGTATATATTTGTTTGCTTTATTGTTAATAGCTTTAAATTTTACGTATATATAAATTGTGTATAAATCGAGCTGACGCGGCGAAATTCATTCCGCCAATATAAGTATCCTGGAGTTAACTATAGAAATAAAACAAACCAACCAACTCACGATTGCAATGTTGGACGTGCCTAACTCTTTATGTTTTCTTTATGTTTTAAGTTCATGAAACAGTAATCGGAAGAATAAACTGTAACAGTAAGAAAAATTACTGAAAACTAATTTGAAAGTATCAGTATAGTTTTATATATATCGGGTAAGGCGCATCTGTGTATACAGTTGTCCGTTCCTACTAGTGGCACGCTTCTCAGCCCCTGCTACCTTCAGGTGAGGGCACATGTTCGTGTGCTTCTGCACTACACCTCTGGTTCAGTGCTTTTAGTACCTGTCTGACCCTATTCAGCAAACCCATTAATGATAGAACCTATCCCATCCACTAGTTCTGCTCCTGACGGACTAGCCAATTCGGCCGCAACGGCTTAACTAGCACCTATACTGGTGCAACCAGGAAGAGAAAACGTCGCCAACAACGCCGCGGCGGAGAAGGCAAGGTAGTACTTCATGAATCAATCGATCAAGGCGACTCACGTGAGCCAGTACTTCGTTTAATCAAAACCTTGGGGTCTGACTCCGACGATGAGTGTGCCAGTGTCCGCACCTCTTTTTCTTACCGTACTGGGAGGACTACTACGTACTCCGGCTACTGCTCGACATACGAGGATGCCTCAGAGCATAGCACCTCGGACATGTCCATGGATGGCGATCAGGAGGGGGAGTTCCCTGATGTTAAATCACGGAAAGCCAAGCGCGCTGAGAGGCTGGCTGCAGAGGGCATGCCCTCTGGCCGGTCCAGCCGTCGAACCCCTGCCAGTGCTGGCAGAGGTCAGAATGGTGGGGGTCAAAGGAAACACGTTCCTCCGATCATTTTGGATTACCTTTCCGGGGCTGTTGGCTTCCTCAGAGAAGTCATGCCAACCCTGGGGCAGACGTGCACAGTGCGGAGGAACAAAAGCCGCTATATCCTCTAGGATAAAGCAGTGGAAGATTACAGTCTATTACTGCAGCACCTCAAAAAGAGAGGGATACCCCACTTCACCTTTGGGATAAGAAAGTCCGTGATTTGCGCCGGGTAATCCGCGGGTTTCCGGTGACCTCCGGGTTCAATTGGAACCAGCAAAGGGTTCTGGTGGTCCCTTACGATTTTATAGATGCCTGGGGTTTAACCACTCCAGCAACTTCTGTCACCGTACCCCATGCTCCTTTCGGTGTGTTGGCACCCAAACCAAAGATATCTGTCCGAGTGCGATCACTGAGGTACCTACCTGCGCTAACTGCAAGGGTGATCACAGTGCGTGCAATGGGGGCTGCTCGACTAGGAAGGCTGTGATAGCCTCTAGGAGGTCGCCAGCACCAACATCAGCTAAGCAAAAACCTGACACCCGCTGTACAAGTGCAACCAGTTGCTTCTGGTACACCTAAGAGAGCACGAGGTGTGCCTACCTTTGCGGAGGTTGCGCGCAAGTCCACCTAAGGCTACACAAACTGCCCCTTAGACCTCCCCCTCTGGTGGAGCGTAAGGACGACGTCCTGCCAGAGAGCAACAGTCCGATTCTGAGGCGTCGAGCGGGCGAGGTACTCCCAAGCCCGCTCGTCAGCTGAGGGATGGACGGGCTATTGGTAGGCGGCGTCCAGGCACTCTTCTGCATCACCCACTCCCACCAAAACTTCCTCTTCAAATTAAATTCCTCCTCCCACCACACAGGCCTCAGAGATGTTGGGTTGGTTGCAGCAACTGCTGCAGAACCACGGCCGGCGGCTCTGTGAACTGGTGGCGAGGTTCTTTGACATCACAGCTTCTGCAGCCCGAATGGCCATTGCCATGGCGGCGCTTGCTTTGTTGTCTGTAGTAAGCCGCGCGAGCCATAATGACGGCTCGAACTAGGTCTCTGTCCCCGTTTGGATTCGCATTCTGGAATGCGAGTGGCATTAAAGGACAACAAGCTAAACTCCTACATTTTGCGAAGTCATTTGCTTTGGATCTCATCTTGGTATCGGAAATACATCTCCGACCTGAAATTTCCTTCCAGATTTCTGTCTAACACTGCCTCAGGGTCGACCGTGTGTACCGTCGTGGCGTTGGCACGGCGATCTTCGTGAGGAGAGCTGTGGTTTTATTACCTGTCCAGCCGCCCCCTCCTGAAACCCATGAAGCCACGGCCGTCTGAGTGAACCTGGGTGGTTCCGCGGTCCCGATAGTGTCTGCATATCACCCTCCTCGTCAACAGTTCGTTGGTAACGATTATCTCTCTATCCTCGCCCTACATTCCAATGGCATTATGGCTGTGGATTTGAATGCTAAACATCCGCATTGGCATTCGGGTCCACGGAGAGGCGCAAGAGTCTGAGAAATCATCCGCATAATAGATGGAGATCCTCAATTGAGAGTTGAGGGTCCCTGGCAACCCAATCATTTCTCAAGAATTCAAGGCCGTCCTTCGGTCAGTGACTTCGCAATCATCAAACATTTACCATTCCACCTATCACTCAATTCACAAAGCGCCTTACATTCCCACCACAACCCAGTTTTGGCTGAGGTCAACTTACGGGTTGTCAGTCATGATTTCATGGTTCAAAACCATAAGGTCGATTGGAACTGCGTACGGGTCTGCCTAAATGAATCCGTACCTCCAAACCCACACATTACAGACAATGTAACCTCACCGTTCACACTCTAGCACACCTACACCCTCACGTCATCCCGCTAGACATCCATCTACTCATCCGCCGCTCTTGGGCGGCTCGCAGACACTGTCAGCGACATCGCACTCGCCATAATCAAGTTCTGCTCGGGTACTTGCGCCGAGAAGTTCGACTTCACCTACACGAGCACCATATGCACGCGTGGGAGGAGTTAACTTCTCGAATGAATTTTTACAATGACGAGACGTGGAGGATTGCAAAAGGACTCCGGAATCACCGAGAAGCACCAATCACACCTATCCCAGGCATCCAATGCCTTGTGTATGAACCCCAATCCAAAGCAAATGTATTTGCCGACTACCTAGACAGGACCATTAGGCCAAGAGATAACCCCCAGGACGTACATTTCACTGGCCGCGTCAAGCGGGAGGTACGTCAGTATCTTCAACGTCCTCTTGCTGAGGCGGACCGAGTTCATGTTATTAGACCCAGTGAGCCACAGGGAGCACTCCGGCGTCTAAATCGCAAAAAGGCGCCAAGACCTGATGGATTGACCCCTATCATGCAAGGTCACCTTCCCTTCAAAGCCGTGGGCTTTCTTACTCGGGTTCCTAACATGTGTCTCGCCCTGGGTCACTTTCCACGACACTGGAGGGAGGCTCGGGTGATTGGCATTTTGAAGCCCGGTAAAAATCCGGCTCTCCCTGCCAGTTATTGCTCCATTAGTCTCCAGTCAGTCCTCTAGAAAGTTTTTTGAGAGGCTTCTTTAACCCGCTTGTCGCCTCTACTGGGGGACATTCAAGCTATCCCTCCCCATCAGTTTGGTTTTCGTCCTGGACACTCGACATCACAGCAGCTGCTCCGTTTGGTGGAGGCCGCTGCCCTCGGTTTCCAGGAAAGGACATTCAAAAATGCAGTGTCTCTGGATGTCGAGAAGGCCTTCTCTACCACCTGGCATGCTGGTCTCCCACATAAGTTAATCACCCTGGGGCTTCCTACACATATGATACAACTTCTACACACTTTCCTTAAACACAGACATGTCACAGTCACTGTGGCGGGAGTGCTATCTACCAGACGACCTATCAGAGGTGGCGTCCCCGAAGGCTCTGTCTTATCCCCTACACTATTTAGCGTGTATGTGGCGGATCTCCCCACGGAGCTACATGTCAACATAGCCCAGTATGCAGACGATGTGCTGCTATACAACACTGATAGAAACTCACGCAGAGCCTTCAACCCAATACAGCGACACCTAAGACTCATTCACGAATGGTGTAGGCTTTGGTGATTGTCCATGAACCCGGAGTAAAGCCAAGCCATAATCTACACCAAGCGTCATTTTCTCGCCAAACTCCCATTTAACTATTCTGGCAGAACGATAGAGTGGACAAACTCTCTTAAGTATCAAGGTGTAAGGTTGGATAAGGGCCTAACTTTTGGGGATCACATACAGGAGGTAGCTCATCGGGCATGCGAAGCTTCGGCTTCGTTATGCCCCATGATGCGGTCAGGGATGCCTACATCATTTAAGTTGCGCATTTTTCAGGCTTTAATTCTTCCAATTATGCTTTATGCGTGTTAGATCAGGGGTATGGCCGCAGGAACCAATCTGCGACAACTGCAACATGTACAAAATAGATGCCTTAGGGTCATCTATTCTGTTTGCGGGAGGCTTCCCCTGAGATACCTTCATAAAGCCTCATCTCTCCACTATGTGGAAATTGCCATTAGGCGCCGGGCCACAAAATTCTACGCGAGTTTTCCTCAACATCAGAGCGCTCTGGTTAGGTCTCTAGGGAACTATAGATCATCAGAAAGACGCTACAAGCTCTACCGGCTTCCCCGCATGGTATGCGGGCAAAACCCCACATATCGTGTCATTAAACAGTTAAGTCCATGTAGGACAGGTACATGAATGACACACGTCGTGCTGACCCTCATTCAGCCGCCAGATTCCTATTGATTGATTGATTGATTTGTTGTGCCTGCTGAATCTGAAGCATATGTATACTCTTTTGGGGAAGCAGACAGACCTAAATTCTCCATGCTTAACAAAATAAGCCCGCCTCCATATCGTGGCGGTAGCGTGTCTGCCTCACGTTTAAGAGGTCGCGAGCTCCAATCTCGGTCAGGGTGAGTTACCTGAATAAGATTTTTTCTGCGGCCTTCACTTATCCTGAAAGACGAATGTCGGGTAACACTGAAGTATAAACAACTGAAGAACGTGAAAGGAAAGGGTAAAACGCGGCAAAGAGATTTGGACCATTTTGGCGTCGTACAAAGAGGTTTGATTGCGTTTCACTCAGTTCTATCTCGGAGGGTAACAAATGAATAGAACGAAATAAAATGTTGCATAACGTGAACAATGAACAGCAACCAGAGTGTCAACTGTCAATTGAATATTAAGATTTACCGTGATGAGCTTGTTTTGTTTACGAATGGCGAGGCAGCGCCATCTAGAGTTAATTCTGAGAACTATTCGCTATTCTCTCAGGTTTTCTCATCTGACCATTACTACATCTGCTTCTATACTGCCTAAATTTATCAGGCTTCTTTTGAGTTTTACCTAAATATGTATTTAAAAAGTCGAATAAGGATAAAAATAAAACGAGAAGAAGTAATTTAAAACAAAAGTAGAAATTTATTTATTGTGGAACGGTGTAAATTCTAGGAGGTAAAAGCTTCGCCTTATTTGTGCCATTGCATTGCCAGTAGAAACAACTGAATATCGTAAAAGCAACAATTTAGAAAATGCAAAGAACTTTGTATCCCTTGGAGCTCGTAGCAAAGAGGATTGATCGCGCTTCAGTTATTTCTATCTCGGAATATAACAAGTAAATAAACAACTAAGAATGTAAATAGATAAAGCAAAGTAAAAATTTGCATAATCTAAACAACAAACTGCAAACAATATATCGGATGTAATTTAAATACCAAATTTAATGCAATGGTCTTGGAACATTTGTTAATGTTAAAGTAGCACAATCTAGAATTAGTTTTGAATAATATTGCATATTTTTCCAGATTTTTTTCTTCTGATTAGTGAGTGATCAATATAAACAAAAAGAATAATTCAGATCTATCGTTTGAATGGATAGCTAAGTCCAAAGGGGGGTCCTACAGAAAAAAGGACACATTCAAAAATTTCCGTACTTACACATTTCCGGAACACTTTTGCCATTTTTCCTTTGATAAAACCCCTGATTTGTATAGGGCAAAGATTTTAAGCAAATATCTGTATCCAAAATAACCTCACTGCCCTTAAGATGAAGGAGGGAAAGAAAGAAAGGCAGAAAGAAAAGCTGAAAGAAGGAAAGATAGAAAGAAAGACAGAAATAAAGCAGGAAAACAAGAAAGAAAGGAATAAAAGAAAGACAGCCTGAAATAAACACGTTTAAGAAGTACCAAATCACACACAAACTCTGAATGACAACAAAATAGCTAAAACTTAATAAAATTCAATAACAAAAATAATACAAGTTCACGGAAGGAAAGTGTAAACATGATAAAGTGATTTGAATCATTGGGAAATCCTAGAAAAGAGGTTGATTGCCTTTCAGCTATATTTATTTAGAATATAAAATACCAATAAGTAAATAATAAATATATAACGTTAGAAAAGAGCAACAAAAATTTCAAATGTCAACTAAATATCAAAATATAGTGCGATGACCTTGTTTGTTTCACAAATGATGAATTAGGGCACTTTCAAAATAGTTTTCAGTAAGTTTTCTTACTGTCACAGATTTTTCTTCCAATTACTGTTTCATGAACTTAAATTGAAAACATAAAGAGTTAGGCACGCCCAATTTTGGAATCGTGAGTTGGTTTGCTTTATCTGTATAATTAAGTCCAGGAAACTTTTATTGACGGTATGAATTTCGCCACGTCAGCTAGTTTTATACACGATATATATATATATATATACGTAAAATTTAGAGCTATTAACAATAAAGCAATCAAATATATACAAATATAACTACTTGTAGCTTAAAACTTTACTTATGTTACACGAGCTGATGACACTTTTCTTATAAATTGTCCGGGACCGCGATGTCTTATTAAACTTTTACACATCCTCAGCCGGAAACAAAGCTGTTGTCATCGTTACGAACGCTAAATGTTAATATGTTGTTGTTACAAGAACAGTTGATAAGAAAGGAATCATCAGATAAATGAAGTTTTAAGTTACAATTTGTTAAATTTGTATACACAATTTAGGTTACATTTGGGGTTCCTTTTGAGTAGTCGCATTTTCTGCCTGTCATTCTTTTAAGCATTGTTAATAATTGCTGTATACCTTCTGCAATTGTTTTATTTGGTTTTCCCCTGTTAGCCTTGAATCCACACTAACTCCTATATATTTGTAGTGTCTGTTCCATCTGTGGTACTGTTGTCTAGGTTCCGATATCATCATTCAGTATGCACAATGAATGTTTTATAATTCATTTAGCTTAGAAGTAATTTGTGCCGTAATCATTGCCCTTTGTTCTGAGAAACCACCATTAATATCTCCTTTTGGTTGTGTAGCACTTTTCTTATTTCCCTTGAGGTGTTTGTTTCCTTATAGTTTTGTCTTTTATTCTATTTCGTTTCATTCTGCTTGCCCATTTCTTATTTTGTTCCTTTATTATTTTAAATGTAACTCTATCTATAGTTGGTACGAATTATTAATCTATGCTAAAACATCTTCTATGTCCCGCATTCTATACTTTCTGTACATTTCTTTTTCATTAAATTACAAGGAATAGGAACTACATACTGTTGTTTTTCTTTCCAATCATTACAGCTGTGTTCTATTTCTCCGCAACGGTAAAATACACTATCACTGTTTATTACCCTACCCGCAATTCGTCTTTGTTTATTTTACTTTAATTATGTGATAATATCCCAAATCACATGTTTGCAAATACCTCGCAAGTATTATGTTTAATATTCCTTAACTTGTACTGCTCCCTGCAGTGGCAATAGCGCTCGTTCAGAAAGGCTATACTGGCTCTTCCGGTAGATGTCAGACGATGCGCTTTTAGAGGCGAATAGCATATCTAAATAATTTTGGAACTAGCGTGGAACCTTAGGTTGACAAACAACGTATGACAAGTAAGAACTATCGTCTGTGGTATATTCAGTTGGGTCTGCAGCCTAAGGGGATTATAGCACGACAGATTTCGATTGTGAACTGCAGACGTTATGGATAGAATGGTTCCAAATGGTTCTATATACACCGCCAAGTATATACATATATGAAACTCTTGTAAATATGAAAGCAAGCCTATGTTTATTCAAAACAAATTCTGAAATTCATATACACAACACTAGAACAAAGAATAATTTATTTGTGAAGTCACACAAAACAAAGATGTATGAAAATAGTTTCACATATGCTGGCTTACATCTTTACAATAAGCTACCTGAATCTATAAAAAAGATTGAATCACAACATCAATTTAAGAAATTGTTATTAAACTTCCTTAGAGCCAATAGCTTCTACAGCGTGGATGAATTTTTAAATTTGTAAATATTTAGTTAGCTACCTTAACTATAAATATTGTACTTAGTTTTGAATTTGACGTGTCCTATAACATGTACATGTTTTAATGGATGAATCAATAAATCAAATCAAATATAAGACAGCGCTGACCCACTCTTCTTTATGATAAACATTTTCCTTATTTCAAGAACACTAAGGAAAACAGTGCATGGGACTTTTTTGATCTTAGTGAGCACACTGATTTAATATGTTATCATTTATACAAAATAAGGAAAGAAAAGTTATTACCATACATTTTAGTACTCGAAATGTGTACCAAGTAAAACTCGTTTAAGACATTGAGAGGATGTTCGACGGACCCAACACCAGAGGTCGACACCAACCGCCGCAGAGACCCTACACTCGTCAATAACCATAATTCCTCATTCACTTCCAAAGAAGACCGCTCACTACTCCCTGAAATATTACTCAGAATCCAGTCACACCCAAATCCTAATAAGCAAGGGCGTAAGCAGGGCCTTGGGCATGCTTACGTCCTGCCCCATTCCTCAACCTGGACCAGGCCTTGGCCTGGCAAATATATCCTTTCCTTTAATCCGCAAGTTCTACAGCGGTACTGCCTCAGCACCACTCCTGAATACTCACCGGTGGAGGTTTTTTAGTGGGTTGGGCTGGCGGTTCGATTCCCTACAGGCGTCCCACACTCCAATCCCAGGGTAAGTATGTAACATACATTTTTCCTCCATACGAAAAAAATATATGTTGGGGCTATTCATCCTGGAAGACATAAATATTCTAGCAGGGTGTTTAGCCTCATACAAACTCTCCATCCGTAACAAAATAAGCCCGCCTTGATAGCGTGGTGGTAGCGTGTCTGCCTTACGTTCAAAAGGTCCCGAGTTCGAATCTCGGTCAGGGAGAATGCTTTTTTACGGAGTTTTCCTTTATCCTGATCGACGAATGTCAGGTAACACAAATCTCTATGGACCGTGGGCTTATTTGAGCATCGTTTCATACATTCCACTCAACGTCCGATATGACTTAACGTTGGAGGACGTAAATTACAACAAGAAAAATTAACAAAATAGCGCCCCGTCTTTATTGTTTATAACAGTACTCCTTATGATGTTCAGTTTTATAATTCTGGAACAATTATTTGCGTATACAAGCTGAGGAATATTAAAGATAACAGCTAAGAGGTATTGACTAAAATGGGAATTTTGATATTATCACATAAAGTTTGTAAAATAACGAAAATTTATTTCAGGTAGGCCTTTTTTCTCTATATCGAGTGATATCTGTCTAATGTGAAGGGCTGTTTCAGTTAGACGCTCTT
This sequence comes from Mantis religiosa, assembly GCA_030765055.1. Lineage (NCBI taxonomy): Eukaryota > Metazoa > Arthropoda > Insecta > Mantodea > Mantidae > Mantis > Mantis religiosa. The sequence goes on from CM060950.1 coordinate 228,906,851, forward strand.
CAAGATCATCGATATGTATATTAGAATCTGTCGAGCTGCATTAGACATCACTGTACCCCTTTCAAAACTTTTTAAAATATATTCATTTATCTCTCTACTTGATGTTATCAAGGTATGCAGAAATAATCGTATTCCTAGTACTTTAGTTCACTTTCTGCCAACTCAGCTTCTAATGTTCAATCAATGAGATGGATAAAATGATGCTGAAATAAGCATAAGGCCCACAAAACTTACATCTAGCTCAAACCCAACTTTCAGGATAAAGAGAATCCCCGGAAGAAACCTAATTAGAAGACAAATCCTGACCGAGATTCGAACTCGGCAGCTACAACAACCTAAAACAAATTTAAAATTAGGACAACAGGGTGCAAGGTTTTGCAACCATTCGCACAACCTGAGGTACATATTATTTGTTACCTCGAAATAATTTCTACCTAAAAACCCACAAACTATCCTACAACATCACGAAAAGCAAAAACCCTACCTGCTGTAAAACCCTTAAGGGGTGGGCACGCAGCAAAAATTTCTTTTTCTTCTACCTCACGGCTTTGGATTGTTTAATGCGTTCCGGCTCCAAATTGGTCTGCCCATCTTGTCTTCGGTCTTCCCTGGTTTCTTCTTCCTATAGGTTTATAGTTTAAGGCTATTTTTGGTATTCTGTTATTATTCATACTCTCAAAATGTCCATTCCATTCTATTTCTTTCAACAGTGTCGTTTATTTCTTCTACATTTAATCCTTTCCCAATATCCTGACTACGTTCTTTTTATCAATTTTGGTATATCCGGCTATTGCTCTTATTAATTTCATTTCTGATGACTGTATTCTCGTACTATTTCATATTGTTAGTGTCCATGTATCAGATCCATAGATCAGAGTTGGTATTGCCATTGTTTTGTATAGCTTTATTATAGAGTCCTTTCTTGCTTTATTCTTTAATGTTCTTTTTATTGTGCCTGTTATATAGTTAAATGTATTTATTTTCCCTATCATATCAGCTTCGCCTTGGTACGAGACATTACATCCTGTAATAGTAGTTTCGGGTTATGTTTGGAGGAGGTATGAAAAGCTTATAGATTTATAAAAAATGATTATGTAAATATATTTAGTTATATAGATAAGTAAAAATATAAGTAATTTTGTAATTGGCCGTAATAATAATTGTATGACGTAACGTTGTGACGTGGAATCACATCGGCCAATCACAAAATTAAGAGAGGAGTAACGATATTTACGCAAAAACAATAATCTTGGTAGAGAGGTTTTGTAATCGTGAGTGTGACGAATAGTGGTGAAGGATCACGTGCTTTTGTGTAATAGCTGGAACTGTTTAAAAATAACAAAGTAAGAATTTATCGATCTGTTGGAAGTAACCTGCAAGTGACTGGGAAAGGAAGTTCAAGTAAAATGTAATCCAAATAATACAATTAAATTGTTACAAAATTTGACTTCTCCGAAACTTTATTCCGAACCACGCCTGAAACTTAAGATTCTCATAACTCTTATTTAACCATACACAATAATCAAGAAACAACTCAAAATACAGCTAGTTAACCCTGTTATATCTGGCTTCTCGACGTTGGTTTTAGAAATGTCAAAGTGCATCCCATCACAAACATAGAAATCCCGCACCAAAATGCCCCCGAACGTGTGGCTGATAAAGATGGAGAGAAATAAAAAAACGAATAAAGAATTCCTGTCCAAAACCTAAATACTTATAGTGTGATTTCTGCTCAATTATTATGTTATCTAACATTATTTTTGATCTTACTGGATTAATTCCTTTAAATGCTATAGTTTTGGATTTATTTGCTGATATTTTCATTCCATATTTTGTACCAATTTTATCTAGACTGTATAGCATTTTCTGCAGGTCATCTTCATTTGTGGCCATTATTATTTGATCATCTGCATAGAACTTAGTTTTCAATTTAGCTCCTGATACATGAATACCTCCGTTGACTTTATTCGACGAAATCCGTACTATTTCGTTAATATACAAGTTAAAAAGTGCGGTTGATAAAGGACAACCTTGTCTTACGCCACCATTAAGTATTGCTGGTTCTCTTTTATTTATTTTTATTTTTGTGTAAATGTACACACTTTTTATAACTTCAATTAGTTGTAACGATATGCCTCTATTATTTAAAATTTTCCACAGTATCACTCGTGATACTTTGTTAAAAGCTTTATAATAGTCAATAAATACTAAGTGCGTCTCTAAGTTTTGTTGTCGTATTTCTATTATTTGTTTAAGAGTAAAAACATTATCAATGGTGCTTCTTCCTTTTCTAAAACCAGTTTGTTCTTATAGGAGTATTGCATCTGTTAATTTGTTTAACCGAGTACTTATCGTTTTGGCATATATTTTGTAGGCAAAACACAATAAACTAGTCCCTCTATAATTTTCAGGTCTTGTTCTTTCCCCTTTCTGAAATATTGATATTACTTTAACTATCTTCCATTCTTCGGTATTTCTTTTGTTTTCCAACACTTGTTATATAGATACAGTAATCTGTCATGTAATTCTTTAGGAGCATAGCTAATTAATTCTAAATTATTTACCATGGAGAGGTAAAGATATTCCGGAGATTTCGCGGTCTTTCAGGCGGCAGGAGGAGGGTGAAGTGATGTCTAGTGCTGTTTTTCCAACCATCTCCTCGTTAGCGCTACAAGATAAATGGGTAGGCGTGGTCTGAAAGGTTCCTGTCCCTTACCTAGCTGCCAGTTAGCCCTGCCTTCCGTTAATTGGATGAAACTGCTCCCTCCTCAAAACTGGTCGTCCCGAACAGCACCATCGTATCGCGCCAGGCGATCCAGGTCTACCACCATCTTTCCTCGGGGCACCTTCTGGATACGGTAGACCACGTCCTTAATCCTCTTCACCAACCGATATGGTCCTTGCCATGCCTGCTGAAGCTTCGGGCAGCGTCCCTTGGTGCGAGTAGGTCGGTACAACCAGAACAGGTCATCCTGCTGGAATCCTTGGCTGTTGGCTTGCCTGTCGTATCGGCTCTTCATGCGGTAGTTGTCTTCAGGATGTTCTGGCGAGCCATCTGGTGGATTTCGTGGAGGTGGTCCACCAGGTTCTCCGCATACTCGGTTGCTGGCTGTTTCGCTTCCGGAGGGCTTCCAAAAGCCAGATCGCAGGGGAGGCGAACCTCTCGACCGAACATTAAGCTGGCTGGCGTCATCCCAGTTGTGTCGTGTGTGGACGAGCGGTAGGCCGGCAGAAAAAGTGGTACCTTGACGTCCCAGTATCGCTGATGGCTGGCCAGGACCTTCCACAGGCACCCCAAATCGGCAGAACACTTGCTCCACGAGGCATTCTGTGATTGCCTTTTCCTCTTGGTTCGGGATGGCATACACCTCCGGCCACTTGGTGAAGCAGTCCACGACCATGATTAGGTACTTGTTGCCTCAGTCGGACACTGGGAACGGTCCAGCTATGTCAACGGCGATCTATTCGAATGGCGCTTCGACGATGTACTGCTGCATGCGACCCCGGCTCCTAATCTAGGGGCCGCGACTCGCTGCGCACACATGACATTGACGGCACCATCACTAAGAGTCTGCGTGCAGCCTCAGCCAGTAATAGCGCTGCCGAAGTTTGTCAATCGTTCGGTTCGCTCTGAGGTGTCCTTCTGAAGTACCAGAGTGCACTTCATCCAAGACTTCCGGGACCTTACCCCGTGGAAGTACCAACTGTTCTCTCTGCGACGTCCCATCGGGTGATTCCCATACGCGGAACAGCACACCCTTTCTGATATTCAACGAGTCTTATTGGGTCCAGTACGACTTGTGTGGGCGATGCCGTCCCAGGCTGGTCTTGTCCCTGCTCTACTTCTCACAAGAGTGGCCCCAAGTCTGCGTCCGCCAGCTGCCCCCTACTAAGGCCTAAGCCATTAAAGCCATCAGCAGGCACTGCCGTGACTATTCGGACTGCTGCGGCACGCTCCTTCTCTTCCACTCTTGTGCACTGTGCGCACTCTTCTAGACAGGGTCTTCGGGCCAAAGCTTTTACGTTACCGTGGCTCTTCCCTCCGCGATGTTCCAAGATGAAGTCGTAATCCTGCAGGCTCTTGATCCAACGCGCTCTCTGGACGTCCAGGTTCTTAAAGCTCAGTAGCCAGTTTAGGGCGAAATGGTCAGTCCTCAGGTTGAATGGCTGACCGCACAGGTACTTGTGGAAATGCTACCGCCAATAATTCTCGCCGGGTGACGCAGTAGTTCTTCTCTGCCTTGGAGAGCGCCTTGCTGTGGTAGGCTATCACACGCTAATGGCCGCCCTGAATCTGCGATAGGACGCCTACAATGCAATGATCGCTGGCCTCGGTCTCCGCAATGAAGGCGCCACCTGGATGTGGCAAATCAAAAATTGGAGCAATACACAGGGTCTTCTTCAGGTCATGGAAAGTTTCTTCGGCGTCCTCCCTCCACACATAAGGTCGGTGTTCTTCTGTCAGGCGGGTGAGGACTTGGTGATGTTAGGGAACCTCTTTATGAGGGGTCGGTGATAACTGCACAGCCCCAGGAAACTGCGCAACTCCTTCTCATCATTTGGGCGAGGCCAATCTCTCACAGCCTGTATTTTCTCCGGTTCTGTGGCCACTCCGCTTGCTGAGACTATGTGGCCCAGGTAGTTAACTTCTTTGCGAAAGAGCTGGCAATTCTTGCGTTCAGCTCCAAGTTGACCACCTGTAGTCTCTTTAGCACCTTACTCGAATTCTCGAGACGGTCTTCAAAAGTCTTACCGACGATAATGATGTTGTCCAGGTAGAGTAGGCAGGCGTGGTAAGTCAGGCCTCTCATCACTGACTCCATAAGGCGTTAGAACATAGCTGGTGCACTGCAGAGGCCAAAGGGCATAACTGAAATTCCAAAGCCTTTGACCTGTCGAGGATGCGGTCTTCTCCTTGTCTCTCGGATCTAGAGCTACCTTGCTAGTAGCCCCACTTCAGGTCCAAGGTCGAATACCACTGTGCACCAGCTAGCGTGTCCGGGGTGTCGTCAATCCGGGGTAAGGGTAACTGTCCTTCCGCGCGACAGCCTTCAGTTTCCTGTAGTCCATGGAGAAGCACGCTCGCCGTTCTTCTTCGTCACCAAGGCTACAGGGGAACACCAAGGGCTGTCAGAATCCTCAAGCATTAATCCTGGATCTCATTTCCTTCAGCATGTCTCGTACAGCCCCTTGCTTTGCCAGCGGAACGTATCCAGTTGGTTGCCGAATAGGCCGGGTGGCCACGGTGTCGATACGGTGAAGCACTTTGTCCCTGCGGCCGCAGTCACAGTTACCCTGGCTGAAGACCTGCTGGTATCGCCTCAACAGTTGTCGAAATGTCTCCAGCTGCTCTGCTCTGACCTCTACAGTAGGCCTTCTAGCTGGAGCCCCAGGTGTTACGTCAGCACCGGCTCCTGTATCTTGTCGATTGCTGTTACGTTTATCACGGGCTCGCAATTTCCCAACTCCGTCCCGTCGTGGACGTCGTGATCGGTGTTATTTGGATTCAGCAGTCGCACTGGCACCTCCTCTTGGCACGGCAATAAGGCCCTGGCTACACATAGTACGTGTAAAGGCGTCTTTTGGTCCAGCATCATATTCCTGGTTCTCTGGCCTTCCAGTCACGCCGTTACCACCACCTCGCTCCTCGAGGGGACAACTACGAGTAGTAAAGTGTTGGATCATGCAATTTGTCGTTGAAGTTTACGCAATTTGACCTTGAAAAATTGACCTTTAAAGTCGTAAAATTTGACCTTGAAGATCATACAATTTGACCTTGACGGTCATGCCATTTGACCTTGAAAGTCATGGAGCACCCCGACGCACCACGCGCACCCTCTGGGCTTCCTGCATCCCCTGTGCAACCCCTAACAAACCCGCTCACCCCGACGCACTTGACACTGTGCATCTGCCACCCACCCCCGGCGCACCCCCGTGCACCTTTACCCTACCTGCGTTCCACCAACCTACGCGCGCACCCCGACGCACCCTCTTGATTTCCTGCATCCCTCGCCGCTCTCCTGCGCACCCGATGCACCCTCTTGACTTGCTGCATCTCTTTACGCACCCCCGCACAACCCGGCGCTCAGTCTCCAGTCCCTCTACTAAAGTCACTTGACCTTTATTCCAATGTATTCTGAATAAAAATAAAAAAGATAACCCCTTTTCAATCCACTTCGATGTTTCTCCTCGCCCTTGTAGATGATGCAGAAAGGGTTAGAATTTAGGTTTTCGATGAGTTCAGGTGTGGCTTTGCCGAATCTGAATGGTAGGAATACTTCTGAGTTGTCGTCTAGTTTAACAACAGTTTTGGTTCCTTGAATAGTATCGATGGATCTGACGCCTACCACTAGGTACGGCCAGTTTTGTCGTAGGGAGGAGACGCTGAGGATGTCGCAGCTGTTGGATAGATCCTGAAGCTGGCGTAGGGCATCCATAATCACTTTTTGAGAAGATGCAGTTTTTACCGAACGGTGGAGGTCCATCGATATGGTTTATATGGGAAGGTAGTTTCCAGTGTTGGTTGCACCTTCTGAATGGAGCACACACTTGCTGTACGTCTATGGGAAGTTGCTGCCAAACGACGTCGATGTCAGTTGGAGGGTAATGCTGGAAAATAACGTTTGCTTTTGTAGGAGCACTCGTTCTGTGGGTAGGAACACTCGAAGTTGTCTGTCGTTTTCGATGAACTTTAAGAAGATAGAGAAGCACCCGCAAGGCATGAGCTGTTTCTACGGGCGTATGTGCGGAGAAATTGTTGAACCTGACGGTTGAGATCAGCGAGGTCTTCGTAGAATCCCTGGTAGCAGCGCTGACACAGGTGAGTGAAACGACCACGGAGTTGGCAGCTGCACGTCGGGTGGAAATAGAAGGAGCAGTGTAATACCGCACGGTGTTATAACGACATGCCACGACGACGAAATCTTGCCACAGACTGAGTGTTGAACGCGGAGGAGTTCATTTATATGTAGGGAAGAACGGGGAGGGACGGAAAAGAACGTAAGTTGTGGTGGGGGGGCCTTGTGGGAAAGTTCACAACAGGAGATCTTTCTCATTTTATTTTAAAAATATATTTTAAAAGTAGTGATACATGGATTTTTAGTTATTTTCTTCTTCAGTAACACATTTGAAATGAATGTGAGAGAAGTTGAGGTGAGGTTGAGAAGAGGATAGGCACACAGGAGTAAGAAAGGAGGTAGAGTTTGAGGAAAGGATGGGTTGGTCGGCGAAGGATAAATGATATTTAGGATCGGAGTCTAGATCCGGTGATATTTTTGAAGTGACGAACTGAATGTTGATGATGGCAGCATTTGGGATGTTGAGTTGGACGTCGACTATCTTGCAGGCTGCAAATCGATCGATGTTGGTGGAGATTAAATGGAAAGGCAGGACGGCGACGAGGTTCCCGAGGTCTTCTACTTGTTCGAAGATGGAGAACTTGATGCGGGCCATAAGGTTATGCCCTAAAAAGAAAGGAGACGAATGAGGGTAAGAAAAAATCGGGTGGTGAGAAAAAATAAAAAATAGAAGATAAAAATACTGATGAACTTACCGATATCGAAGAAATGCGTGGTGCAGGTCATGGCAAGGGAGGGATTTCGCTGAAGTTGAGGATGTGCCTTTTGTATTTGTTTGTGTTTGGAATAAGCTGTATGGCTTTGTAGGTGATAAGGAAAGGAGCTGCGTTGAGTTGGGCTATTGAATCTTCATTAAGGCCGCTGTAGGCAGAAGGTAGGAAGACTTCCCTGCCGTCCTATAGCTTGAGTGCAGTTGTCCAACCAAACTAAGTGTGTATATATCGAGCGCCGACGACGGTGTAAGGAATATTTTGATGAAGGTCCTTAACGCCGATAATGTGAGGAGTGTGTACACTGTTGGAGAGATCCCGGAGCACAGCACACTGTGCAGCATCTTTGCTCAACGATGGCAGGAAACGAAGTGAGGGAGGGGAAACTTCAGAGGAGGGTTTACATGAGGGGGTAAGGCTTCTATAGGAGAAATCGAAACAAAAAGGTGTATGTTGATTGTTGTTTAAGCTTGTCCATTCCTGTTTGAACGCGTTGATACTTGTCCATTCGTGTTCGTTAATGGAAAATCCAGCAGGTTTGAAGACGATGGCGGATTTTCCAAATAGACGCTTGAAGTGAAGGAAAGGGAATCAGAGATGATATGCTTCGAAGATGATAGCTTAGAGCTGAAATAGGCTTCAATATTTGGACCAAGTTCTTGGACGAAACGAATCCACTGCTCGGGAGAGATGGTTACCGATGCGGATCTGATGCACCTAGAGATGGTGACGTCTGTAGCGGCGAAGGAGATGCACTTAGAACGAGACTCGTTGAGGAAGTGAACGGGAGCTCTGCAATGAGGATAACAAAAAATAATAGGAAAGTGGAAAACATGAGTAAGAGATAGATTGAGAGAGAGAGAGAGAAAACGGAGAGTATTTACATGGTTGAAGGCTGGACGACGACTGAGCGACAAGCACACGGACGTGTATTTAAGATGGGAGGGATCTACATATTTGAGCAGAGGAGGAGGAGGAGGAGGAAGCGGAACACCGTATGTGATGTGTTTTAGAAATGAGTTTATCGTTGAAATGATAATCGGAAATTTTGAATTTAGAAAAGAAGAAGAAAGGATAAGCATGGCAGCATCGGTAGGCAAGGAATGCTGTTACGTAATGGCCGCAGGTGGAGGAACGGTTTCCTTGCAAGCGCCGCGTATTGTACTCCCAATTAGGACCGCAATACCCCTTGAGAAAATGAAGAATGGTGGGTAGAAGAGGAGGTAAAGCGTAACTGTCGAAGTTTTCCCCATTACCATTTTTGGAAACGAAGGTGCGGACCCAATGTTGTCCTGGTTTAAAGCTTGGATCGGTGTTGATCACCAAAGCGATGGGAGGTGGTGGCAGAAGCAATGGGTTAGGAATTTGATCGGAAGCAAAAACGCCAATGAAAGGTTTGAATTTGCGCAAGCAGGAGTGAATTTGATGGGTATTAATATCACGAGAATGGATCGCTTGAAATCGATTTGAACGGATCTGTAAATTTCGGAGGTGACGTGAAGGCAGACGGATTCAGCTAAAGGATGAAGAAATTCGAGATTTATACCGATATTACAGTGATGTAGACCGGAAATATAATTTCGATCTGCGGACATATCAGCCGTGACATCAAATGAGAAAATGGTGTATCCGTTAGGATATTCGGATCTAGGTATATTGAGGCCCTTGTTATTGAAACCTTTAGCGAGAGCAATAAGGAGAGTTTGATAACTTTGGAGAAAGAAATTTTTATCAAAGCTGAAAACGACGGCGGGGGAGGGGACGGGACGGTTGTTGACGGTGAGTTGCAAAGAGGAGAGGTTTAAGTGTTGAATGTTGAAAGGATTTTTGGTGATATCCCCAGAGTGGGCCTTATCTGTCGTCATGACCAATGTGATGCGCCTTGGTACCCTTCCAACGAGAACGTTCGGACACAATACCGAGGTAATTCCCGAAGCTAAGCTGAGAGCCTGGTAGTCCACGTCCTTGAAGGGCAAGATGACGTTTACTTTAGCGAGCGCTCCCTGATTTGCCGTCTTTATGGATGGAGTGGGCCAAGCTCTCTTAAGATAAAGATGAGAATCAATAATTTTTGTGTATCCCTTAAACGAGGAAGTTGCGGCTATGAGATGAAATTGAGAAGGTGATGGAAGAAGAGTGATAGTTAAATCAACGTTATTGAGGACAATCACATCCTGATTAAAGAAACCGTGGGATAGGCATCCCATGAGTTGAAATGTAATGCTTTGTTTGGAGTATTCAAGACGTTCTTTGAGCCCCAAATTGGTGTCAAAATCGTCAAACTTTCCACCGGTGTCCTTGAACCATAGGGACATTTGCAAGCGGTTATTCATGACGTCAGAGGAGTAGTTGAGAAGAGTTTCAAGATAGGTTCTGTAAGAATAAGCTTGCTGAGACAAGGCAATATTGACGTTATTGAGAGAGATGTTAACCCGGCTAAAGAGAGCGTTCAGAGGTTTGTTAACTAGTGTGAATTTCGTCGGCAGCAAGAACAGAATGGTCGCCATGCAAAATTTGAAGAAAAACCTCTAGAACGACGTAAGATAGGTCACGATAATCTTCGGCATTGGACGAGTAGTGAAAAGTTATGGGAGAATCCTTAGAGATGGCATTTTGCGAATTAATTTGAAGAATTTGTGATTCCTCGATGTTGGTTTGAACGGGGAGTTCTTTAAAGAAGTCTAATTCAGAGTTCATGAAAACCATGCCACTCATGATGAAAAGATGTCCTTACGTTGAGCGCGTCTGGTTCAAGACTGTTTCTTCTTGTCTTCGGATTTTCTTTTTATCTTCTTGGGTTTTCGCTTTATCTTATTCGTTTTTCGCTTTCGACCCGACCCTATCATACAATCGATTTTAGTTTTGGATTTGCGCTTTAAATTGGATCCTGCTTCTCTTAGATGGGCTTGGAAGGTTTCTATAGGAGTTGCAGAGGTTGTGGCAATGTAGGCAAGAACGTTGGAAGCCATCTTTAGAGCATCTTTTCCGACCACTTTGGCACCGCTCTTGATGAGGGGGAAAAGTGTTCTAAATAATCCTCCAAGGGCCCTGAATAGACCACTGCCCTTTTGGAAATGAGAGCCTCTGTAAAGGTTGAAATTGCGATCTCCGTGGCCGGCCTGATGGAGATAGTAGCGAAGGAAAACGGAATCGTTGGAGTTCATGCTTTGGGTCTGAAAGATAGAACTAATGAAGAAGAAAATCCGTTGGCGAATGGAATAATATTCCCAAAACCGTCTCTTAAATCGATGGAAATTACGTTGATATCCGGCGAAGTAAAGGAACACAGTTTTGGGGAAAGAAGGACTGCTCCATCGACAGACGCTTAGAGACCTCTGGTTCGACTACGATGACGGTGCTCTCTAGCACTTGCACGAACGAGCTTCCAACGAGCTGAGGGACAACAATATTGCAATAGTTGAAGACTTCGTAAGGAAAACCCATGTATGGATCTAACAAGTGGATGGCCTTGGGAGAGCGCACCACAATCGTATGCGTTAAATATGCTAGCTTTCTGGAAACCATCGGCGATGGAACCATGGAAGTCACCACTCGCCTGGGTTCTGCTTCTTCGTCATTCGCTTCCTTCTTCTTTTTGGGCGGTTGGTCGCTGAGCTGAATGTCCGCAGGAGTAAATTCTGCATCCGGCCCAATAGAAAGAGATGAGGAGGAAACCGGTAATAATTTATGAGGGGTAATGATTTCTTCGGGAAGGACGTTTGAGACGCATATTTGAGGCAATGTGGTTTCCTTACCGGTTTTTTCTTTTTCGACGGCTACCTCCAACTTTTCGATGGCACTCGGTACACGTTCACCCTGTCGTCTTTGGCAAAAAATAATTGTTGCACATTGATTTTGTTTCGAATACTCTTGTTAATGGCAGACAAAAGCTGCACGTTATCCTTTTCTATGACGTTTTGAAGCTTCACGGTGAAAGGGACATACGCGGATGCATCCTGTCTCCATAGTATCTTGTGAGTGCCACTGAGTGTGTGGTTGGAACTTAAATTATAAAACCGAAGGGGATATCTCAGTTTCGTAAGGACCACCTCCCACTCACCCTCCAGCACCAATCTTTAGGGCAAGTAATTGGGGAAGCGCGAGATGGTGTTGTCGGAAAAGCGATACATGGAGGCATTGCTGGTAGCGATATATTGGTAGCTTTTACCCACGAGTTGAATTTCTCAGGATAACCTTTCCATTTGACAAAAACCTCCTTTCTGGCACCTCGACCCCTGGATCGAAGAACTTTATCGACCTTGTAAGACGGGGGACGGCTTACCCGTTGAAGTACTTGGGCGTAAAAGTATCCCGCGATAGGTTCTCTAGTCAAATCGCAAATTTTGTAAACGATGGGAGAACTTTGAATGACTCTGGAAACTTGAAACATTTCATCGGTCCAATTTTGTTCGTATCCCTTGTCGAAGGTCATTTTCTCTTTGTAAATGCGAACGTACTCCCCCACCTTAAATCTTTGAGTGGACATGGGCAAAGGCTGATAAAGGCTGCGATATACCTGAAGAATGTTATCTTCCGAAACGTCTTGTGGAGCTACTTTAATGGAGCGATGATATGAACTGTTTTATGACCGGACCAGCTTTCGCAAAACGTCCAGGTACTTATACGTGTTTTCGTGCGTGAAATACCTCCACATCTTGGTCTTTAGGGTTCTGTTGAATCTTTCCACCATGGCAGCTTTTACTTTATTGTTGGTGGTGAAATGTGAAACATTGTGCTTTCTGAGAAATTGCTGAACAGTTCGGTTCTTAAATTCTGTTCCCTTATCCGTTCGCAATTCTTTGGGAATTCTTCGGTTCTGGGTAAAATTGTCACTGAAAGGTTTTACCAGTTCCTCTCTCGTTTTAGTTACAAAGGGACGGACCCAAGCATATTTAGAGAAAACGTCGATAACCGTTAAAATGTACTTATATGGAGTGTTGTGCGCCTTGATGGAATCCAAGACGTTCAGATCGGGCTCCCAAAGGTCATCTATATTTGTGGTGTCATAATGTTTAGTGGGATAGCGCTCTCTGACTGGTTTATGAAGCATGTAACTCTCTTTGGTTCGAAGAAACCTTTCAATTCATGATTTGGAAAGACCGGTCGCTTTGCGCATTTTGTCGGCCGTGCCCAAGCCAGCATAGTGATCAATTTGGTTGTAAATCCGTTCTAGGGTAGCGTCTCCCATTCCAGGCCTGCTCGAGGTCGTAATCCGTAACGACAGGAAATGTGGGTCATGGTGCGGGCCCTTTTAATTTTTTTCTCTTTGGAGGTCCCTACTTCGATTTGTTAGCTGTTGTGGCTGTTCGGTCTTCAAAGGAAGCGCTTCTTCTTCGCAATCGTCCTCGGGTCGTCCCAATTTAGAAACCAGATCGTAGTAATGAGGCAGTTTATATTTCACAATGTTCCATTTGTCTTCAGGCGCCATTTTGGCATCCATTATGTGGAAGATATCGTTAGAATGATCAGAAATGTCCTTATCAATTACATGAAGGCGTTTAGCGCTCTTCGGTTCGCATCGAACCATCACATCTGATTAGAATGCTTCATGTTTTACGCAAAATAAGAAACTAAAGCACTTGGTATCGAACCCAGCACTGGTAGAAGAAAAGCCGGTAAAAATCCACCTTTTTGCACGAGAATATTTCGCTTCCTCAGCAGCGGAACCTTCTTATCAACTAATCGTCTCCAGCACGTTTTGTGCCTTTTTAAACGGCTCCTACTAGAGGGAGATATGCGTACATTTCCGTTACAGATGTTGTGAATACATTCCGAAGGAGCCTTAATTGTTTCAGGTTAAGCGTGCTTCAGAACCTTTTTTCTAAGTTAAGGTTTCGCCTTGGTCTGAGCCACCAGATTTTACACTCGTTCGCAATCAGAGGAGAAGTGAGCTTGCGTATCTTAGCCTTCATAATGAACCAAAAAATTTTGTATAAAGGGTATTTATACCGAAACGAAGAAAGAAGTCTTTTCTTAGGAAGAATGCCCGTTCGATATCGATATTTATCTGGAGTGTATTGAGAGCAGTCCAGAATCAGATATCCGTGAGGCTTTTCCGTTGCTTTTTGGAAAGCTTCCAATAAAAACTCTGAATTTCGAGGTTCCATTTGCTGAAACAATCTTTCAATTTGCATTTTATCCCTGTTGTTCTTAAACACTACGATGTAATTATCATTAAGTGAAAGGGTGCGAAAATGTTTTCCTTTAGGAACTATATTCTGTAGAATGTAAATTATGCCAAAGTTACGGTGATGAGAATCTTTAGTGAAAAAATTGGACACTTCGGTGGAGTCAGTTTCTAGCATTAAGTCATCCGCCACGATGAGGTATCCCGGCTTTATGGATTCGAGGGGCGGAATTCCTGCATTGGTGTATACATTAAACGTGCAATGACCGAAAGTGTTTCCTAGGTCTGGAGAACATTCGGGAGGGTAGCACCAAACGACTCTTCCTATGTGTTTGTCATACTTTTGCACGGAATTTGCAATTAGGCGTTTCACAAAGGTGGACTTACCCGATCGGGATGGTCCAGCAACCTGCATGGTACTCGGAAAGGTAAATTTAGGTATATAGTGGATGTCCTCTGACCTAACGTGCTCAAAATTTTTGCCCGAGTCTAAATTGACTTCTCTCTGGGAAGGATTCTTCACAGCATTTTTCGGATTGGCGCACTTAAATTTCGTGCCCGAGTATAGAATAATTTCCTCGTCCCCGTTTAAAACATCTTCCTGCTCAGGAATGATACTAGGGAAGAATGTGTTTTTAGCTTTAGGAATTTTGAGAGCCGATGTCTTATCCGTTTTTGGAGTACTCTCGGGTTCCGCGGCAAGAGAATTCGGAGTGTCTAACATTAGAGTTCTAGAATCCCGTTTGCGCGGAAGAAGGGCGTGCCAATTCAGCGGTTTCATTCTTTCGCCCGGAGCATGCCTCGCTGCATACTCTTTCGTTTTTGCCTTACTTCTTCTATATGGGCTGGTTTTCTCCAAAGTGACCCATTTTAACATTGGTGGATCATCGCGTGGCAAGCCACGCTTTTTCGGGAGAAGGGCGTGATGAGTTTCATGTATGGTTCAGGAATCAAAGCATGTCCCGTTACGATTGGTTTTTCTGTGGATTTCCTTCCTCACGACGTTTCTGGACAAGTGAACCTTGGATCTAAATGGCGTTTCATGTTTTTGAAGCTCATCCGAGCACTTTCATTCTCTTTCAATGCTCTAGCAGTTTTAATCACTTTGGGATTAAACATGGCATCATCATCATCATCTTCTTCTTCTTCTTCTTCTTCCTCTTCCAACAGACGACATGCTTTCCGAATTTCGAGCTCGTTTTTGTTATATGGAAACATCGTCTTCCTCTAATTCTTGAGATATTTTGTTGAAGTCGAATTTCATTTTTAGGACAGAGGATGTCCACCTCATCTCTTCTAGCAACATTGACTGCCCTTATTTGGCTCGAACCCTTTGACACCCATATGGGTATGGGTCATAATTTTCCTGAAGTACTCGCTTGTTGACACAACCGGTCGAACCGCAAGACGTATGCATCTTTGCCGTCCTTTTCGAGCTAGTGGGAAGCGGGCGACGTAGCAGACTTGTTCACCCGCATGCGTACACCTGCGGGCTCGTGCACGCGCTCGCGTAAATGGCGCGGCGCCCCGGGAGATTGACCTTGGGTCTGCACCTCACCCATCACCGTGGTCGGAAAGTAGGACTGGACAAGTATTTCCCAAGGTTCTGCCATGCTCTTTTAGCAACCATGGTTATCCTTCTTCGGTTCGAACCCTTTTGTACCCATATGGGTATGAGTCACAATTGTCCTGAAGTACGCGCGTGTTCACTACCATGAGAAATGTTTTCGTATAGGGTTCGGTAGTTACGGTCCATAGTTTTCTTCGAGCAATTCGTTTTCCGTGCAATGTGACAGATTTTGAGGGTTCGTTTAGAATTATATCTTCCATAACGTCGGCATTGACAGTTCTCAAATTTCCCGAATTTAAGGTTATTCCTTTAATTTTGCACACCACATGCTTTTTTCGTTCGTTTGGACACCGCACTTAAAAACTGTAACCTTTAGGTCCGCTAGAACAAAATTTCTTTACGTATGTCCCTGGTTCAAACTTTTGAATATCATCAGTCATGACGCCCAAATATGCCCCCGTTGGAGGGATCCAATCTCCCGGTGTGTATGTGTGGCAATAGCCGAATTGGTATCAAAGTAACACATGCGCTCACCCAAACGGTCCAAATAAGAATACAAGACCAAACGGGCATGCGCTGTAGTGTAGGCTGCAATGGAGACATTGGACGTGGGTTTGATCTTTCCGACGACGTCGTTATACTTCCAGGTCACGTACATCATATCGTCCGTTGCAGGCATATAGGATTGCACCTTCACCGTCGCATCATTTAAGAGTTCCAGCAAGCGGGAGGAGTCCTTGATCAACTCGCAATTTGGGAGGCTATCTCTCGGTCCATATTCACCCCAAAAGGAATTTAGCATCAATTTGGATAGCTGTCGTTTTCCAGGATTGTGTTCAATTCTGTTCTTGTCCAGTTGGAAACCTTCTCTCTTTAAAAGGTTTTCAATGTATGTATGTTTTTCTGTTTCCGTGGTGCAGTTTGCACGCCAGTCGGAGACTTCGATTTTCAGCTTGAGGAACTGAACGACATACTTCTCAAAGAGACCTTGCTGCCCAGAATTAGGATTATATCCAATCTTCTCATACACCCAAATTTTGTCTATGGACAATATTCGGTACCCCTTCGTTAAGGCAACCTTTATTTCGTCAATCACCCACGTGCCGGATAAACTCCTATCTTCGGCCGAGTGTTCACACTCGGTTTGACATTCTTCCTCTGCACACGTGCGTCATAGGGGAAACATGAGCTTTCCACCAATTCTTGAGGGTAGTACAGGGTATTATAAGTTTTGAGGAGGTAGTACCTAAAACTTTATCAAACCTCCTTCAATATCATCCATATTTGGAAAATTATCTACGTAAATTTTCGGATGTCCCACCGGATAGGGTTTCGTCTTATTCACATAAGGGTACAATCTGCATACGTCGTAATAAAGCATTTTTTCATTCTCTGTCACCTCCCAATACACGTTGGTGCAGTTAGTGCGCCCTCCAAAGAACGTATCCCTGGAATGGAGAGGTTCACGAAAAACTTTGCCAAAACGGTTTACGTGAGTGGCCAAATCTTCATCCTCCCGAATCGTGGCTCTAAATTCCCACTCCCACATATCCGTCATCGTATACCCCGTATTTCTTAGTTTGTTGGTCACCCTTGAGGTGCTCTCAAACCTAGAGGCATGGGTTTCATCGCCCGTAGCATATATTTTAGAATGGTGATTAGGGAAATACTTTTCACACCCATGAAAGAAGCAACCATGGAAGAAATACACAGATCGATCGGCTCTGTAGCCATCTACCTTGTGTCCCAAAACTTTTATTTTTCTGCCCCTGTAGGCAAATTGAGTAGTTGGGCATAAATCTTTTCCTGTACACATTTATGCAGGCATTGGCTATGGTAACACATTCTCTGAAAGGATCTATACCATTTTCGTAAAGGAATTCCTTTCGAAATTTTGTTACCCCCAAAAATAGCAGGCGAACATCCGACTTGCAATACTTTACCATTTCTTCTTGCATGTCAAACACGTATGCATCGGTTACCATGTTTGAGTGCCACTCCTCGAAATCTTTGCGTTCGGCTTCGAACATGTTTTCGGGCGAATAAAATTTTTGATATGGAATTGGTCCTACATATCTTTGATTTTCCCTAGAGTTGAGCAGATATGGAAAGTAACCCTTGAACTCCTGAAGCTGAAATGTTTTGGAGAACCGCGAAAGCGCCATAGGTATAAAATTTAGATTAACGATAAACGTTACGTTTAAGTATCTTATTCGGTATATTCTGTTTCCATTCATGATCAGTTCGGGTTCCCATTTCAAAGTACTTACCGTATGATTAAGAATAAATTGGCCATCGTAGGATCGTAAATTTTTGGCCAGAACGACTATGTCCCATGATTTAAACCTAGTTTGCGTAGCATGCTCTAAAATTTGCTTCACCGTGTCCTTATCGTACACCCACTCCCTCACGCTACATTGCGTACAAGAGACAGTGTTTTCATTTTCGTTAATACGCTTTGGACATGCCTGATACAAGACACAAAAATTGGGCTCATGCACCCGCACTTCTGGATTTGCTGCATACTCGGCATCCTATATACATTCGAAGTCGATAAACATAAATATAAATGGTTTCTTGGGTAATGAGGCCTTATACGGTTGAATGTAGCATAAATGATTCCCCTCTACGTGTTTCTGCAGTTCGTACAATATATCTCTCCGCACTGGTGCTGCGCTTTTCTGTTTCTTGCACTGTACAGTTTATCGCACTTTGAACATACTTTTTCATCACCACATACAGATAACCGCTTACAATAAACGGCTCCTTTCTTCAAATGGTTTTCGAAGCACTTCCGCCCATTAAACTGCCGGTTACAAACATCGCATGGCACGTTGGTTTCAATATAGGGATGGTAGTCAAGGTGACATTAAGTACATTGTTTATCGCACTTGTGCCTTTCCTCTTCGACCTTACATGGAATACTGCAGTATCTGCAGTACCAACGATATTTGAAAACTTTGTGCAATTGAACAATGGCATTAAAATGACCATCGTGGCACATGATACCAATACATTTATCGGTAAGCGTATTTGGTCTGTACAAAACATATTTTCGGATATGATCTCCGAACATTGTAATGCAATATTGGGTAAGATGCCTTCGAAAGCTTTCACATCGTCCAGGGAACATACTTCTTCACCCTTCCCTATAGACTGGCATAAAGCTTTTGCTCTATCCAGTTGCATATATTCGCTCCTCTGAATACTGAGGTAAGCTTCATCGTGCTCTATATTAGCTTTGCAAACGGCTATTGCTCTAGCCAAACACATTCTCTCTGCGTTTCATATTTCTATAATTCCTTTATTAGTTTTGCATTCATCACACACTTTAAAGCACGAACCCCGGACTTCCTTCGTCCACACACAGTTTATCTTAAGGGACCCCTTCATTAAAAAGTCCTTGTTACTTTGCATAACTCGCCCAATAGAGCGCAAAATGACATCCGGG
Organism: Mantis religiosa; assembly: GCA_030765055.1. Taxonomy (NCBI): domain Eukaryota; kingdom Metazoa; phylum Arthropoda; class Insecta; order Mantodea; family Mantidae; genus Mantis; species Mantis religiosa. The sequence continues at coordinate 228,925,566 of CM060950.1, forward strand.
TCTACCTGGTCAAATTTTCGAGCACTCATGTTAAATGGTCTATCGGGATGTTGCCCATCCGTTATGGATATTCCCAAGCACCCTGGCGATTTTTGTAGCAGCTTCTCGTTAAAAAATTGTAAAACTTGCCCAAACATTCCATGAACCCAGTCCCTTGGATCTACACCATCAGGTATCGAGTGCACTACTATATCGGTTCCGAGTATCCAGAATACATTTTTTCTTTGTTCTTTGCCTATGTTCTATAATATCAAATTGCGGTTCCTCTCTTACATCATCATCTGCTACCTCAACCTCCTCTCTGCCCTCCGCCACCTCGGGTTTAGATTTCACATCACCCCCAAACTTTCGAGATGCATTCTTCTCCTTCTGGGATTTTGGTAGCACATCATCAGGAATAGGTACATCGTGCTCATTCACGAAATATTTGGATAAGTGTTCCTGCTCCATCTGTCCTAACTTCAAATACCATGCGCGCTGTCTTCCCCCACCTTTTATAGTCGAAGTTACCTAACCGAAACACCCACGCGTGTTTGGGAACGTTAGAAATGCAAAGGCAAACTATCCAATCAGTAGAGGCATAAATTTTCTTGATATAGTTTTGCAATGGTTTATGTTTTCCCGAATAAGCAAGATCTTCTAGTGTTAAATCTGCAATGTCATCCCCCGTGCAGGAAGTTGTGTATGCCGAAACACCCACGCGTGCCTGATAGCGTAAGGACTGCATAGTCACATGATCCAATCAGCAGGGGAATAAAATTTTCTTTTATATAATTTTGCAATGGTTTATGTTTTACAGAATAAGCAAGTTCTGCTATCGTCAGATCTGCTACGACATCAGATCACAGGAAGTTGAGTAAGCAAAATCACCTACACTTGCCTCGGAGTGTCAGAAGTGTGAGGTGAAATTCTTGTTAGAGTGCTAATTAGGACAACAAGGAGCGTCATTCATGTAAAAGTGTAAATTGGAGGTCTTAGATGAGAAATTCATGTAAATGTTTGAATTTGAAGATGCGAAATACATGTGAATTTATTAATTAGAACACTGAGTTGAGAAATTCATGTGAAAGTAATTTATATAATTTTTTCCTCCAGTTAACCCTTCCGAGATATTCCTTGTTATTTGTCTGAAATTTCCAATGGTTCTCTTAAGGGACAATGAATACAAAAGTCTGCTATAGCCGTACTATAGCAGGGGCGACCCTTATCTATGGGTCTGTTTGCCTTGACACTCATTCCATTACTCCAGATGCTACAAGATAGACTGCAAGGCTTAACTATAGCTGGGGAACGCCTTAAAGTAATAGCTTACACGGATGACGTGACGGTCTTGGCCAAAGATCAGCAGGATATGGAGGAGATAGCCACGGCGATTGTGACTTACAGTCGACTTTCGTGAGCTCAGCTCAACGCTCACAAATCCGAAATCCTTCCACTGGGCACCTAGGAACATCCACCAACATTACTGCATATGAATGTGGTTCCACAGACCAGTATACTAAGGCTTATACTTACCTCTAACCTAACGGAAATGATTTCGCTTAATTAGACCCAGAGGCTTAACGCGCTATGTTTTAACCTACATGAAGATTGCTTTCGAAATCTAAAGTTGTTGCAACGCGTCTGGTACATTCATACTTATGCCTTGAGTAAACTGTGGTATGTGGCGCAGATTTTGCCGCTCCCTGAGCAGTTCGCTCAACGTTTTGAGACTCTGCTTTGATACTTCCTGTGGACGGGGAAAGCATATCGAGTTGCTCGCCCGCAATTGCGTCTTCCTCTAAAGAAGGGTGGTTGTGGCCTAGTGGATGTTGACAAAAAGTGTATGGCGCTGTTGCAAAAGAGAAGATTGTCCTCGTTAATTGGCAGTGAGTCTCCGATTGATAAGAAGTTTTGGTATGACCAGCCTCATACCGTAGAGAGACTGACACGGGAATTTAATGGTTTGGTCGCCAAGCTTCGTGCCCTTGTAAATTCCGGGGAGCGACTCGAGAAGTTTCTGACTACCAAGAACCTCTATCGTCACTTGACGTAGCCAGGTATTCAACGACCTATTTTAGAAACAAAATACAGTCGTGATTGGAAATGCGTTTGGGCCAATGCAACCAACTGTAACCTTCCGTCGATATGGAAAGAAACTGTTTATAAAGTTGTTAATGAAACGGTTCCAACTGCAGAAAAGACGTGGTGTCACGGGAGAGGGAATTCGAAGATCTGTGGCGTATGTGTGGAAGATGATACTCTTGAGCATCGCTTGTACAACTGTCAGCGAGCTGACTTGATTTGGAACTCCATCCGAGACACATTACATAAACTTCGTCCAGAACAATATTTACGTTCCGTACCACAGCTAGTACAACTGGAGTTTCGCTTCAAAGACACGAAATTTCATAATTTTGCAGCGTGGTTGGTTGCTGGTACACTACATTGGCTGCTGAAAGTAAAGCGAGGAGACACGGTGCTAGGAAAGCACTTACGTATATTTTTAAAGGAGCAGAGATGGACCTATATACGGAAGAAAACCTTGCGTTCTCTGGAACCATATATTTATCACTTGTAACAAATGCAGATCTAAAAGCCATTTAAGCAAATAGAATCCCTCATTTGTCTCACAGTACAAGCCAATAAAACAAAAAATTTTCTTACCCGGTATCCATTCCCGTTTTAAATAAATACAAAAATTAAAAATAAAAAATAAAAACATCAAAAATTAAAAAAATAAAAAATAAAGAAAATAAAACGTAATAAAAAATAAAAAAATGAAAAGTAAAGATAAATAAAAAGAAAAAAGAAAAGGGCAAAGGAACAAAATAAAAACGCTTCTTAACCTTTGTTTTTATTCATATGCAACAAAAATAAAAAAGACCGTGATTAAAGGGACAGCTTTATTTCCTTTCTTAAGAAAAAGTCTAGATTTTAGAGTTATTTTCGAAAATAAAATATATCCTTCCAGTATTCTGTAAAAAAAAACAGCTGCCAGAGTGTCGACTGTCAATTTAATATTAAGAATTGCCGCGATGATCTTGTTTTGTTTACGAATGGCGAGGTAGCGCCAACTAGATTTAGTTTTGAGCACTACTCCCTGTACCTGCAGATTGCTTCTTCTGATGATAACATCACGATCATGAAGATAAAACAATAAGTACACAATAAATAAAGGTATGATGATGCATAACCTAAAAGTAAACCACAAACAAGACGTCAAATATCAAGGAAATATAAAAATTGGCAACGATGATCATGTTTGGTTTAAGCATAGCGTAGTATCACCTGTAATAAAGTATTTTATTATCACCTGTATAAGTATCACCTGTAGAAGGTCTTAAGTTCTATTCCCTATTTCTTTAGATTGCCTCCTCTGATTGCTGCCTAAAATGCATCATGATAGTTTTAAGTTGTAACTAAATGTGTATGTTAACGTCGAAAAAGTGGAGGGAAGAAGAGGAAGAGGAGGTGGAGGAAAGAGAAGAAGTAAGGCGAAAAGAAGTAAAAAATTTGTTCAGTTTGTAGTACTGCATATTCTCCGAGCTAAATGGTTCGTCTAATTGGATGCATTCCATTGCCGCCAGAACATTTAAATACCGCGAAAGTAAATTCTAATAAAGGGGAAAGAGCTTTGTACCATTTGGGGCTCGTAGCAAAGAGGTTTGTTTGTGTTTCACTTATACCAGTCTCGGGGAGATAACAAATAAATTAATGAATAGATAAGAGAACAAATAAGAAGAAACTTAAAATTGCATAATATAAATAATAAATAGGAAAGAAAATGTGTCGGATTACGTTTATTGTTAAAATTTTCTGCGATGATTTTACGTTACTATTGGCGAAGTGGCATACTGTGGAATTACGCGTAGTTTTGTGTAATACTTTTTATTCTTCCAGATCTTTTTCTCTCATTACAACTTCGCCACAAAAAAAACAAACAAACAAACAGCAAAGGTAATTACGCACACTTAGCTTTTGAATCGTGAGTTAGGTCTACATTTTTATATAAATTTCAACAACTTTCGAAGTCACAACTTGCGCAGTTATGAATATTTTTCCACTCATTTCCTCACAGTATGTAACGTGCATTACACTAACATGCGATAGTTGAATTGTGCGGTGAACTATTTATGTTTAGGCGATATGTGGCTTAGAAAGAATTTGGATTTTGATTGAGACGAGCGGGGAAAGGCGGGAGAAGTGGATATATTATAGCTCTGTTGAAATACAACCTCACGGCATTACTGACGCAATCGTTAATTCCAACAGGTTGCACCCGAATCATTAGGAAAGGCGACCCGTGTAGCTTCAATCCTCAGCACAGAGTTGAGCATCTGGTATTAATCTGTGTCTTAGATTTATTTCATGTAAAAATACCGCTATATTTGATGCAAAAAGTTAATAATTACCGTGAGCGCTCTGTGAGTGTAAACTGCAGTTTTGAAGTTGTTTTATAAAATCTCATATAATTATCTTCTATCATCTACGGCAATACTATTAGGACATATTTCAGGGTATATTCTGTAACGTATGGCTGAAGCTGAACCGCTAACCACTGGCTGTTCACTACTTGTTATTCTGTTAAATCGTAACCATAACATCTTGTTGAGGGGAATAAAGTTGTTAACGATAGCAAGAGTCAAGACCGTGTTGTTAGGGCCACCAGTACCACATTTTCCTTGCTGAAATTTGATTTAGAAGTAAGGAATGAAGAACACCGGAGGAGATAGATAATTAACCTTGTGTTACTTGTACATCCTAAACTGAAACCTTAAATTATTGTATGTGAAAATGATGTAAAGTATATGCTTACACGAGAATTACGTAAAGAGTTTCCTAACCTAACTTTTGATCTATGATCATTTACGCGGGGGTAAAGAACATTCGAAGAAATTTTTTTTCTGAGATTAATTTCTCCGTCAGAATTATCTTTTAATCAAGCATTTACATTTAATTTTCTGCCATGTAAACGTTGAAATACTGATTTTTATCGTGAGAAAGTCCTACCAACTATAACTTCCACATTCCTTTAGCAGCTGATACAAAAGCAAATAAATATCCAAAATGAAAGCAGTTTCTTTGAAATTAAATGCTAGAAGATAGAACATATATATTACGAAATAACCAGAACTGGTATTTCATATCAGATTATTATTCGAACTAACACTTTCCTTTAAAATACAAGAGCTGCTCAATAAAGAATAATCATAACTTTTTTACGGTCAAAAATTTCGCACTAAAATTCAATATTATTATATTCTGTTATCTTATTGTGAAACAAACACGTCGTAGTAGTTTCATTGTTGGTACTCCTGCTTCCCGCCTGTGAGAACCAGGAAATTTCAGACACGCTCAGTATCGCCTATGGCTGCAATTATTACGTTTTATATAATGGTCTCTGTAATGGCTGCAGGTTGAATGAAATAATTCTGTTAATAGTAACAAGAAATAGCTCTACATCATGAATGTACATTGCTCATTCTCCAGTTCTGAGCTTTGCAATGAATTCTCTCCATGAAATATATTCATTATTCTATACTTTAATGAATAATCTTAAAAATTTTGTATGAATTTTCAAGGAATTTGGGGACGCTCTGGTACAAAAATGGCCAAAAATGCACTTTATTCATAAAACTTAGTTTGCAGAAATGTTGTCTCCAATGTGTCTAGAATATGACCATTAAATATTGTGTGTCAAATCCACCTGGAGGTTGCTGTGTTTCACATTTATTTAGACCCTTGGTGTGAAGAGTGGGTGTGTCAGATATGTCAGATTTCAGTAATAACAGCTAGAGGAAGTCTGTTTGAGGTTTTTAGACTTTAAGGAGATATTTATCTTAAACATATAGATGTTGGCTGCTCTTATTGCACAAGTACTGCTATCTGTTGACAGAAAATTAAAAATATAGCAAATAGATTATATTTTTATAGTGTAGCTATGCATTCATGTGTTTGTCACACGATTGGACATTGAATATCTGAATGTCAGACCTTCGGTCTCATGCCAGGTTGGGGCTAGGACCTCTACTGGCAGTGGAGTGTTTTGTATGGAAGGATGATGTGCGGCAGAAGATGAGGTTGAAGTTATATATAAGCCATCGGTTGTGTTATTTTATGTGCCTAGAAGCAGCCTCGGGCGTTTGTAGCGCTCTCCAGGATCGATGTCGTACTCACCTAGACCGCGGATGAGGGAGTTGAAATTGTGGGAGAGGTTTTGATAGAAATAACGTGAAAGGGTATGGATATAGTCTGTTATTGTGGGAATAGGTAGGTCAGGTCTGATAACTAGATTGGGGATGTACCAAGGGGAGTCTGTGGCAATACGGGGGAATGGGGATTGTAGAATTTCAAGGCGGTGTTGGTGAGACTTGGCTGCTACTCCCGTTATTTCACTGGCGTATGTGATGGCTGGCCGGAGTACTTGCTTATACAGGAGCAGTTTTGTAGGCAGAGACATCACTGATCGTCGGATATAGAGAGGGTAGAGCATACACATTCTTTTTCTAACTTTGTTGGCCATATATGTAATGTGGTCTCTCCACGTCAATTTGATGTCAAGCAGAACACCAAGATACTTAACTGCATCCATGTGTGTAGTTCAATTGCTGTAATACTTGTGTCATTTTAGCAAATCTAATGGAAGAATTTTGTAGTGGAAAGTTAATAAAGAAAAAGAAAGCCAAGTTTTTAGCAGAAACAAGATGGAAACATTCCACAGCAGATAAAAGTGAAGAATCTTATGCTAATAGCTCTATAGCTGAAAGTGTTACATTTGCTCCACCAAAGTTGTAGAGCCAGATTATCTTCTTGTGTCAGTAATGTTTTGAAGAACTTGTTTTTCAAGAGTATTATGTAGTGAATGTAAAGAAGAATGTGTTACTGTTAATTTTAGAGAGTTCTATGGTTTTTCTATGAAGATTGTAGTGAAGTGTCAAGTTATGGTTATGTTTTGTATGAAAATTGTTCAAGCAAAAGAAAGGGTACAACCACTAAAAAGAAAACTAAAGATGCTTTTGATATAAACATGAAAATTGTAACAAAATTTTAGGTGGTATGCAACACTGTACCACTACTCCAGCTCAGATCAAAAGCCCATGCATTCAAAATGTCCAGTGGGCGTATGCTCCTGGTGGTTTTATAACATAGCTATTGCACAAGGTGACAAGCCTAAGAGCCATAAAAATGAGATCCATACAACTCTAAATGCCAATATAGTGGAGAAAATGGAACCCCTATTCTAACCGTTGTGTTCAAGAGAGCTGTTAGAAAGATGTACCATTGAAAAGACTTAGGCCCGGTTGTATAAAAGATAATCTAAGTTCAAAATATGAAAATGATCTTCATTCAAACTGAACTTAGAATTTTGGTTACATACACATTGATCTAAGTTCATGGCCTCTTGATCTAAGATCAAAGCTAACTGGTGAATTTTCTCCAGTTAACTTGGGTGAACTTAGATCAGCAGAACTGCAGAATTTACACAATAGTTTCTGAGTAGGAAATAGGTAGTGCAGCTTTAAATAAATAGTAAATAAAGCATTTTTGTGGTTACTTGTATAAGTAATTAGCCTCTTTATTTTACAAATGTATCCTAAAGATGCATTGTTTGTGTTCATAACATATACATACTTATTATTTTCAGAATTCAGATTACTCTGATATCTCTGATGATTAGAATTTTCAATTTGAAAACTCTCCTCATGTTTTCCAACGTAGAGGAAATTTCATATCAGTACTAAATGACAGAAAATTAAAAATGAGATTTCGACTATCAAAGCATGTAGTTCAAGAACTGGAGCATAGACTACATGTACAATTAAGAACAGAAAAGCTGAGGAATTATGCATTCAATCCAATATTTATGATCCTACTCTCATTACGGTTATATGCAACTGGAAGCTTCCAAATGGTGATTGGGGTTATATTTAATATAAATAAAGGGACTCCGTTTAGAAGAATATACAAATTTAAAATGGAGATTACAGCTTTAAGATCTCATTTCATCAGGATGCCTATGGAATAGCGTGAAATAAGAAGTGTTATGCGAGATTTAAAGTTAGGGGAACGCATCTTCACGTTTGCTTGAACTTCTATTTTTATATACAGATATAATAATTTGTAACTTAAAGCTTCACTTCTTCCATTTTTGTTTATGTTTTCCAAATCACAGTTTTGTAAACAGGCGAAAATTAAAAATATGTACATTGGGTATATAATGAAGATAAAGTCAGCGAAACGATCAACTGTTGATAATTAATGTTTCAATATGGAGTAAATTTTTATATTCTTTATTTAAAATAGGATTATTTCTAGAACAAATAAGCATAAAGCGAAAGGTTTATTTAGTTTTTGTTATGTCTAGATTGGCTATTCTGTGACTTGAATTAAGCAGTGTCGCAGAATTCCGATAATTCTCGAATCCTTTCGATACAGCACGAAAGTTGCAACATGTTTGGCGATGTTGCCACATTCGCTTTTGTGATCTCGGATCAGTACTGAACGGCGCTCATTAGATCTAAGATCAGCATTTTACAAAGCATGCGGGTTCGTAAACTTGGTTTAATTTTTATCTTCGATTATAAATGAACTGCAGTTAGCGATTTTCATGAAACTGGGCTTCAAAGTACAAATTATTAGTTTAATTTGGAATATTTTCTCCAAGAAGGTCTTTATTTTACCCAAAAAGGTTGACATGGATGTGGAAGAAGCTATATCCCTTGTAAATAAAGGACAGCTTTTAACTAAATTGGCAAGGAAGTCAGAAAATTATCCTCTTTTCACCAAAGTAAGTAAACACAGATATAAATGTCGTGTCAGGTGTTTGACGACTCTTAAATATAGAAATCAAAAGGAGAAATGCCACAAGAGGGGCAAATATCATCAAAGAAGATTTGAGGCTGAAAGCTGAGAGAATGTTATACACTGCAGGAGAATTCTAATGAGAGAATAAAGTGCAATGTTTCCAATGAATGAGTTCTAAAACTTTAAATAGATTTTTCTCCGTATAACAATTTTCATGCTTTGGAGTAAACACTTTTGCAATAAATATTGATAAATAAGCTAGAAATTTTCAGAATATGTAGAATATAACTTGTTAAACAAAATAGTTCATTGGATTGTTGACCACATTCATACATACTTCGAAGGGACCAGATTGAAAAGTAAACTGCCTCAAGACATCCACCCTACTCACTGATTCAGAAGATAGCGACTTTTCTCACTAATTCAAAGTATATCCTTTATTTTTCTCATAACATCACTAGCCTTGCATATCTAACCTCTCTTTTCAATTGTTATCCATCTTATTTAATGTTATTGTATGTGTTAGTTATACTGTTGTATACCTTGTCTTTTATTATATTTCATTTAAATGTGTTCTTAATTGTTTTCTGTTTATACGAGGTACGTCCAGAAAGTAAGTTCTGTTTGGTAATAAAATTAAATGGTGTACAGATACAGAAACGTTATTTATAGCACAAAATTCTGCAATTCTTAAACTACTTGTCCACATAGCTACGGAAATGTTGCACGTATTTGTCACAGCGAGGCACAGATATTCGTATACTTTCTTTATAGAAGTTTTTTGCCTGTGTCTTCAACCAGTTGGCAACCTTTTCTTTCAGCTCTTCATCATTGTTGAAGTGTTGACCGCCAAGGAAAGATTTGAGATGCAAAAACAGATGATAGTTGCTAGGAGCGAGGTCAGGGCTGTACGGTCAGTGGTCAAACACGTCCCAGCCAAATCCCTGTAGGATGTTTTTCGTAGCATTTGCAGTATATGGCCATGCGTTGTCGTTAAGAAAAGCAACACCTTTGGACATCGCAAATTTGTTGAAAGATTTCAATTGGTTTCATTTTCCTAGCATTCAGAAAACGAATCATAGATCTGATTTCACAAGCGGCGGGATTTTCAATCAACACCGACATTGTAAACAAGCACAACAAAGCCTACGTGGCTGACAGCGGTCTCACGGTGGCGCACGTTTCTTCTCCTTGATACACCCCCTAGGGGACGGGATCCGTCTCCTTCAGCTACCGTTGTGCGGGCACTGCGGACCCCTAGGACTCGTGGTACCTCTGACGTTACTAGAGGAACCTCGGGCGGAACATTCGAGCCCCTCCCTGATAGGGAGTTGTTCGAATTGGGTTGGACTCGAGGGGCATTGGTTTCCGATACCCGTGCAAGATCGGGTACGTCTCCGGACGGGGTTGAGTGAAGCCATTAATATTCCCGCGTACTAGCCAGCATAGCTAATAGAAGATGTGCTAGATCACCAGGCGGCCCCACCGAGGTCATTTCGGTAGCCTTCCCATTTTGAATTTTGCGCGCGTAAGTTGCGCAACCGCTTCCATCCCATCTTGAGTCCATAGGGCCAGATGGCGGGGCTTGTTAAAGTCTAGGTCTTACACTATGGAAAGAGCCTCGGAGACGCCGGGCGCCCTCTCGGGACAGCTCGGTAACTCCCTGGTAGAAGGAGGCCCGGGTCATTGGTCCTACGGCTCCAAGACTAATGGGAGTAGATCCTCTGGCATGAATTGAATCTCCTTGATACAGAGCGTCTACCGCGCATGTGCCGAACTGCGATCGCAGCGCTGCAGCAGAAATAAATTGAACCATAACTTACTTTCTGGACGCCCCTTGTATTATAAATTTATCACCTATTGTATATGTTAGAGGACAATAATTCTTCAGTTGTCAATTTGTAGGCAATACTTATGTAATTTATCAATGGCATGTATAGCAATACTGCTGATCAGCCAAATAATAAATTTAAAAAAACACTCATAAATAAAGGTATATGAAATGAAATGTGTAGTGTTTAACGTCCGCTTTTACTACATACGGCACCGCAGGTGGTGACACTGATGATACATGAGATAAAGATGAAGCAACAGTAAAATAAGATGGCGGGGGAAACCGGAAGTCCCGGAGAAAACCCGCCCCTGCGCCGTGTTGTCCACCACAAATCTCACTTTGCGGTCGCCTGGGATCGAACCCGGGCCGCCTTGGTGATAGCCAAGCGGTCTAACCACTGAGCCACGGCGCGGCCCTAAAAATTTATAATTTTTTCTTTGTAAATATCAGTAAATATTCATTTTAATTCTCTTCAAAAGAGAAAAAATTCATAAGTGTGCTAAATATTAATATTTTGGTAAAACACTGTACAAATTTATTGCATATGCATTGAAAAAATGGCATACCAAATTTCAGGCTCTAATTTAATTCTAAACTCTAAAAAGTATACCCTTTATTACTATACAATTCCTTCAAAGAACACGATGAATAATTTTTAGTTTCAAAACTATTTGATATAGGGCAGTAAAACTTATACCAACAGTATATCATAGCAGGTGTAACTTAATATAAAAGTGTCATTAAAATTGGTTAATTAGGGAAGAAAATCCATTTGGTACCAGAGTGTCCCCTTAACAATTGGATCTGGTATTCAACAGGAGAATGTGAATAACAATACTGTTTTTACAGTTACTGCTTTCTTTTATTATTCTATCTTATTAGGCTAATGCAGGTACATGACATTTACTTAAATATTATGAGTAATTCATTTGCATCAGTTCCGAAGAATCTATAGCTCAACATTAGTTTTAACATTGTAGCTATAACAGAAAACACTTAAAAGTGATATAACATGCCTATAACTAGGTCGCGAACAAAATGCAGCTGGAGGCGTGGCTTACCAACACTGGAGTCCTCTAGCTTTCCCCCTCTATCGTTATTTTAGTTTGCCTCTCCTACATCGCGCGGGCTCGAATGGTTATCTGTATAACTCACTTCCCCGTTCACTGTTACATTCACTCTTTGCATTTTCTGCCGAATCACTACTTTGTTCTTCAGGTTTTAAAGAAACGGTGATTCTACTTATTTGTTGATAGATTGTGAGGTCATGTCTGAGGTAATTATTTCTGTTAACTTTGAAAATCAAAACAGCATTAAAATACATGCATTTCGTGTGGTCTGCGCTCTGTGGCATGAGGGAAGGGAAGGGTGGGAGTCACGTGATGCTAGGATGGCATAGAAGGGGAGAAGGCTCTCCTCGCGCATGCATCCACCGACCGCAGTTTGTTTTGCGGTCTACCTGTAATTTAGTTAATTACAAAGATATGTTAGCAAAACGTTCTCTTAACATTATATACATTTCTAAATCATTTAAATGATATAAATAACACGGTACCTAAACTTTTCTATTAATACAAAGACACTTTGAAGTAAAACTGCAGCTTTTGCTTAGTTATATAAAGAGATATAAATAAGAGAAATGATAAAACTTAGGTTTAACTAATCTTCAAGTTCTAATTGTAGACAGAATAATGTGCAAAATCCATGCTGTTGCAAGTAGAAGGTACTTTTTTGGGTTAAATCAATATATGGCCAGAAATTTAAGGCAAATTAAAACAATCAACCCTAATAGCTGGGTTGCAATTAATGTAATAAGGAGTACTACCCTCAAGAACAACACTGATGGTGATAATAGAAATAATATTAATAATAACACTGGTCAACAATGAAAATTTTAAATAAATAATTTCTGCTGATTCCTACGTATTTGTGTTAATACAAAAGTCAAGTTAGAAATGCTCCAACACCCACCAATTTTTTGTAATATTAAACATTCATGTCACCATAATTACACAGGGCAACGATGAAAATGTTTCGGGATTAAAAATTGTGAATTTACATGTATTTCCACCTTCTGAATTAAAAAATCCCCATAAAAATGACAGATTAGCTCTTGTTTTTAAGATAAAGTGACATTTCATTTTTAGGGTGAAGCTTTTAGATTTGTGGGAATTACTTTAGGGAGTTGGCACACCTGTCAAATAACAAAACATAATCCGAGAGAAATTTTGGAAATTAAGTGAGGCAAAAGTTAAGGAAGGCATTTTTGTCGGACCACAAATAAGATAACTTGTAAAGGGTTTGACCAAATTTTGGAGGGGAAAGAAAAGAAAGCTTGGGAAGCCTTCAAGGGTGTTGTTCATGGATTTTTAGGCAACAAAAGAGATGACAGCTACAAGCATTTGTTGACCGCGCTCCTACAAAAGTACCGTAACCTTGGATGCAACATGTCCCTTAAGATCCATTTTCTCTACTGCCACCTAGACTTCTTCCCTCCTAGTTGTGGAGCTGTTAGTGATGAACATGGGGAGGGATTCCATCAGGACATTTCTGGTATGGAACAAAGATATCAGGGCAGTTGGAATGAAGTAATGTTTGCGGATTACTGTTGGTATTTGTATAGGCATTCTGCGGAACTCCATCACAAGGGGCAAGCTAAAAGGTGACGAAGTCAATAGGCCACCACATGATTCTCTTCAGACACGACTATCTGCGAAGTATTTTTGCAGTAATTTAGAACTCTTAGCGTGTAATTACGAGTTAAAGAAATCAAATGCCCTTTTATTGTTGTTAACATGCATGTAATTAAAATGTATCCTTTTCTCTCAATCCATTAATATGTAATATTTACACCTTGTGTATATCATAGAAGCTAGAGCTAATAAAACTTTTCATTGTCATATTTGTTTTTCTCAACCCAAATTTAGTAGGAAGTGCTCATGAAGTGCTCGAAACATTCAAAAATTATTCTTTGTTGCCCAGTGTTGTCAGCATAGGGCGGTAAATGCGTTTATTAAAAGAAAATAGTTTTATCTTATTAGGTCAGCACATAGGGCAACAAATGACATATTTGCTCTAGGTTATTGTTGTCTGTGACTTCAACAATGAGCGTCTCCAAAGCTATTCCTTTACCGTCCAGCAGGGATGGACGAAACGTATGGACAGCTTAACTCCATCAGACCACGGCTCCAAAGCCCGGAAGAAATCTCTTATGTTAATATGTTCTTAATTTAAAATCATTCAAAAACTTAAAAAGAAACCTTTTGAAATTCTTCAAAAACTTGACCAAAAACATATAAAGATACAAAATTTCAAAAGAGAGAAAAAAATTACATTTCAACAGATTACGAAATTTGAAAATACGAGGGCTGTTCAATAAAGAATGATCACAACTTTTTTTTTGACAACGTAATTTTACTCATAATTTTGATAGTGCCCCTCAAAGTAGTCTCCCCTGAATGCTATTTACATGTCCCAGTGTTTTCGCCAGTCTTCAAAGACATGCTGGAAGCCTAATTTAGTGATCGTTCAAAAACGCTTCCGCAGCCTTCACCACTGCTTCTGATGATGGATAATACCTCCCACGAAGGCGTTTCTTCAAGTTAGGTAATAGAAAAAGTCACATTGCCCTAATTTCGCACCATAGGGAGGATGAGGAATGCGCATCAAGTAGATTTTTGCAAGATATACAGCAGCAAAGTTGGCAATATGCGGCCGCGCATTATCGTGGTGCAGCATCCAGCCTGCTTCATAGAAATGTGGTCTTTTGCACCTGTTATGGATTTGAAATATTTTCAGGATATCCCTGTAGTATTGTCCAGTTGCTGATGTGTGTGTAAGTACAAGATGCTGATAAAATATTATATGAACATCAAAGAAAGAGATGACCATAACTTTCCTAGCAGAAACAACTACTTTTGATTTTGGGGGCTGTAGATAAAGGAGACTTCCACACTGAGCTTTGCTGTTTGCTCTCAGGATCAAAATGATGTAGCCAGGTTTCAGCAGCAGTGATTACGTTTGAAAGAAACTCCGGGTCTTCCTCTAACATCAACTTTAACTGCATGTTACCTTCATTGCAACGTTTGGCGATACTGAATATGTCTGAACTTATCTGGTTCTCACAAGCGGGAACCAAGAGTACCAACAATGCAACTATTACGGCGTATTTGTTTTATATTAAACTAACAGAATTTAATAAGTTTAAATTGTAGTGCGAAAAATTATGACCGTAAAAATTATGATCATTCTTTATTGAGCAGCTGTCGTGGTTAAATGTAATCAATATAATTATATAAACACCATTTAAAATTAACTAATCACAACAAACATTACATACCATTTCAAATTTATGCAAATAAAAAAGTCTTTATAATACAATACTAAAATCACTTAAAAATTTAAAAAAAGGAATATTATACAGTTAACTGTAGATTCCAACTCACGTATTTATTATTAGGAAATCATTTCCCTGACTACTCTGTTTACTCGCGCAGAGGCATTAACCACTGTTAACGGCACCATTTGTTGAGATAGAAGACTTTGGGTTTTTCCAAACACGGACTAATATAAATAATAATAGTGTTCATAATAATATAAATGATGATGATGATAAATAAGATGATGATGATGATGATGATAAAGTGTGTAAGATACAGATACAGACTACAGCAGAAAAACATAACTGTTCTTCTTTTAAGATGTATGTAAATGCTTTTGCAATGTCTTGACTGAACCTTTGAGTCAACCGTTGCAATATTATCATTAAAATGCACTTTGAGATAATACGTTCACAGGAACGGCCGAGAGAGCAATTGGAGGTTTCTTTTATCTGCAACAGTAGCAATAACAACAGAGCCATCTAGTGTCCTTAGAGCATATCATCTGGTGCAAAACATTAAACTGTTTATGCCCACAATAGATGTCAGGTATATAGATTAGTTTACTTCTTTTTGAAAAATAAAGCAAGAATACTGCATCTGTCGAGAAATACTAATGTAGTTATACATTTTATATTTGAATTTTTATTTTTCAAAAGCATGGAAGCCTCCATATTTGTAGTAATTGTTAATATTTTGTAAATAAAGCAGATATTTTTCTTTAATTTATCATTCGGCAATTGCAATACTTCACACTTTTATTCTTAATCATGCAAAGTTTATTTTGTTGTGGGATAAATAAACATCTGAACTATAATTCTATGGAATAATGACATTCCCAGACGGTGTGTCTGAGTTGGAGTGGTCTTCTGATGACATTATAACATGACTTACACCTGTCTTTGCTGATATTAATACACACACAGATTGTACAGTAATATACGTAATCTGTGATTTTATAAGTCGTCACATCTCAAATACATGTCAGGCTATTCTCATCATAACGTTATACCTTCAAAATGTCATGTGGGTAGCCACATAACCTTCTCTGCTCTTGTACAAGGCAATTTATGTAAATGTTAATTGTGTTACTGACCACTGATCTACTACCCAAATATAATAGACTACAAAATTTCCAATGTGCACGTTGGCAAATTCTTGCTGGAAATGTATGGCTTTTTCTGTCTACGCGACCATTAAAATCTTGTTTTCGCATGGCTCTCTGACCATATCAAGGTTAACTGTCAGTTCAGTTCTTCCTTAATCTCAGCACAAATTCCCGGAGCACTTATACACGGATTCTGTTGTACCTTCCGCATATTATAAGACTCCTCCTACCGGTAAGAAGTTTTGGTCTCCCTGGCTTTGCTCGAGATTCAATTCTGTCTTCATACTTATACTGGTGATTTATGCCATAAACTCTACTTTTGCTAAGATACACAATCTCTGCTATTTCCCGGTATGTTCTTTTCATAGAGATGGATCAATGTCTTTGTTCAAAGGTACTCTGCTTAGTTTACCTTTGGGCCCATACTAAGCTCTTGCCTTCTTCTTGGTGAACAGTTGACGTACTTATTCAACGATGTTGTTTTGTCTTCTGACAGGTTTCACCTACTCGTTTGTATTGCATTTCAGTTGTGCTGTCCGATACTTTTTGTGTCGTAAACTCATGATGTAACCAAGGTTGAATTGGGAAACCCTTAGTTTAGCCACATTCGTAATCTCTAAAAAGGATATACATTGCAAATTATTTTTTCTTAACACAAGGAGGTACCTTGAGATTGATAAACATAATGTATCCTGCTTTACAGAGTACTCCATAGTGAAATGCAAAGTCTTTCCGATTATTTATGGGTTTCCATGTATGTGACTTTGCATTTTCTTCAATGCCCTCTAATGGGTGATTAGTAGAATAGTTTATAGAGGATGGTTAGGAACCTCAGTGTATAAGTGTGGTAAGGGACAGAAATCAATCACTATGTATGTCGGTTCCAAAAACATCATACCCATGTAAGAAAGCTGCAGCAGTAATTTTAGAGAGTTTACAAACTTTTTTCATTAGCGTAGATTCACACACACCTTAAAACACGCCCCTGAAGGAACAGCTTATCACATGCATCAGTTGGCAATAACATTGGAACACAAAGTGGCAGATCTACACAGTGGGAGCTATTGGATTTAAATCTTCACAAAGCACGTGTCAAAAAATCCTAAGAATTAGATAGTTTGCTTTCGCTTCTGTCACAAATTATGGCACTGTTTAGCTCATACAGTAATAATCATAGCAGATGCAGGATTTTTATTTGTGCTAAAACTACCAAAACGAGCTGAAAACACTGTGTAAAGCTGTAGAAAGCGTGTAAAAATTCGAGGTTGGTCTTAGGTCCGTGGTGAATTCATATAGAAACCTTTCTTAGGAAAGTAGCGTAAGCTCAGTGGTATCGCACAGGTTATTTCACATGTATGCCAGTTGGACTTGGGTTCATATGCTTCGTGATGGATCAAAGATTTTATTGCCTTTTGTATCTCTTGGGGCCTATGATTTCATATTATAGTACAAATAACACTTTTGCAACACTGTAAGTATCTACGAAGTATAGTAGTAGCCAAGTTTTCCGCTGGCATATAGTTATAAATGTGAAGTTCATAACAGGTATTTTATTATGGCGGGTATTGTACCTGACCCATTCAATCAAGTTTCAAACATTCCACAAATGAAAGTGAAACATAAGATATAAGCATGACATAAAATCTATTAGATGTCATGTGGTCGATATTCTGCTAAAAACGAAAGCCAACTACGGAACATGGATTGCAACATACCGCACAGATTATAAAGGTCATAAAATTAAACATAAACCCTATTTAAAGATAAAGATAGCCCATGGTTGTCCTTTAAAATTCAAGGGCCTCAACTACCTGACGTTAGAATGAGCTCAGCCCAACTTATATGGCGAGCAAATCCATATAGCTCCCTAATTATCTGATTGTATTTATTTCCTCTTTGGCTCAGAAGTGAACCAATAGTAGCAATAAACAAATTAGTAATTAAAATACCTGCAATAAATATTGCGAGAATAGAAAAAAAACAAAATATGAGATGTGGTTTCGAGTATCAGTACATTCCAGCAAGCTAACCCACTCCGCCAGCTGCTACGTGCTCTTTAAGAAAGCATTCGGTTATCACCTTGTTAAACCTTGTTTCACATAAGCTTGCCCCGTATCTCTAAACGGCCACGTGACCTTATTACCTCTCATTGGCTGCTGTTGTAGTATAGACTGTTGTGCGATAAAAATTAGTTCGTTATTTAACATGGTGATATATCTTTATATGTAGGAAGAGAATTATAAATTTATATTTTCGTAACTGTTTGAATAAAATACATTGGGCAACAGAGTTGATTTATCTGAAATGCATGTTAATTCTTAAATGAAGTAAAGAGCAGGTTCCTTTGCTCAGAAGCCTTTCACATGGCACGATAGCACGTGCTTTAGCGGTAGAGATTACATATTTGTTTATATGACTTTTATTACTGACCTTGTTTTGAACTGGATTTGTCATATATCGCCATTTGAAGGTGTGTTGTGCCGAGTGCTAGAGCTAAATTATTTTATTGATCGTGTATTGCACGTGTACTTATTATATGTATAATCGCAGAGTCTACTGCCAGTTTTCGCTGAAGCATCACAGGGGAAAACCCTTACAAAGCGGCGAAAAAAGGAACTGTAGTGCATCTGTTTAATGCACTCACAGAGAATCCATCTTTGTCATTGAGAGAAGTCGAACAGCTGTGCTCTGAACTCACAGGTGTGTTAGATGCGTAGGAACATTGCGATATGAAATTGGGACAACAGGAAAACTTGCCACTCCAGGAGCGATATTGCTGTGTGGCGAAGACGATATTTAAGGACAGTCAGACTGTACCGGGGTAGAAGTCGCAAAATATACTACCTTGACGAGACTTAAGTGAATGAGGGACACACCACAAGTTTGGCGTGACACGACTTTTAAGACCGAAAGACAAGCATTTTTGCAAGGTTTGGATGCTGGTTTTAAAAAATCCCAGTCGAAGAGGCCCTAAGGCCTTTCATTATAAACTTGTTTCAGTTCCATTGCTCATTCATCCAGATTCAACTTGCTCAGTCTCCTGATATACTTCGTTACTTTTGCATGCCTTCATTTTCTTATTTGTATGATTTTATATATCTTACTGACAATTATGATGATGTTTACTGCAGGTTTAAATGTGACGGTTAGGCACCGCCTATGGTCTATGGTACGAAAGCATTAGCCAGTTAGGATGAGGGGGAAGGTAGTTGCAAGCGGAGTTTAACATGTCAGCGGGGCAAGATTATATGAAACAGAGGTTAGTTTTATATGTATGAGAAACAGTTAATTTCAGCTTTTGGCAACTTCTTGGTCCTCATAGAGGGCTGTAAGTATTAATGCTGAGTAACTAGAACACCGAATAGAAGGGCAGAGCTGCAATAACGGATTTTGTGTTAAAATGATCGATGTTTTCACTTAGACTATAAACTGCGGGTTGCATAGATTACAATAACTAGGGGCAGAAAACTCGCCTGGTATAATGCTGATTATGATTTAGCTACTTTGTTATTGTTCATAGTTTGTGTCTGGTTCGCTATTGTTTGTACTTTTTTGTATTTTGTGCTCTCTTTCCTTTATATCTTTTTCTTTGTTTCCTTCCTCTTAGAGACAGTGGGACTGATTTGGCAGTAGATTTTTGTTTTAAGTCGATTGAATGAAGTGTTTCGACGAATTAGACTTTTATGAAAGTGTATAAATTCGGAAATGTTGAACGTGTTTTCCTCTGTAGGACTCATACTTACACCTAGCTTAGACTCAAACAACAGATATGTATAATTGCTTTCGTTGTCTGTTTATGGTGAAGATGCAGTTACCAGAAGAAGAAATCTAGCAGAATAGAAAAATTTTACTCCAAACTGATTCTAGAGGGTGCTACTTTGCCATTTAAACGAACCGAGGTCATCGCAGTCAATTTTGATATTTAAATGATACCCGCCATTTTGTTTGTTGTTCATTGTTTACGTTATGCAATATGATGTAATCTTTTACTTATATATTCATATATTTATTTGTTAGCTATAGAGATAGAAATAACGAAAGGGCAATCACATCTCTTTGCTAAGAGACCCAAATGATAACATTTCTTAACCTTCTTTAACTCTATTTTTTAGCGAAATTACCTTGTTTCTAGTCCCGATTGCAATGTCGCCAATAAGACAAAGCTTTTACCTCGCAGAGCTCGAAGCGCTACAAACTAAACGAATTTAAGGTCTTCTTCTTGCTCTTCTTCTTCTTCTTCTCTTTATTCGACTACTTAATATACATACTTAAGTACAACATAAAACTACCATGATAACTTCTAGGAAGTAATGAAACACAAAAAGCAGTATTCAGAAAATGAAATCTGAAAGAATTTGGAGTAGTACTCAAAAGAAATTCAAGAGGGTGCTATTTCTCTATTCCTTAAAGAAACAAGATCTTAGGAGCGAATTTTTATATTTACTTCGTAATCGAAATTTGGATTACTTTTTATCAAACAACTAAATAAATAAATAAATAAATAGATAAATAGGTAAATAAATAAATAGATAAATAAATAAATAAATAAATAAATAAATAAATAAATAAATAAATAAATAAATAAATAAATAAATAAATAAATAAATAAATAAATAAATAAATAAATAAATAAATAAATAAATAAATAAATAAATAAATAAATAAATAAATAAATAAATAAATAAATAAATAAATAAATAATTAAATAAATAAATAAATAAATAAATGAATGAATGAATGAATGAATGAATGAACGAATGAACGAATGAACGAATGAACCAATGAATGAATGAATGAACGAATGAACGAACGAACGAACGAACGAATGAAGGAATGAATAATTGAATGAATGAATGAATGAATTAATTAATGAATGAATGAATGAATGAATGAATGAATGCATGAATGAATGAATGAATGAATGAATGAATGAATAAATAAATAAATAAATAAATAAATAAATAAATAAATAAACAAATAAATAAATAAATAAATAAATAAATAAATAAATAAATATATAAATAAATAAATAAATAAATAAATAAATAAATAAATAAATAAATAAATAAATAAGTAAATAAATAGGTACATAAATAGATAAACAAATCAAAGATAGAAATAATGAATGAATAAATGAATTATTCGATTTAATTGCGAATGACGAAGTGGTGCCTGCTGGAATAAGTTTCGGGTAATATTCCTTATTTTCCAAGATATTTTTGCCCGATTAATGTTTAATCTCCTGCACTACTGCTTAAAGCATCACAATAGCTTGAAATTGTATGTATATATGAGTGTTAAATTTGTATAAGTAGGAAAATGAGGAAGCAAAATAAAAGTAATATGGAAAAGCAATTTGGCTTGTAGCACCGCGGAATTCTACTTCGCTTTATTGGCGGCATTGCATTATGATTAGAAATAATTGAAGATCGTGAAAGTCAAGATTAAAAAACGGCAATGAGTTTTGAATCATTTTGGCGTCGTAGAAAGAGGTTATATTGCGTTTCACTTATTTTTATCTCGGGAGTAAACAAATGAATACAATGAAATAAGATGATGCATAGCATTAACAATGAACGACAACCTAATCTTTGAATTTCAATTGAACCCCAAAATTTACCGCGATGGTTTTCTTTTGTTTACGAATGACCATGTGGCGCCCTGTAGTATTACTTTTGTGACTAATTCCTGTTCTTCCAGATTGTTTCTTCTGATGACATCATCATGACCATCAGAAAAAGAAAATAAATAAATAACAAATAAATATTTGATGCTGAATAACCCAAAAAGTAAAGGGCAACGCAAATTTCGAATATGAAGTAAGCATAAAAATTCGCTGCTATTATCTTCTTTCGTTTATGAATAGCGAAGTAGAGTCCTCTAGAATTAGTTTTGCCTACTGTTCCACATTCTTTCAGATTTACTCTACTGAACACTGCTTTTTCTGGTTCATTACTGCCTAAATGTTATCGTGTTTTAAGTTGTACTTAATTTTTTATATTAAGTATTCGAATAAAGAGAAGAGTAAGAATAAGTAGAAATAAAGACTGTGAATTCGTTTAGTGTGTAGCGCTTTAATCTCTGCGAGGTAAAGCCTTTGTTTTATTCGTGACATTGCATTGGAACTAGAAACAATTGAATATCACGAAGAAATAGATACAAAAAAGACGCAAAGAAATTTTAGCATTTGGGGTTCTTAGCAAAGAGGTTTGATTGCCTTTTAGTTATTTCTATCTCTGGAGATAACAAGTAAGTAAATGAATACGTGAATAAATGAGTAAAAACATACATAATATTGCACAACGTAAACAATGAACAGCAAAAAAGAATGGCGGGTATTATTTAAATACCAAAATTTACTGCGATGACCTCGTTTCGTTTAAATGGCGAAGTAGCACCCTCTAGAATCAGTTTGGAGTAATATTTCCTATTCTACTAGACTTCTTCTTCTGATTAATGCATCATCACCATAAACAAACAACGAAAGCAATTACACATATCTGTTGTTTGAGTCTAAGCTAGGTCTGAGAAAGCGTCCTACAGAATAAAACGGGTTTAAAACTTCCGAAGTTATGCATTTTCATAAAAATCTATTTCGTCGAAACATTTCATTCAAACGTTTGAAAACAAAAATATACTGCCAAGTCAGCCCCACTGTCTTTAAGAGGAAGGAAACAAAGAAAAAAGAGATAAAGGAAAGAAAGCACAAAATAAAAAAGTATAAAAGAAAAGTCAACCAGATACATACTATGACGGATAATAAAGTAGCTAAATCATAATCAGCATTATACCAGGTGAGTCTTCTGCCCCTGTTTACTGTAATCTATGCAACCAGCAGTTTATAATCTAAGTGAAAACTTTGACCACTTTAACACAAAAGCCGTTATTGCACCTCTGTCCTTCTTATATTCGGTAATCTACTTAGTCAGCATTATTACTTACATCTTTCTATGAGGACCAAGAAGTTGCGAAAAACTTAACGGTTTCTCGTGCATATAATACTAATCTCTGTTTCATATAACCTTGCCCCGCTGACAGGTATCACTCCGCTTGCAGTTACCTTCCCCTGCACCCTAATTGACTAATGCTTTCGCGCCAAAGGCCGTAGGCTGTGCCTTCCCGTCACATTTAAACCTGCAGTAAACGTCAAAATAATTGCCAGGAAAATAGATAAAATCATACAAATAAGTATTGAAGGCATGCAAAAATAATGAATTTTATAACGAAACTGAGCAAGTTGAAACTGAATAAATGAGCAATGAAACTGAAACAAATTTATAATGAAAGGCCTTAGGGCCTTTTCCACAATTTTTTTTTTTTTAACCAGCACACATACCTTTCACAAATGCTTGTATTTTAGTCTTAAAAGTCGTGTCACGCAATACTTGTCGCGTTTCCTTCATTCACACAAGTCTCGTCAAGGTAGTATATTTGCGACTTATATCCCGGTACAGTCTGATTGTCCTTAAATAACGGCTTCACCACATAGCAATATTGCCCCTGGAGTGGTAAGTTTTCCTGTTGTCTTTATTTCACGTCGCGATGTTTCTACGCATCTAACACACCTGTAAGTTCAGAGCACAGCGGTTCGACTTCTCTCACTGACAAAGACGGACTATTCTCTGTGAGTGCATTAAACACATGAACCACAATTCTCTTTTCGCCGCTTTGTAAAGGCTTTCCCTTGCAATGCTTCAGCAAGAAACTGGCGGTAGACTCTGCCATGATACACATAATAAGTACACGCGCAACAAACAATAAATAAAATAATTTGGCTCTCGCACACGGCACAGCACACCTTCGAATGGTTATGTTGGGCAGCTCCTCATTTTATCAGGATAATGATACGAATCATACTCCCACATTGGGCAGCTATGGTCACTTTACAACTGTCCTCATGTACTATATACACCCCACCCCCGGGCCCTAATCCCATAGAAGCAGTATAAGATGAACTGGAGAAATTCGTGCGGAAGACCCGATCACGTCCAAGCAACACTTGAAGGAGAGGTTGCAAGTGGAATGGAGCAAACTTTCCACAGCCTAACTGAAAAACTTGGTTCACAGTATGCCAAATATGTTACGAGAAGTAGTTAAAAAAGAGGGAGAGTCACAAAGTACTAAGCCATATTTTGTATCTCACTCAAGTTTTGTCCTATTACTTTTGAGGGCCAAAAAACGCCACATCTCTTTTTAATTCTTAATAAAGAACGCACTGTATAATTTTTATGTGAAATAGCATTTATTTTCTGACAACAACGAAACATGTAACTGTCGATTATCATTAATTTCAATAAAACAGCACGTCAAATGTTGACTTACACTTTCAAAACTTAGTAGTACTCTGCTTTGTGCGATTATTTATGGGGATTTCTGTATATTACTTAGCAAGTTGCATAAATTAAAAAAAAAGAACAAATAGGGGCAGGCGACTCCCCTGGTATATTTACGCAACACAGTAAATGACAAAAAATATTGATTATTAGAAATCTGTAAATTTATTAACTTAATTGTAACTGACGGACGCGCCGTGGCTCAGTGGTTAGAACGCTTGATTCTCGCAAAGGCGGCCCGGGTTGGATCCCAGGGGACCGCAAAGTGAAACTTGTGGTGGACAACA
Organism: Mantis religiosa; assembly: GCA_030765055.1. Lineage (NCBI taxonomy): Eukaryota > Metazoa > Arthropoda > Insecta > Mantodea > Mantidae > Mantis > Mantis religiosa. The sequence continues at coordinate 228,950,294 of CM060950.1, forward strand.
TGGCGCTGGGGCGGGTTTTCTACGGGATCTCAGGTGTCCCCTGCCATCTCATTCTACCGGAGCTCCATCTTCACCTAATGTATCATTAGTGTCATCGCCTGCGGTGCCTTATGTATTAAAAGTGGGCGTTAAACATTACACACCTCATTTTAATTGTAACTGTGTTGTATTTAAACATCACCCCGAATTGTAGAATAAATAACTAAATAAACCCAAAGAGTTTTATTTATATAGATAAGTTTAGACAACTTTTATTGGCCGTACGATTTTTGTCGGGTGAGCTAGAATTATATACAATTTATTTTGTCGCGGCGACGAGAGAGATACGCGCGGCTTGTGCACACAAAGAGCCTGCGGGAAAAGATAGTGTAACACTGAGATGAAAGACATGCCAAAACAGATAAGGCTAGAACATTCTGGTAACATCTTGATTGATCGAGAACGTTCGGTTTCTTGATTGTCCTGGAACAGTCTGGAATTATCAGTAGAGGTATTTAAGAAAGCGACGACTGTCCAAGAGTCAGTCGTAAACAAGAATAAATAGACATTGTAACAGAAGCTTTGTAAACAGATGTAAATAGTACGCTGCTTTTGTGGTCATCGACCTTGGTAGATTGTTGTAGTTTTTTTTAATTTACGTCCTCCAACGTTTAGTCATATCGGACGATGAATGAAATGGGAGCAAACGATGCTGAAATGAGTCCGAGGTATATGGAGCTTAGAGTTACCCAACATTCGTCTTTCAGGATAAAGGACAACCCCGGAAGAACCCTATCCTTGTAGCTCACCCTGACCGAGATTCGAACTCGGGACCTCTTGAATGTGAGGCAGACACGCTACCATCTCCGCTACCGAGGTATGCCTGGTAGATTGCGATTGTGTATGTGATGTAATACTGCTACTGTGAGTGTATTTCTACGCAAATAAAAAACAATTTGGTTTTCTGCAAATTGGACTTTAAGTTTTGCGGACCCACAAACTCCCAAGATGTTATATTTAAGTTGCATTTTGGGTAGCCCTATTTGCTGCATGCAATTCTTTTGGGCATTTTCAGTCTTTGTTGTACATTTTCTGCAATTGTTTTATATGTGTTTATCCATTTTTAGATTTGCATGTACAGTAACTCCTAAAAATTGGTATCCTTATGTTTGTTTAATATTTACTTTATTAGGAACTATGGAAGGTAGTTGTGAACAACAGTTTAATATAAACATTTCAAATTAGTTTCCTTAACTTCCATTCATAAAGGTACTTTTTGGAATGCTGCCTACATTTTGTAAGAGTTTCATGTTACATCTGTAGTAGTGATATCCAGATTGCTAGGTAATCAACACACCGTGCACATTGGATATTTTCTAATCCATTTTATTTGGGTGGTAAATCAGTTATCATTAACACAATTAACATTTACATATATTGCCTTGTACAAGAGCACAGAAAGTTACGTGGCTACCCACATGACATTTTGAATGTATAACGTCATGATGAGAATAGCCTGGCATATATTTGAGATCTGACGACTTATAAAATGACAGATTACGTAGATTACTGTACAACCTGGGTGTGTATTAATAGCAGCAAAGACAGGTGTAAGTCATCTTATAATGTCATCAGGATACCACTGCAACTCAGACCCATCGTCTGGGAATGTCATTATTCCGTATAATTATAGTTCAGATGTTTATTTAACTCACAAAAAATACGACTTTGCATAAATAACAGAACCCGACTTAATTATTGGGATCTTCAATTGATAAGTTATAGAAAAATATCTGTTTTATTTCACAATATGCCGTAATCCAGGACAAGTTAAAAAGATATGATTACCTTTATTTACAAAATATTAACATTTACCACACATATGGAAGACTTGTTATGCTTATTAAAAATAAAAATTCAAGTATAATATGTATAAAAACATTAATATTTCTCTATAAATGCATTAGTCTTGCTTTATTTTTCAAAAAGAAGCCAACTATTCCATATACCTGACATCTATTGTGGGCATAAACAGTTCAATGTTTTGTACCAGATGATATGCTCTAAGGACACTAGATGGCTCTGTTGTTAATACTACTGTTGCAGATAAAAGAAACCTCCGATGGCTATCACGGCCGTTCCTGGGAACGATTTATCTCAAAGTGCATTTTAATGTTAATATTGCAACGGTTGACTCAAAGGTTCAATCAAGACCTTGGAAAAGCATTTACATACATCTTAAAAGAAGAACAGTTACATTTTGCTGCTGTAGTATGTATCTCTATTTTACATAGTCCTCCTCCCTCCTCCTTCCCCTCCACCCCTCCTCCCCTCCTCCTCCTCTTCCTCCTCTTCCTCTTCCTCCTCCTCCTCTTCCTCTTTCTCTCTCCTCCCACTCCCCTCCCCCTCTTCCTCTTCCTCTGCCTCCTCTTCTTCCTCCTCATCTTCCTGCTCTTCTCTTCCTCTTCCTCCTCCTCTTCCTCCACCTCTTCCTCCTCCTCTCCCTCTCCCTCTTATGCTTAATCGTCTACTTCATTATCATTATCATTATCGCTATCATTATCATTATTATTATTAAGACTATTATTATTTTTATTAGTCCGTGTCTGGAAAAACCGAAGTGTTCTATCTGAACAAATGGAGCCATTAACGGTGTTTATGTCCAGTGCGCGAGTAAACAGAACAGTCGGGGAAATGATTTCCTAATAATTAATGCGTGAGTTTGAATCTCCAGTTAACCGAATGATGCTCATTTTTTAATTTTTTAAGCGATTTTAATATTGCATTATGAAGATTTTGCTTTATTTGCGTAAATTGTAAATGTAATGCAATGTTTGTTTTGATTACTTAATTTTAAATAGTGTTTAAGGAATTATATTCATTATATTTAATTACAAGGGCAGTTTAATAAAGAATGGTCCTAATTTTCCGCATTAAAATTTAATCTTATTATATTCTATAACTTAATATGATACAAACACGCCGTAGTGGTTTCATTGTTGGTAATCCTGGTTCCCGCCTGTGAGAGCCAGGCAATTTCAGGTATGTTCAGTATCGCCTACCACTGCAATGGAGATACCATGCAGTTACAGTTGATGTTAGAGGAAGATCCGGAGATCCCTTCCAACGTAATCACTGCTGATGAAACTTGGCTACATCATTTTTATCCTGAGAGCAACAAGCAAAGCTCAGTGTATAAATCTCCATCATCACCAACCACGCAAAAAGCAAAATTTGTTGCTTCTCCACGGAAAGTTATGGTCATCTCATTCTTTGATATTCATGGAAAGTTTTATCAGCATGTTGTACCTGCACACACATCAGTAACTGGACAATGCTACAGGGATATCCCGAATAAATTGCAAGTACATATCAGGCGCAAAACCCACATTTCCATGTAGCAGGCTGGATGCTGCACCTCGATAATGCGTGGCCGTATATTGCCAACGTTGTTGCTGAGTATGTTGCAAAAATCAGCGTATTATGCATTCCTCACCCTCCCTACAGTCCGGATTTAGTCCCATGTGACCTTTTTCTATTCCCTAACTTGAAGAAACGCTTTCGCGGGAGATAGTAGCCCTCATGAGAAACATTGGCGAAGGCTGCGCAGGCGATTTTGAAGGACCTCCCAGAAACTGGTTTCCAGCATGTCTTTGAAGACTGGCAAAAACGCTGGGACAAGTGAATGGCATTTAGGGGAGACTATTTTGAGAAGCACTGTCATGATTATGAGTAAAGGTACGTTATCAAAAAATGTGATCTTTCTATATTGAACAACCCTCGCATTTTCAAATTTGTAATCTTTTGAAATGTAATTTTTTTCACAGTTTGTTGAAATTTTGTATCTTTATATGTATTTGGTCAAGTTTTTGAAGAGTTTTAATAGATTTTGGAACATTTTATATTAAGAACATATTGGTTACCAGAAAGTGAAACATCGGTTACCAGTATTTTAATTAGTAGTTTTATAATTTAACTGGCTACAGGTTAAATGTTTACTGGATACCAGTATTTGTAGGTATTATCTGTAAATTGGTAGTTAATTTGAATTATTTTATTTTAAATGATTTTAAATTTTGTGTTGTGATCTGAAAAATGTTGTAGTGTAATTGTACTGATTTTGTAGTTAATTGGTTTTAATAAATAAGAATTTGGAAAAGATATCCTGGTGTAAGAAATTAGGAACCGGAATGTAGATTTTCAGATTTTATTTATTTATTTGTATAATGCTTCTATTTAATAACCTGACAATGTCCCCAAACTTCTATCTTCTTGCACTGTTAAAGTGAATTTAAAAGAACAAACTAGAGTAACCAAGTGACAGCCTTATAGGCATCCCGGAGGAAACAATGTCCCAGTGGACTATCAGTGATCGTGTCATTTGGTGCCTGGACGATGTGTAGAACGATGTATCCATTTTACAGCACTGATTTTCTACCTAAATTAGAATATATAATTAAGACATTAAAGGAAAACAATCTGTTCCATGTAAGAGTAACTACGCTTAGGAATGTTTGTAGGAAAATAAATTTCAAATTTGTAAGAAATGCTAACAGAGGAAATCTGTTAATGAAAGTCTCGATGATGTTCCAAACCCTTCTTCCTATTTCAATTTGTGAAAGCAATGAAACAATTGAGGTCGAACTGTTTACAGGTTGAAGCTTGGATTAATGGAGCCATACTAAGAGTAAAGAAGGAGATGAACTAGATTTCCCTCTTCAGACGTCCGTAGCAAAAGGCTAACGCTTTATAATTTTGCATAAGACTACTGAGGGGATTCCATTCCCAGCGTCTTGGTGAGTTTTAAATCGAAGTATACCAGATACTGTCATGAAGAAATGGACTACAAGACGTTTACGATTGGTTTGTTAACAAATTATTTACCAAAAGACCTTCCAACAGTGTCTACATATCTGCAGAAACAAACAAGGCATCTCTCAAATCATAAATGCAGTTATGCCTCCCATAAGAAACATTGAATTTGATCCATGCACTACTAAAGCTGTACTCCATGAATATATAAAGATGGAAAAGGACCATCTCAAAATTTTGAAACAGTTCAGGACCATATCAGCCCAGGACTACTTATTGCTATATGGGCCCAAAAATGTGTTTCCAAAACACCAGATAATGTTCAAGTTACGCCATGTACTCAAAATTGTTTGATAGTGAAGTGCAAAATCTAAAGAGACAACCAGCAAAAACTAAAACAGGTTTATTAGGATATGGATGGTTTACATTAATTTAGAATATAACGACACTGACTGCAAGGAACAGTTTAAAATATCTGATACTCATACTTACTCGACATACTATCGGTCAGTAGAGAGTCAAAAATAGTTTATATTTATTGTCTTTAGGTACAATAGCTTCATGGTTTTATTCTTCTTCTTATGCTTTAATGTACCTGTTTGTTGCTCAATATTCTAGTATGGGAGAAGGAGCGTTTTTTAAGTTGAATAAGTAAAACAGCAGCTTTTTGTGCCTTTTGCCTTGGTTTTGCATGTTTTACCTGCATTATTTTATATTAAACATGTACTTAAATATTTGAACCCTGGCAAACATATTGGAGATATAAATACATAACCTGGAGTATTCCGGAAGCGGTAACTCCAAGAAAGAAACAAAGAAAGAGAAAAAAAGGAAAAGGAAATCAGACACAAACTGCGGGGGAAATGTTGAGCATCCCGACAGGATAGTTATGTTTAGATCGAGCTGCTAATTTGATCCTTATATTGATGGTAAATTGATTCGGTGAGGAGATCTTTCTATATCTCCAAGTGCATTAATATCTGAATATTACTAATTAGTGTTATTTGCTACTAACTTGGCGTGATTGCATAAATTCGCTTTAAATATTTCGATTGCTCTATATCCTGGGCATGAACACATATAACATTAACAGAGCGTGTGATAAAACATCAGAAATTTTAAATGTTCACTCCCCCGCAATTGAAGCAGATGATTTCACTGAAACTGTAAGTAGTGCACAATATGTTAAGCTTATGAATGCCTGTGATTCAGATAGAAATATACCTATCATTTTCTAATAAAGGTTGTAAAGCAGCGAAACAATCGAAGGTGCAAAAAGCAACTGAAGATCAAACAAAGAAGCCTGGCAAACATTCGAAGTCATCTTTAAACCAGGTTAAAGAACCCTTGAATACAATGCTTTATGCGCATTTCCAGTGCCTTCAACAAGCACCGCGCAAACTAGCCAGCAATTTCAGGCAGATAACAGCGCGTCAAATGCATATTTTGCTACCATTCCTACACAAAATAGATATCATTTACTAGAGGATAACTTAGATGACAATAAATCAGATGGTGAATTTGAGACTACCAACGAGAAAATTCCTCCAATCTCCTTAACTGATATTTACAACTATCAACTATTTATTTACACTATATGCAGTCAACTGAAATCAAAATTTCAGACTGCACTAAAAGGAAAAGTCATTACATTTTTCACTGCGATAACTGATGATTTTCGTACTCTGAGAGCTTATTTTGATTCTATAAAACAAAAATCTTCACATATAGGAATATTGAAGATAAAATTTTCTCTGTAATTATTAGGAATCTACCCTGCTCCCTTAGTAATGAGGAGATTTTAAGAGCACTACAAGAACTAAAGTAATCTGTTGGCAAAGTTGCAACGCTACAAGAAGAAAGTGAACAACCCATTCCTCTCTGTGCAGTTGAGCTCACCGACTGCCATGAAGCTAAATCTATCCTAAATCTTACCCGTATACTCTATAGTGTAATCATGGTAGAAACTAGTTGGAAATCAACTGTTATCGCACAATGAATTCATTGTCAAAACTATGGGCATACCAAAAATTATTGCCAACTTGAACTAAGATGCGTCAGGTGTCTTGGATCCCATCTTTTCTCTGACTACAAATTTTCTAAAACTACTCCCCGAAAATATGTGAACTGTCATGAACAACATCCTGCAAATTTCAGAGGATGTACTCACTACTTACGTTTAAAGGAACGCTCCTCTCATTCACATAATGCGAAAGCAGCCTCAGAACATAACTGGGCCATCTGTTCCTAAACTTTCAGATTTTCCACCTCTTTCTCAACACTCAAGTGATACATCAGCTTCAGCAATGAAACAGGCACAAGTTACTTCACCGTCTGGACAACCTCCACGCACATATCATTGCATTTTTGCGGACGTTATGAACAGCTCCAGACAAAAGCAGCAACCAGAGGAATCATCTTCAACTAGCTCCTTCCTTACTAATTTACTACATACATTTTTACCTAATATCTTCTCATTCATAAGTTCACATCTGCCAGCAATTCAAAGACACTCTTCGTTAGATTAACCGAAGTACCAGGCGCTGTCACCTATGGCAATGGACGACGAAAATTCGAAAGTACAAGATTGAAATGAAAATTGCCTCAAGACATCCTGCTCACTGATTCAGAAGATAGCGACTTTTCTCACTAATTCAAAGCATATCCTCTATATTTCTCATAACACCACTGATCATAAACTAACCTCGTTCTTAATTGTTCTCTGTTTGTTTATATTATAAATTTATCACCTATTGTATATGTTAGAGGACAGTAATTCCTCAATTTTTAATTTGTATGCAGTACTTATGTAATATATCAATGACTTGTATAGCAATACTGCCGATCAGACAAATATAAAATTAAAAAGGAGACACAAACTGTTAAAGATAATAATGTATAATTATAAATTACCATATATATCAAATTTAAGGACAAACTGTGAAACATTAGAAGGAAAAAAACCTGAATGCGAATGTAGAAGATGAATGCGCAGGTGCAAATTCTAACACATATACACATTACAATATCTCACTTAGAAAACGCTTTAAACAAGATTGGTAAACGGTAATTAATTTGATATAAAACAGTCGTCATGATTAGTTTAAATTAAACATTAATGCTGGTATAGGAATAGGAAGGAAAAAAGAAGAAGCGAAATAAATATAACATCGTGTATTCGTTTGTTTTATAGCACTGCAAATTCTACGAGATACACGCTTCGTCTTATGGGCGGCATTGCATTGCTAGTAGCAACAATTGAATATCGCGAAAAAAAATTAAAAAAGTGCAAAGAGCTTTGTATCCTTTGCGGCTTTTAGCAAAGATATTTGATTGCGCCTCAATTATACCTGTCATGATAGATAACAATTAAATAAATAAATGGAAACGTACATAATGTTGTATAACATAGACAAAGGCAGGAAACAAAATTTCGAATATCAATTAAATATCAAAATTTACTGCGATGATCTTGCTTCCCTTACCTACGTTGAAGTAGCATCCTCTAGCATTAGTCGTGAGTACCATTTCTCATTCTAACAGATTGTTTCTTCTGACTACGTATCATCACCATAAACAAAGAAACGGAAAGGAATTAGCCATATTTATCGTCTTAGTCGAGAGTTGCATGTAACATTTACGAGGGCTGTTCAATAAAGAATGATCATAATTTTTTTACTACGTATTTTCACCCGAACATCGGAATTGCCGAGAGAACCAGCTGGCAGGTAGGGTCCAGACGGGAAGCATTCAGGCCACGCCTGCCTATTTATCTGTGTAGCGCTCACGGAGGGGAGGGTTAGGGATTGTAATTGTGTGAGCTACGTAATCCTTTGTAATCGGCAAGTATACCAACTGTAATTCGGTAGAAATAAAGAACATTTTGAGCTTGTGCAATGAGACTTTTGATTCTCCGAACACGCAAAGTCACAGTATCTTTACTCATCCTCATAATGTTGATGGTCCTTCTCAAAATAGTCTCACCTGAATGCGATGCACTTGTCCCAGCGTTTCTGCCAGTCCTCAAAGACATGCTGGAAACCATTTATTGAGAGATCCTTCAAAATCGCCTCTGAGGCCTTCACCACAGCTTCTGATGATGGACAGTGCCTCCCACGAAGGCGTTTCTTCAAGTTAGGGAAGAGAAAAAAGTTACATGGAGCTAAATCTGAACATTAGGGAGGATGAGGGATGCACTTCACGTTGATTTCTTTAAGACATTCAGCAACAACATTGGCAATATATGACCGCGCATTATCATGTTACAGCATCCAGCCTGCTTCAGGGAAATGTGGTCTTTTGCGCCTGATATGGAATTCCAATGTTTTCAGGAGATTCCTGTAGTATTGTCAAGTTACTGATGTGCGTGCAGGTACATCATGCTGATAAACCATTGCATGAATATGAAAGAATGAGATGTCCATAACTTTCCCAGCAGAAGCAACCACTTTTGTTTTTTGGGGGTTGGTGATGAAGGAGACTTCCACACTGATTTTTGCTGTTTGCTCTCAGGATCAAAATGATGTAGCCAAGTTTAATCAGCAGTGTGTGCGTTTGAAAGAAACTCCGGATATTCCTCTAACGTCGACTTTAATTGCATGTTGCCTCCATTGCAGTAGTAGGCGATACTGAATATGTCTGAACTTCTCACAGGCGGGAACCAGGAGTACCAACAATAAAACTACTATGGCCTGTTTGTTTCACATTATGCTAACAGAGTATAATAAGATTGAATTTTAGTGCGAAAAATTATGACCGTAAAAAATTATGATCATTGTTTATTGAACAGCCCTCGTATATAAAATTCCTACACAAAACACACGTTCAGAATTTCCAGAATGTCGGCGTGTCCGGGAAACTTTTACAATGTTTTTTTCTATCAGATCCTAATTCGGCTATCAAAAACATTTCAAAACGAAATATTTTTGTCAAATTGGTAGAATTGTTGTTAAGTGGAAGGTAAGAAAGGGAGAGGGAAAATAATGAAGGTACATAAAAGGCAAAAAGGTTTAACAGAAAATAGAATCATACACAAACTGTGAATGATAATAAAGTAGCTAAATCACAGCCATAATTGAACGGACAAGAAACATTTGATGTTCGCGGAAGCTTTGAATAAAATCGGGCTAATAGATCTAAATCATTTGGGGGACGTAGAAAAATGGTTGATGTGCATCAGTTATTTCTAACTAGTTAGCATAATAAACAATCAAATTAATAAGTAAATAAATAAACAAATAAACAAACAAACGAACGAATGAAAGAACGAACTGACGAACAAAAAAAACTAATAAATAAGTAAATAAATAATACATAAAAAGAGAAATGAATACATAAATAGATAAACAGTTAAATACAAAAACTAAGTAACGAAGTAAATGAATAAATAAATAAATAAATAAATAAAAAGGACTGAAAAAATAGATCAATACATAAATAGATCAATTGATAAATAATTATATAAATAAATAAGAGATAAATAAACAAAAACATTAATGAATAAATAGACAAATAGTTTACTAAAACAAACTAATATAGAAGTAAATAAATAATAAATAAGTAAACATACAAGAAACAAGTAAATAAATTAAAATTAATGAATGAGTCAATGAATGAATGAATGAATGAATGAATGAATGAATGAATATATCAGCATTTACTATTATGATCTCGATTCAAGTACGAATGGCGAAGTGGTTCCTTCTGGAATTAGTTTGGAGTAATATTCCTTATTTTTCCAGATTTTTTGCCTGATTAATGTTTGATCTCCTTCACTACTGCTTAAAATTATCACGATAGCTTTAAATTGTATGTATATATGAATGTTAAATATGCATAGGTAGGAAAAAGAAGAAGCAAAATATAAATAATATCGAAAATTCGTTTGGCTTGTAGCACCGCGAATACTACAAGCTAAACATTTCGTCTTATTGGCGACATTGCATTATGATTATAAACAACTGAAGATCGGGAAAGGAAATACTTAACCAAAGGCAAACAGATTTGAACCATTTTGGCTTCGTACAAAAATTTTTATTGCGTTTCACTGATTTCTAGTTCCTGAGATAAAAAATAAATAGAAGGAAGTAAAATGTTGCATAACGTCAACAATGAAGTGCAACAAAATTTTCGAATGTCAATTAAACATCGAAATTTACCGCGATTATCTTGTTTTGTTTACGAACGACCATGTTGCGTCCTGTAGTATTAATTTTGAAAACTAATTCCTGTTCTTCCAGATTGCTTCTTTTGATAACAGCGTTATGACCATCACCAAAGAAAAAAAGATGAATAAATATATGATGCTGCATAACCTAAAAATAAAGATTAATCCAAATTTCGATTACGAAGTAAGTTTAAAAATTCGCTCCTATGATCTTGTTTCGTTAAGGGATATAGAAATAGCACCCTCTCGAATTAGTTTTGGGTACTATTCCAAATTCTTTCAGATTTCCTCTTCTGAATACTGCTTTTTATGTTTCATTACTCCCTAGAAGATATCATGATAGTTTCAAGTTGTACTTAAGTATGTATATTAGGTAGTCGAATAAAAAGAAGAAGAAGAAGATGAGGAAGAAGAAGAAGAAGAAGAAGAAGAAGAAGAAGAAGAAGAAGAAGAAGAAGAAGAAGAAGAAGAAGAAGAAGAAGAAGAAGAAGAAGAAGAAGACCATAAATTGGTTTAGTTTGTAGCGCTTCAAGCTCTGCGAGGTAAAAGCTTTTTCTTATTGGCGACATTGTAATTGGGACTATAATAAATAAATAAATAAATAAATAAATAAATAAATAAATAAATAAATAAATAAATAAATAAATAAATAAATAAATAAATAAATAAATAAATAAATAAATAAATAAATAAACAAATAAATAAATAAATAAATAAATAAATAAATAAATAAATAAATAAATAAATAAATAAATAAATAAATAAATAAATAAATAAATAAATAAATAAATAAATAAATAAATAAATAAATAAATAAATAAATAAATAAATAAATAAATAAATAAATAAATAAATAAATAAATAAATAAATAAATAAATAAATAAATAAATAAATAAATAAATAAATAAATAAATAAATAAATAAATAAATAAATAAATAAATAAATAAATAAATAAATAAATAAATAAATAAATAAATAAATAAATAAATAAAATCTGAATATTCTACCCCGGCACCTAGACAACTATACCGGGGCATGTATCCAAATTTTCTCTTTATTTTTCCATAAAATCCTTACAAATGTTATAATTATACAAATCTCTCAGAAAACTACTCTACAAAACTAAAATGAAATAAAATAACAGAAATAAACACAAAAAAGCAAAAAACAAAAGAAAACAACTATAAAAATTACAAAATCCTTATTTCCTAAATCTATATCTAAATCTACTAATACTGTAGTCCACCATGGCCTCCGCCATCACTCTCTCCCTCCGCCGCCCATGCAGTCAACTCCATTGTTTGATTATTCAATAATTCTTCCCGTCTTATCCTATTTTGTAATCTAGAACTCCTTCTTGGATCTTGTACTATTCTTCGCCTATTATCAACTCTTTCTCCTTTGAATATTTTTACCTCCCATGCTTTCTTACTTACAAAGTTAGTCAAAACTTGTAATTTATTTACCAATTGTTGATCTCGAATTATGTCATATACGATATATCCTGCTAGCGCATGCCTCTCTTCTTGTTGGTGAATTGCATATCTTCCACATTCAAATACTACATGTTCAGGATTATCTTGTTTGTTACATAATTCACATATATCATTTTCAGTTTTATTGATTTTCTTCCAATAGGTCTTATAAGGTCCGTGTCCTGTTATATAATGTATAAATCCCTTTGTTGGTTGAATAAAATTCAATTTTAGTCTCTCTTTGACGTTCTGAAAAATTTCAAACACTCTTCTACCTTCTAGACTTTCTGTCCATTCTTTTTGCCATTTATCTTTTAAACTATTTTTAATCACCCAAGATTTGTTTGTTCTGACTCCAGTTATATTATAAACTTTTTCTAAGATTCCTTTTTTCGCCCAAAATTTTTCGCCCTTCAATCTTATTAATAAATCAATCGGCCAAATGGCCGTTGTTACTAGCAATGCCATAGTTGGTGTTGTTTTTACAGCTCCTGTCAGACGTAATAATACTTTTCTTTGCGTTCTTCTCAACAATCTTCTTATTTGCACATCATCCATCCTTTCTGCCCAAACTGCTGCCGCATACGTCATAATTGAAGCAAAAATGGTGTTATGATATATCTGTATGTTACGCAATGGAGTACAAAATTTAAATTGGTTATTCTTGCTAGCTTTAGCATTATTTTCTCTGTTTTCTGCCTAATACACTCCGTGTGTTTTCTGAAATGAAATTTTTCATCTATCATGATACCCAAGTATCTCATCTCTTTTTCCCGTTTAATGTTCTGATTATTTGTCTTCACTGTAGGATCCCGCTTTAAATTTCCCTTAAAAAGCACATAATTTGACTTGTTTGGTGCAATTTTTAGTTTTGTTCTGAAACACCAATTTGATAATGTATTTGTAACTTCTCTTGCTTTATCTTCTAGCTCTAGTCTGCTCTGTCCATCCATCATTATGACTATGTCATCAGCATACGCTATTACATCCAAAACCTTATGATCTCTTTCCAGTAGTTCTAATAAATCTTCTGATAAAATATCCCAAAAAAGGGGCCCCAACATAGAACCCTGAGGGCAACCCTTGGTTATCTTCTTCCTGGTTTCAAAATTTGATCCACCAATGAATACTTCTCTATTGGAACAATAATCCTTTAATAAATTATAAATAGTACTTGAATATTTCTTGTCTTTTAAAATGCCGAAAAAAATACGGCCACCATAAATTATCAAAAGCGCCCGATATGTCCACAAATAATCCAATTACATAATTCTTTTGGCTTTTTGACACTGTTTCTTGAATTTTTAATATTGCATCCTCAGTTGAATATCCCTTTCTGAAACCAAATTGTTTATTATTCATACCCAGCATCAACCTATTTTCCATTATTCTTTTATATATTAACTGTTCAAAGACCTTGCCAATAGCATTTAATAAACATACTGGTCTGAAAGATTTTGGTTGCGTTCTGTCCTTATCTGCTCCTTTGCACAAAATTACAACCTTTGCCTCCTTCCACAAGTTTGGAAATCTCCCTCTTGCCAAACAATCATTAAACAAGAAACACAAAAACAAGACAATTTCTTCTCGTAGATTATACAAGACTTCATTTATAATACCATCTGGACCAGGTGCCTTCTTCTTTTTTAACTTCTGTAGAATTCATTTTATTTCTGTAATATCAAAGGGATAAACAGGATTTCCTGTATACTGCAACATCATCTGGTTTCTTTTTTCAACATGAATATCATCATCTTCTTCCTCTTTATCATCTGGCAATAACGTATGTAATAACAATTCCACCGATTCTTTCCCACTTTCTGTCATCTCTCCATTACCCTTATCTAATGTGGTTAAGATTTCTGGCTTCTTAATTTTATCCATAATAATTTTATACGGTTGTCCCCAGACATCTTGTTTTAAATTATTTTCAACTAACTGTTCCCAATGTTGTTTTCTGGTGTCTTCTAATAATTGTTTATACTTTTGTTTGGCCTCCCTATACAAACAATGTAATATCGCGAAAAAATAGATTTGAACCACGATCTTCTGGTTTCCGTCCAGCCGCACTACCATTGTGCTACTATGGCCAACGTGCCGATATGACATTAAATTCTCCACCTGGCTCATATTTTCCCGATAAACAACTTAGCAGTTCTCACAAACACATGAGACAACTACCTTAATGGCGACTTACTACATGTAAGCACTTTAAGGCCCGGGCTTTATAGTTAACCACTATTAGGTCAATTAAGAGTACACAATTTAGCCTACACACGGCCAGTGTGAAAGAACAATTAACTTCCACATTTCAGTCAAACGTCTTAAAACAAAAATCTACTGTCAAATCAGTCCCACTGTCTTTAAGGGGAAGGAAACAAATAAAAAGAGAGATAAAGGAAAGAAAGAACAAAATAAAAAAGTATAAAAGAACAGCGAACCAGACACAAACTATGAACGATAATAAAGTAGCTAAATCATAATCAACATTATACCAGGTGTGTCCTCTGCCCCTACTAATTGTAATCTATACCAACCCGCAGTTTATAGTCTAAGTGAAAACATCGACCCTTTTAACACAAAGTCCGTTACTGCAGCTCTGCCCTTCTATTCGGTACTCTAGTTACTCAGCATTAGTACTTACAGCCCTCTATCAGGACCAAGAAGTTGCCAAAAACTAAAATTAACTGTTTCTTATGCATATAACACTAACCTCTGTTTCACATAACCTTGCCCCGCTGACATGTATCACTCCGCTTGCAACTACCTTCCCCCTCTACCCATACTGGCTAATGCTTTCGCACCATAGACCATAGGCGGTGCCCAAACTTCACATTTAAACCTGCCGTAAACATCATAATAATTGCCAGAAGGATATATAAAATCATACAAATAAGAAAATGAAGGCATGCAAAAGTAATGAAGTTCATAAGGAAACTGAGCACGTTGAAACTGAATGAATGAGCAATGAAACTGAAACAAGTTTATAATGAAAGGACTTAGGGCTCCATAAACTGGGATTTTTTTAAAACCAGCAAACATACCTTGCAAAAATGCTTGTCTTTCAGTCTTAGAAGTCATGTCACGCCATACTTGTCGTATGTCGTTCAATCACCCAAGTCTCGTCAAGGTAGTACATTTTGCGACTTCTATCCCGGTACAGTCTGATTGTCCTTAAATAACTTCTTCGCCACACAGAAATATCGTCCCTGGAGTGGCAAGTTTTCCTGTGGGCCCAATTTCAATGTTCCTACGCATCTAACACACCTGTAAGTTCAGAGCACAGCTGTTGGACTTCTCTCAGTTACAAAGACGGATTCTCTGTGAGTGCATAAAACACATGCACTACAATTCTTTTTTTCGCCGCTTTGTAAAGGTTTCCCTTCCGATGCTTCAGCGAAAACTGGTAGTAGACTCTGCCATTATACATATAATAAGTACATGTGCAATACACGATCAATAAAATAATTTAGCTCTAGCACTCGGCACAACTCACCTTCGAATGGCGACATATGACAAATCCAGTTCAAAACAAGGTCAGTGATAAAAGTCATATAAACAAAAGGTCACCACTACCGCTAAAGCACGTGATATCGTGCCATGTGAAAGACAGGCCTCTGAGCAAATGAACCTGCTCTTTACTTCATTTGAGAATTAACATGCATTTCAGATAAATCAACTTGTTGTGCAATATATTTTATTCAAACAGTTACGAAAATATAAATTTGAAGATTCTCTTCTTACATATAAAGATATATCACCATGTTAAATAACGAACCAAATTTTATCGCACAACATTCTATACTAAAATAGCAGCCAATGAGAGGTAATAAGGTCACGTGGCCGTTTAGAAATACGGGGCAAGCCTATGTGAAACAAGGTTTAACAAGGTGATAACCGAATGCTTTCCTAAAGAGCACAAGAGAGCACGTAGCAGCTGGCTGAGTGGGTTAGCTTGCTGGAATGTAATGATACTCGAAACCACAATTCATATTTTCGATTTCTTTTCGTCTGTCGCAATCTTTATTGCCTGTGTTTTAGTTACTAATTTGTTTATTGCTACTATTGCTTCACTTCTTAGCCAAAGAGGAAAGAAATACAATCTGATAATTAGGGACCTATATGGATTTGCTCGCCATATAAGTTGGGCTGAGCTCATTCTAACGTCAGGTAGTTGAGGCCCTTGAATTTTAAAGGACAACCACGGGCTATCTTTATCTTTAATTATGGGTCATGTTTAACTTTATGACCTTTATAATCTGTACGGAATGTTATAAACCATGTTCCGTAGTTGGCTTTCGTTTTTAGCAGAATATCGAAAACATCTAATCGATTTTATGTCATGCTTATTTCTTATGTTTCACTTTCATTTGTGAAATGTTTGAAACTTGATTGAATGGTTCAAGCACAGTACTCACCATAATAAAATATCTGCTACGAACTACATATTTATAACTATATGCCTGTGGAAAAAATGGCTACTACTATATAGTGTAGACACCTACACAGTTGTAAAAGTGTTATTTGTACTATAATATGAAATTATAGGCTCCAAGAGATAAAAAAGGCAATAAAAGCTTTGATCCATCACAAAACATATGAACCCAAGTCCAACTGGCATACATGTGAAATAACCTGTGCGATACCACTGAGCCAAACCTACTTTCCTAAGGAAGGTTATATATGAATTCACCACGGGCCTAAGACCAACTTCGAAATTTTACACGCTTTCTACAGCTTTATACAGTGTTTTGAGCTCGTTTTGGTAGTTCTAGCACAAATAAAAAACCTGCATCTGCTATGATTATTACTGTATGAGGTAAAAAGTGACATAATTTTTGACAGAAGCGAAAGCAAACTATCTAATTCCTAGCATTTTCTGACATGGCTGTACAGTGAAAACACGTGCTGGGTGAAGATTTAAATCCAATTGCTCCCACTGTGTAGATCTGCCACTTTGTGTTCCAATGTTATTGCCAACTGATGCATGTGATAAGTTGTTCCTTCAGGGGCGTGTTTAAAGGTGTGTGTGAATCTACGCTAATGAAAAGAAGTTTCTAAACTATCTAAAATTACTGCTGCTTTCTCACATGGATATGATGTTTTAGGAACCGACATACATAGTGATTGATTCCTGTCCCTTACGACATTTATGCACTGAGATTCCTAACCATCCTCTATAAACTATTCTACTAATCACCCATTAGAGGGCATTGAAGAAAATGCAAAGTCACATACACGGAAACCCATAAATAATCGGAAAGACTTTGCATTTCACTATGGAGTGCTCTGTAATGCAGGATACATCATGTTTATAATCCCAAGGTACCTCCTTGTGTTAAGGAAAAGTAATTTGCTATGTATATCCTTTTTAGAGATTGAAAATTTGGCTAAACTAAGGGTTTCCCAGTTCCACCTTGGTTTCATCATGAGTTTACGACACAAAATTTATCGGACAGTACAACTGAAATACAATACAAAGGAGTAGGTGAAACCTGTCAGAAGACAAAACAACATCGTTGAATAAGTACGTCAACTGTTCACCAAGAAGAAGGCAAGAGCATAGTATGGGCCGAAATTTAAGCTAAGCAGAGTACCTTTGAAAAAAAGACATTGATCTATCTACTTGAAAAGAATAAAACATACCTGAAAATAGCAGAGATTGTGTATCTTAGCAAAAGTAGAGTTAATGACATAAATCACCAGTATAAGTATGAAGACAGAACTGAATCTCGAGCAAAGCCAGGGAGACCAAAACTTCTTCCCGATAGGAGGAGTCTTATAATATGCGGAGGTACAACAGAATCCATGTATAAGTGTTCCGGGAATTTGAGCTGAGATTAAGGAAGAATTGGACTGACAGATAAACCTGATGTGGTCAAATAGCCATGCGGAAACAAGATTTTAATGGTCGCGTAGGCAGAAAAGAGCCATACATTTCCAGCAAGAATTTGCCAACGTATACACTGGATATTTTGTAGTCTATTTTATTTGGGTGGTAGATCAGTTATCGTATACACAGTTAACATTTACATAAATTGCCTTGTACAAGAGCAGAGAAGGTTATCTGGCTACCCACATGAGATTTTGTCGGTATAACGTTATGATGAGAATAGCCTGACATGTATTTGAGATGTGACGACTTATAAAATCACAGATTACGAATATTACTGCACAATCTGTGTGTGTATTAATATCAGCAAAGACAGGTGTAAGTCATGTTATAATGTCATCACGAGACCACTCCAACTAAGACACACCGTCTGGGAATGTCAGTAGTACATGGAATTATAGTCCAGATGTTTATTTATCCCACAACAAAATACAACTTTGCATAATTAAGATAACCGAAGAGCGTGTTTAAAGGGTTTTGTGTGCGTGTGTGTCTGGCTGTGCGTGTGTGCGTGTGTGTGGGTGTGTGAATGTACGGTAATGAATATAAGTTTGTAAACACGCTAAAATTGTTACTGCAGCTTTCTTACCTGGGTATGATGATGATGATGATGATGATGATGATGATGATGATGATGATGATGATGATGATGATGATGATGATGATGATGATGATGATGATGATGATGATGATGATGATGATGATGATGATGATGATGATGATGATGATGATATATAAGGGCGCTCAACTACGGCGGTCATCAGCACCCTTTAGAAAACTAGTCATGGCCAAAGCCAGATATAAAACTTTCTAAAAACTATAAAAGTGTAACAAAACCTATTAAAAATACACGTACATAAAAAAAGTCTATCAAAACCTACTAAAAATTTCCTTCACCTATTTCACTTTTTTTTTCACCTTTCCACCAACACGAGTCTCCACCCACGGCCTACACGTGGGTGGGCCTGTTGACCATTTCCCTCAACCACGAAGAGGAGTCCTCACGAGGGAGACTTGACTCGGGACCCCGGGTGCGCCAAACCCGTACCTAACAAAGTAGGCCCCTGGCGGGCTTGGGTATGTTGTTTTTGGAACCAGCATACATAGTGATTGATTTCTGTCCCTTACAAAACTTATGCACTGAGTTTCCTAACCGTCCTCTATAAACTATTCTACTAATCACCCATTAGAGAGCATTCAAGAAAGGCAGAAGTCACATACACTAAATCCCATAAATAATCGGACAGAGTTTGCATTTCACAATGGAGTGCTGTATAAAGCAGAATAGATTATGTGTATCAATCTCAAGGTACTGCTTTTTGTTAAGCAAAATTCATATGCAATGAATATCCGATTTAGAGAATGAAAATGTGGCTAAACTAAGAACTACCCCATTCAACCTTGTTTGCAGCATAAGTTTACGACAGAAAAAGAATCGGACAAACAAATGAAATGCAATACAAACGAGTAGGTGAAGCCTGTCAGTAGACAAAACAACATCGTAGAAGTACGTCAACTGTTCACCAAGAAGAATTTAAGAGCATAGTATGGGCCCACAAGAAATCCGAATACCTTTGAACAAAGACAGTAATCTATCGCTATGAGAAGAACAAAACATATCGGGAAATAGCAGAGATTGTGAATCTTAGCAAAATTACAATTACTACATAGTTGACCGGTATAAGTATGAAGACATAATTAAATCTCGAGCAAAGCCAGGGCGACCAAAACTTCTTACCGATAGGCAGGAGTCTTATATTATGCGGAAGGTAAAACGGAATCCGCGTGTAAGTGCTCCGGTGATATATGCTGAGATTAAGGAAGAACTGGACTGACAGTTAACCCTGGTAGGGTCAGAAGAGCCATGCGAAAACAAGATTTTAATGGTCGCGTAGCCAGAAAAAAGCCATACATTTCCAGCAAGAATTTGCCAAAAGTTCTTCAACGAGACAGCCGATAGGTGGTACCAAGTTATTTTTTGTGACAAAAGCAAATACAACCTTGTTGGATCCAATGTCAGGATGGTTGTGTGATGAAACAAAACACCGAGCTAGAAGAGCGCAGTTTACAAGGCACAGTCAAACACGGCGCTGGGATTGAAATGGTGTGGGGCTGTATTTCCTCTACTGGAGTAGGAAATCTGGTGTTCATAGACACAACCATGAACAAGGAAGTCTATATTAGACTATTACAGCAAAAATTAAAACAAGGTGAAGATATAATGTTTATTTTGGTGAGCTCCTCATTTTATCAGGATAATGATCCTATTTATATTTCCACATTGTGCAGCTATGATCACTATACAACTGTCCTCATGAAATACATCCACCCCCTCCCCCGGGTCATAATCTCATAGAAGCAGTACGAGATAAACTGGAGAAGGCCGTGTGGAAGACCCCATCACGTCCAAGCAGCACTTGAAGCAGAGGTTGCAAGAAGAATGGAGCAAACTTTCTACAGCCTACCTCAAAAACCTTGTTCACAGCTTACCATATAGGTTAGGAGAAGTAGTGAAAAGAAGACGGAGAGTCACAAAGTACTAAGCCATATTTTGTATCTCACTCAAGTTGTGTCCGATTACTTTTGAGGGCCAAAACACGCGACATTTTTGTTAATTCTTAAAAAAAACGTATTATATAATTTTTCGGTGAAATAGCACTTATTTTCTGACAAAAACGAAACATGTAACTGTCGATTATCATTAATTTCAGGAAAACATCACATCAAATGTTGATTTACACTTTCAAAACTTAGTAGTACTCTGCTTTGTGCGATTATTTATAGGAGTCTCTGTATCTTAATTAGCAAGTTGCAAAAATTAAAAAAATAAATAGGGGCAGGTGACTCCCCTGGTATATTGACGCAGCACAGTAAATGACAAAAAATATTGTTTACCAGAAAGCTGTAAATTTATTAACTTAATTGTAACTGACGGCCGCGACGTGGCTCAGTGGTTAGACCACTTGGCACTCACCAAGGCGGCCCGGCTTCGATCCCAGAGGACCGCAAAGTGAGATTTGTGGTGGACAACATGGCGGTGGGGCGGGTTTTCTCCGGGATCTCCGGTGTCCCCTGCCATCTCATTCTACTGGTGCTCCATCTTCATCTCATGTATCATCAGTGTCATCGCCTGCGGTGCCGCTTGTAGTAAAAGTGAGCGTTAAACACTACACATTTCATTTTTTAATTGTAACTGTGTTGTATTTAAACTTCACCACGAATTGTAGAATAAATAACTAAATAAACCCAAATAGTTTTATTTATATAGATAAGTTTAGACAACTTTTATTGGCCGTACGATTTTCGTCGGGCGACGAGAGAGATCCGCGAGGCTTGTGTACACAAAGGGCCTGCGGGTAAAGATAGTGTAACACTGACATAAAAGACATGCCAAAGCAGATAAAACTAGAACATTGTGGCAACATATTGATTGATGGAGAGCGTTCGGTTTCTTGATTGTCCTGGAACAGTCTGGAATTATCAGTGGAGGTATTTTAGAAAGCGATGACTGTCCAAGAGTCAGTCGTATACAAGAGTAAACAGACGTTGTAACAGGAGTGTCGTAAACAGATGTAATTTGAACGCTGTTGTTGTGATCATCGACCGTGGTAGATTGTATTTTTTTTTTTTTTAATTTACGTCCTCCAACATTTAGTCATATCGGACGATGAGTGAAATGGGTGCAAATGATGCTTAAATGAATCCGGGGTCCATGGTGCTTCGAGAAACCGACATTCGTCTATCAGGATAAAGGAAAACCCCGGAAAAGCCTTATCCAAGTAACTCACCCTGACCGAACTCGGGACCTCTTAAACGTGAGGCAGACACGCTACCATCTACGCTACCGAGGTGGGCTTGGTAGATTCTGATTGTGTATGTGATGTAATACTGCTACTGTGAGTGTATTTCTACGCAAATGAAGAACGATTTGAATTTCTGCAAATGAGACTTTTAATTTTGCGGACCCACAAAGTCGCAATATGTTATATGTAAGGTGCATTTTGAGTAGCCCAAATTGCTGCCTGCAATTCTTTTGAGCATTTTTAGTCTTTGTTGCACATTTTCTTCAATTGTTTTATATGTGTTTATTCCATTTTTAGATTTACATGTAAAGTAACTCCTAAACATTTCTATCCTTCTGTTTGTTTAATATTTACTTTATTAGGAACTATGGAAGGTAGTTGTGAAGAATTGTTTAATATAAACATTTGAAATTAGTTTCCGTAACTTCCATTCATAAAGGTACTTTAAGGAATGCTGCCTTCATTTTATTAAATAGAGTTTCATGTTCCATCTGTAGTAGTGATATCCAGATTGCTAGGTAATCAACACAACGTGCACATTGGATATTTTGTAATCCATTTTATTTGGGTGGTAAATCAGTTATCATTAACACAATTGACATTTACATAAATTGCCTTGTACAAGAGTAGAGAAAGTTATGTGGCTACCCACATGTGATTTTGAAGGTATAACGTTATGATGAGAATAGCCTGACATATACTTGAGATGTGCGACTTATAAAGTCACAGATTACGTATATTACTGTACAATCTGTGTGTGTATTAACAGAAGCAAAGACAGGTGTAAGTCATCCTATAATGTCATCAGGAGACCACTCCAACTCACATACACCGTCTGGGAATGTTAGTATTCCATAGAATTATAGTTCAGATGCTTATTTAACACGCAACAAAACACAACTTTGCATAATTCGGAACCCGAATGAACAATCAAGATTCATAAGTGGTAAATTAAAGAAAACTATTTGTTTTATTTTGTAGTAAACCGTACTCCAGGACAAGTTAAAAAGATATGATTACCTTTATTTACAAAATATTAACAATTACTATACATATGGAAGACTTCCATGCTTTTGAAAGACAAAAATTTACATATAAAATGTATAACTACATTAATATTTCTCAATACATGCGGTATTTCTGCTTTAGTTTTCAAAAAGCTGATAACTAAACTATATACCTGACATCTATCGTGGGCATAAACAGTTCACTGTTTTGCACCAGATAATATGATCTAAGGACACTAGATGGCTCTGTTGTTAATGCTTCTGTTGCCGATAAAAGGACCCTCCGATGGCTATCTCAGCCGTTTCTGTGAACCATTAATCTCAAAATGCATTTTCATGATAATATTGCAACGGTTACCCTCAAAGGTTCAATCAAGATTTTCAAAAGCACTTACATAGATCTAAAAAGAAGAACAGCTATATGATTCTGTTGTAGTACGTATCATTATTTTACATAGATTGTTATTATTCCTCTTATTCCTCCTCCTCCTCGTCCTCCTCCTCCTCTTCTTATTCTTCTTCTTCATTATTATTATTATTATTATTATCATTATATTTAGATTACATTATTTATTGTTCATATTCCAGAATTTTACAATTTACAACTTTTGGCTACCTTCATTTGTCTTTACCCTGTAGCCACCTTGGTTTACATGACACGCTTGTCTTCTGTTCTTTCAGGTAGCTCTTAACCTCCATTACTCCTTGTTACTTAATTAATCCCATTCTTCCCCCTCATCTTCAATTGTTATATTCTTTACACTTCTGGCCCATTTTTCTTTTACATTCTGCAAGAACTCACCAATACCTCTTACCATCTTTTCCGCCCTTCCCATTAACATTTCTATAGCTACTATCTTCTTCTCTACTTTCTCCCATTTTTCTTCCAAACCTATTTTCTCCAACTTGCAACCTCCTCGCGCTCTGTTACATAGTGTTCTACGCTTTTATTTCCCACCACACAATTCACAATGCCCTTTTCCCTACCTCTTATACCTCTTAGAAATATTGTTCCTTTTCTCATCCAAGCTAACTCTCTCTTGTCTATTGCAGTAATCTACATATGCTTCTCGTCCCCAACTTCCTTTTATTTGTAAAATTGTAATTATTTCATATTTTATAGACTTCTCCATATTTCCTGTCTTTCTATATGTTCTATTCTGCTTTTTACCAATTTACCCACATCGCTTGTATTCCTTTCCTCTAATCTCCATATATCTCCCATTCCTATTTTTTCCATAATTCCTCCTATTTTTGGCCAACCCATAGGGGAGGGGATCCGTCCCCTTCAGCTGCCGTGGTGCAAGCGCTGCGGATCCCTAACACTCGTGGTACCTCTGACACTACTAGAGGAACCTCGGGCCGAACTGCTGAGCCCTTCCCGTAGGGGAGTTGTTCGGATTGGGTTGGACTCGACGGGGCCGTGGTAGATCGGGTACGTCTCCGGACGGGGTTGAGGGAAGCTATATGTTCTCGCGTACTAGCCTGCATAGCTAGTAGAAGATGTGCTAGATCACCAGGCGGCCCTATCGTGGTCTAATCGGTAGCTTTCCCCTCTGGGGTTGGCGCACGTAAGTGGCATATCCACTTCCACCCGTCTTGTGTTTTCGGACTATTAGGGGGGAGGCTTGTTAGTTTCTAGTTCTTGCCCTATGGAAAGCCCCACGGAGGCGTCAGGCGCACTTCCCGGCAGCTCGGTAACTTCCTGGTTATCAGAGGGGTTTCGGTCTTGAATTTTGTGGACTGCCCTAGTAAATACCCTGGCGTTTTAATGAAATCAAATATCTCAGCCCACCAAATATTTCAGTTTTCTAATCTTTTTTTCTGTCTCTTTTCATAATTTCATAGTTTCCCCTTCTTTTTTGGGCAAACTCCTGTATTAGCATAGTCGTCGTCGTCATCATTAACATCATCATCATCATCATCATCATCATCATAATTATCATCAGCATTATCAGTCATTGTTTGGAAAACCAAAACACTTCTATCTCAATAAATGGGACCATTAACGCCGGTTCTCTAACCGCATGCCGAGAGAGAAAGATATAGAGAGGTGCCTGGATAGTTCTCTCTTTCTGTCGCTGCATCGTGAAACTTCGGCAGATTTCGAGGAATCCAGCGAGTTCTAGAACAAGGAGTGGAGGTATAAAAGAACCCGGTTAGCCAATCGGGGGGCGAGTCGACCACCATCCGCAGACTGCAAGCCATGCAGAACAGGGCACTCAGTGTGATCTACGATACCGAACGTATGTTTCCATCTCACATCCGACACTCCCATTCTGGCATACCTTACGTTGAGGGCGTTGTGCGTGAACGTTCGCGCACATTGTATGCCAGAATCATACCTCACACCAACCAATTGGTTAACACGCTGGGTCAATATGACCACCGTGCCACAAGAAGGAGAAAGAACTATCGCCTCCCTAAGGACGCCCATGGGTGGTGAGTTCAGTCTCTCATCCCTTCACTGCCAAACTCCGTCTATCCCGGCCATGCTTGGGCTGGATTTGACTTGTCGGCTGACCTCTGCCAGTCGAGTCCGACCCGTGTGACAAGAACACGACTAGAACCTAAACGTTCCCCCATTCACCACCCGATTTCTCACCCCTGGACCCGCCACCCTGGACGGGCCCTGCAAGCAGGCCGCTCCTAGAGTGGCGGCATCGGGCACTGGCCTCCTTTCTGGACGCTCATCCCGCAACCAGGCGCACTAGCACAGGTCAAACTAGGTCCATCATCTTACAAAAAAATAAAAGTTTGAGAACTGACAAAATCTATAAGACCGCAGGGGTAAATCCGCTCAGCGGATAGTTGCCCTGGGGCTCTGTCCACCGCCCGGGAGCACCCGGACGACCTGTTCTCGCTCAAAACTCATGGCTCGGGGGGGGGGGGGGGGGGCGAGTCAAGAACTGGTAAACGTGTGTGTGCATGTGTAGTGATTTTATAGTCAATTCTTTTGTTCGTTTACGTGTGGTGCAGCAACGAGAGAACTGGCAGATTGCGTGTTTCTATGATACGTCATTTTTAAAGACTGTAAGGGGTGTACAATACATCTTTTAACTTGAAATAAAGAACAGTTTGAATTTCTGCAAACTAGCCTTTAATTCTACGAACCCACTTGACCCTTATGGTCAAGTTTCTTTAACTATTGGAATAGAAATGCTTTTCTTAATTATAAAAGTACTTTATAAAATGCTTCTTTTTCAACTTCACATTTTCTTAATTTATCGCGTTATAACCCTACACTTCAACCAGTTTTAATCAGTTTAAAAGTCTTTACAATTAATCACACAAAAGCGTTTTCACTTTAATCAGTTTTATGCGCTCCAGCTTTACACTCTTAATTACTCCACTTTTTATTCTTTCTCTCTTTCATTCCTCATCTCCAAACTGTTCATTTTCTTGTGTTTATCTAGCTTTGAGTCATTGCGTAACGCTGTTCACACGCATGCACACACGCAGACACACAGAACTTTCTCTAAACGTACATTTTTACTTTCTTTACCATGTATATAGAAGGTCGACCGGATTTTGCATTCTACTCAAAATTTCCACATCAAACATTACAGGAATTCATATTTAAATATATTAGTTTTATAGGTGAACAAATAATCACACTGAATGCGCATATAGCTTTAATTTATGAAAACGAAAATGTTCAAAAATGGGCCGCGCCTTGGCTGAGTGGTTTGACCGCTTGGCTGTGACCAAGGCGTTCCGGGTTCGATCCCAGGTTTGATCTCGAGTTCGATCCCGCAAAAGTGAGACTTGCGGTGGAAAAAATGGCGCTGGTGCTGGTTTTCTCTGGGTCCTCCGGTTTCCTCCGCATTCCTCCGATTACTCCATCATCATCTTTCCAGCCCGCCTTGGTAGCGTGGTGGTAGCATGTCTACCTCACGTTCAAGAGGTCCCGATTTGGAACCTCGGTCAGGGTGAGTTACCTGGATAAGGTTTTTTCAGGGTTTCCCTTATGCTGTAGGACAAATGTCGGATAACTCTAAGCTCCATGAACCCCGGACTCATTTGAGCATCATTTCATCCATTCCATTCATCGTCAGATATAATTTAACGTTGGAGGGGGTAAATTACACAAAAAAAAAAATCATCTTTCCTATCACCTCATCTCTCTCGTACTTTCACTTCCGGCATTCAGCTGACCACTTATCCCGGAATCACCGAGCGGGATGGCTTAGGAGTTTCGTCTGAGACCCGCATTCGAGAGGCCCGGGTTCGATTTCCGTGGTTAACCTACCTGACCCATAGGTCTTTTCGGGGGGAGGGGTTTCCGAGTCGCTAGGCGAATGCTGGGTAGGTTAATTACATCCACCGAATTTCCTGTCCTTCCATTTCATCTCTATGATCATGTCATATCATCTCTCATCCTGTGGTCTCTTCCAAGGTAGAAGTGCCGGCGGGTGTCTCGGCGGTGCATTGCAGAATGATATGCTCTGAGTAATACTACTTTGTCCTCTGGTAGGTCTGTTGCCGATCTCCGCGCCTCTGCTGGAACCATTTCGTGACCACCAGCCAGGGACCTTTGGGGCGCGGAGCGCCTAAATGGGACCATAAGTGCTCGGCTGCTGGGCTCGTTACCGTCCCGCTGTAGGGCAGCGAGTTGGCTGTCCTGTCCTGCTGGGGGAGGTCTCCATTCAAGTAAACTGTAGGGACCCTGCACTCTGTACTGTCGTGGCTCCTTGGGTCGGCCGACCTGTCTCCTTCGCCTCATCCTTCCTCCCGGGGGACATTTGGGGGCATAGAAACAATGGGTCCAGCGAATCCAATCCGTTATGTAACCCCAATCCCATCCCTGAACTTCTCTGATCAGGAAACCTCCGATGCTCATCCTGTTGCCTACGGGCCCCAAGGTTGCCTGACTCAGCAGTCCCAATGCCCCACTTAAGGAAATACAGCAATTTACTCCTTCATTGAACTTAAAAATAATATTCACTCACTTAATACTAGAAGATGATGGTCTCTGAAGCTTAGAATTTCTAAACGAATGAATAATTTTCAGAGCATGTAGTAAAGACAGAAAATGAATTTCCACCCAAATCTTATGAATTATAAAAGAAGTCTTTTAATACGATGAAGTAAATGACAGACCTGTAGCAACACAGCCCTCCGGGTGAAGTTGTACCGCTGGACCGCTGCGTTCTCCAGCTCGACCCATTCAGACATAATGTGAAGAGTGCAGTACAGGAGGATGGGACGTGATAAGCGCTCCTGTCCGTCCGTGTTTCTGTATGAGATTTTCGCAACCAGTTTTACCAGGATTATGACTTTTTATTTGAAAAATAAAGCTCTCGCCTATTAATTAAATTTTAAAGTACGAATACTGTTCAATAACGAATGATCACAATTTTTTTCACAACGTACTTTGACTCACCCCGCTAATTCTGATTTTCCTTTTCAAAATAGTCTCTCCTGAATGTGATGCACTTGTCCCAGGGTTTCTGTCATTCTTCAAAGACATGCTGGAAACCATTTTTGAAAGATCCTTCAAAATTGCCTCCGCAGCCTTCACCACTGCTTCTGATGATGGATAATGCCTCCCATGAAGGCGTTTCTTCACGTTTTGGAATAGAAAAAGTCATGTGAGGCTAAATCCGGACTTTAGGGAGGTGAGGAATGCAATTCACGTTGATTTTTGCAAGATATTCAGCAACAACATTGGCAATATTTGGCCGCGCATTGTCGTGATGCAGCCTCTAGCCTGCTTCACGGAAATGTGGTATTTTGCACCTAATATGGACTTGCTATGTTTTCACGGCATCCCTGTAGTATTGTCCAGTTACTAATGTGTGTGCAGGCACAACTTCTTGATAAACCATTCTATGAATATCAAGGAATGAAATGACCATAACTCTGCCAGCAGAAGCAACCACTTTTGCTTTCTTTAGGGGTTGGTGATGAAGGAGATTTCCACACTGAGCATTGCTGTTTGCTCTCAGGATCAATATAATGTAGCCAAATCTTATCAGCAGTGATTACGTTTGAAATAACTTCCGGATCTTCCTCTAACATCAACTTTAACTGCATGCAGACGTGCATGCAAATGTCCTTTCATTCGGGAATGAACAGTCTTGGAACTCATCGCGTACAAACACGTCTCATGTGTAATGTTACTGTCACCAACGTGTGGGTGGCACCCAATGAAATGGTCGGTATTTCAGAAAGTGACCTTAAGGAAATTCGTCAATCCTCTCTCACAATGACAGCAGCAGTGTTGATGGTTTCTTCTGTAACAGCAGTAACTGTAACACCGGGATCATCTTCCTTTCAAATTGATTGTCTCCGCTCATTAAACATTTCAAACCATCTTCTATCTGTGCTGTAGGGAAGAACAGGCTCTCCATAGGCCTCCAGTAACATTGTCCTAACTGAAGATTTGTTAAGACGAAAGCAGAATTTCAAAGCCGCATATTGCTCCTCGCGTGTTACCTCCATTGCAGCCGTAGGCGATACTGAACATGTCTGAACTTGCCTGGTTCTCACAGGCGGGAGCCAGGAGTACCAACATTGAAACTACTACGGAGTGTTTGTTTCACATTAAGCTAACAGAATATAATAAGATTGAATTTTAGTAGGTGAAATTAGGACCGTAAAAATTATGATCATACTTTATTGAACAGTCCTCGTATTATGGGGGTTTAAAACGTTTGATTAGGCATATAATTTAAAATAGCGGCATGCAACACTGACTAGATGCATTTCACTAATGAGTATTCCCCAAAAATTAATAAACTTAACTTTTTGGATGGAATACAATGTTTGATAAAATAGATATAAGGTTAAGGAAATAAGATGTGTAGTAGCAGCAGTCAAACTGCTTGATTTTCAATTTGTGTACAAACCACGACACTTTGTATATCGTTAAGCAGGGCCAGTCCCAGTATCTTAATTAGCTTTGTTAAGTCTCGTGTCACTAATTGCTGTAGACCTTTATTGTGCTTCCGTCCGAAGTTTCTAATTAATCCATCGCAAACTCTTAGAGAGAGAAACAAACGTTCCTCGTTAATCCCGTATCAAAGGCAGAGAGCGCAGTCTCAAGTAATTTTCTGTTTTCTAGGGACTCATAGCAACGTTCATGTAATTAGATTATCATGTTCCTTCTGTTTTTGTCCAATGAGAAACAAAAGTTGGTATTGAGTGCAGTCTCCTTGATTACAAATCTCCCTTGTTATTACTCTCGGAGAGAATCCTCTTTACATTCACTGACACATCAGTCACTGGGAGGTGGTGACACTTGCCTTTCAGCACCTTCAACTTAACTTTTATTCTGTCACGCAGTTTCTCTCATCATCTTGCAAGATATTCTCGCCTCAACCACAAACGATCTTATTCTAAGCATATGGGAGGAAAGAAAGTGTCAAAGTGTGAACCCAGAACTCTAATTGGTCGAGGGAAGTTCACGGATACTTTGTTATTTTTGTTTTGCACAGTAACAGTATCTATTTCTGTAATCACTGCTGGATGTGAAATAATTTCGGGAGACGAAACTCTAACAAATCCTTAGGTCCATTTTTCTCTATCCCTTATATGTACATACCAGACAGTAGAATGTCACAATTCTGCAGCTGTTACATCCAAACCACTTGAAGATACTTCTTCCTCTCTCCCAGATATTTGTTTTACTGCCAGTCTCCTACTGGCTATTGATGGTGTTTATTTGTAGTTTTATTAAATTGGAATACAAAATTGTAAATTACGTAGAAAGACAACTTATATATATATACATACATACGTGCTCCGAAAATTTTCCGACCTAAAAAATATGCAAGATTCAGACTTTTTGTTTTTAATTTTTCAACATAGTCCCTTTGTAACTCCACACACTTCTCCCAGCGATATTCTCATCTCAGTAACCCGTCCAAATAGTACTCGGAGTTTTTCTCTGCAAAATAATTGTTCGCCAAGGTGATTGCCTCTTTATTTGACGAAAATCTCTGTCCTTCGAGCGTAATTTTCAGATGAGGGAACAAAAAGAAGTCGCTTGAGGCTAGATATGGTGAGTCAATCAGCTCAAACCTTAATTCGTGGATTTTCGCCACTGAAACTGTTGAGGTGTGAGACGGTGCGTTGTCTTGGTGAAACAGCATCTTCTTTTTCTGCAAATTTGGTCGTTTTTCCGCACGCTATGCCTTCAGCTTGTCAATTAATGATGCGTAGTATGCTCCTGTGATGGTTTTCCCTTTTTGAAGATAATTGGTTAAAATAACTCCATGGCTATCCCAAAAAGCAGTCACCATCACATTCCCAGCCGAAAAAACGGTTTTGCCTTTTAAAGCCGGTTTCCCCTTTGCAGTTCACTGGTTGGACTGTACTTTTGTTCGGGCGTATAATGGTGTATCCAAGTTTCATCTACAGTAATTAATCGGCGCCAAACCTCGGATTTATTGCGCCTAAACTGCGCCAACAGAGCGTTGGAAATGTTTATTCGAAGATGTTTATACTGTAACGTGAGCAAACGCGGCCCGCAACGTACGGGCAGCTTTCTCATGTCTAAATGTTGATTTAATATGTGATAAACGCGTTATTTTGACAAGTTCATAGCCTCTGCTATCTCTCGCACTTAAATCTGGCGGTCGTCTAGCACGATTTGTTGAACTTCGGCGATGTTTGCCTTAGTAGTTGCAGTTTTTGGACCTCCTGAACTTTCATCGTCTTCCAAGCTCTTACAGCTACGTTTAAATTCAGCTGCCCAAACTTTCAAACTTTCCCCATACACAGAATCCAACTCATATTTGATTTACGTAGGCGTATTGCCTCTGAAAAGCAAATATTTAATGACAGCTCGACACTCGATTTTTTCCATTTTCATAAAAACACTGGCATCAACTCACTCAAACGACTGCTATATAACAACTGAGTGTGCCAAATGTCTGAAACTTTGGTGAGTAACTCTCAACAGATAAATTAACGAAATTCACTAGCTTTTATACACCAGTACTGTCGGAGACTTTTCAGACCATCCTCGTAAGTGCAGTATAGTGCAGTTGAAATGAATTAACAGCCTAGTTTCACCTCAGTAAGTTTACCACTTGAGCTTTGACAAACAAACTGGAAGACATGCAGGAGATAGTATACAATTTAATGGTTTCAATTTCACTGGGGTGCACAATTGAAGCGCTGTCACACAGAAGGGACTAAGCGCCAGTTTTCCAAATGTTGTGCTTTTTATTTCACTAGGTGGTATGCGAACCAGGCTTTTACATACTAAGAGGGCTATATCCAAATAGTGGCTAATGTAGGTGCTACAAAGGCCAATAGATGGCACGAGAGGCAACTCCTATGACTTGTTCATGCAGAAGGTGTTATGTGCTGGGGTTGGAGTCATCATATGCAGTGATAATTGCAGCGCTCAAAGAAAAATCACATGCTGGTGTCCAGTCCCAATATTCCAGTTCCAAATGTTGGTGTTAGAAATCAGGAGAGCTTCAAGAGGAGAAGCCTTAACTTTCTTGGAGAGCCAAGTGTACGTCCGCTGACAGTAGTTGGAGTAGAACCCACTGAAGATGGTCTGAAACAAAGACCGAAAAGCGCTTTTGGAAGAAATGGTGAACACCGACCCGTTTGAGTGAGTAATCTTACAAATTAAGCATGCCAGCTACTCATATTTATATAAAACTTAACTCACTGTTATCAATCTGACAATTCTTTAAAAGAAAAGTTTATGTATACTTGACAGCTACAGTAATCCCCTCTAAAGTGCCTTTATTTCGTCTTGCTACTGCATATAGCTTCCCCCCGCCCTTTTACATATGGCAATGACGTGCTTCGCCGCTAGTGGTAAAACTTCAGCCGCAGTTCAATTTTGCGTCTACCATTATTTCCATCCATATGGTGTGCATTTTGTCTAGGGACTTCATGGAGATGACACAGTTGAACTTGTGTAGTTCTGTGAATGGTTTGCAGTAGGATGAACGCATCAGACACGCCTTAATTTTTTTCAGCGATGACGCCTATTGCCACCTCAACGGTACGGCAAATAGACATTATGCTGTTTATTGAGCAAATGAGAACCATATACTGCTCTAGATGTTCATTATCAGATTGATGCAGGGTTAAATGTGTGGCATCGCATGCATGTGATATTCTCATCCGTCCCGTATCTCTTAACAACAAGCTATCTGTTGTAGTGTACACAGATCGCTTCGAGACTACACTCCTTCCCTGTTTAATCTCCTCCTGGAAGAAAGGGTATTACTCCTTCGGAATCGTAACATTTCGGACTAACAACTCACGACTTGCTGAATAAAACATTATCTGATCATTGAATAAGTCGCAGGGTTCCAATTGTAGCAGTTGTTTTGGGTGTAGCGAAATGTTGGCGAGCAAAGCGTTCCACGTTGGCGCCACAGTTTGAAGCAAATAGTGGTTAGCTCAGGGTAAAGCAATGAGGTACTCTCAGGGTATGCGTGGATATGTATGAGTAAGGACGGTTCTAATGAAACTGGAATGCCCGTTTCAAACTGGTTTAACGACTGCTTCTTTTTATCATTACATCAAACTCGAAGTTGCCAACCAAGGGTTACATATATCACTGTTTAGAGTTACTGTAGGTGAAATGCTTTTTACTCGATAATTCTTCATTCGTTACGTATAAACCGACAGATCTTCCTTCCGGTTTTGATCTTCCTTCGACCAAGACAGAAGCAGAGAGAACCAACTGTATCAGCCGCCAGGCGCGGACTGTCTGTCCTTACTTGGCACAGCTGCGCGTGGGTGTGTAACTTTCACTTCTGAAAGCCCTCTTTTCACACAAAGATTCCCTTTTTGACTATTGTGTCCATTGTGATTATTAGTCTCGGTCATGACATTATTAAGGGTCCGAAGAATACCTATTCAAACGGAGTCAAGCGTTACTCACTTGAACCCTGCTAAGAAACCCTCTTTCTTACGTTTCTTTTATTAAAACAACTCAACTAATCTGCACGTGCATGCGTTTCACAAAGATACAATATTTCTTTGAACACCATCACGATTCCTTACTTATTGCAATGCTTTGATTTCGGTATCAACAGCCACGAAAGGCAAAATCAGTATTATTTGTTTTATGAAGTTATTTAAAAGTTAAATGTTATCCTCCTCAGAAGAGCGACACGTCAGAATAAGTATGAACGTCGCAGATGATGGAGGTAAATCAGAATCAGTTTGATAGTCGAATAGGTCAGTTATATATGTATTAAAAAGGGATTTAAGTAAATAATTGTGATAGGAAGATGCTATTAATTTAAAAAAATTGATAGAATAAATAGACCAAAACTGTGGCAAATATTAGAAAGTAAGGGTTACCCACCACGTACTATTAATGCAATAAAATGCATATACACAAATACAACTATAGGAATTGATACTGGGGATAGGTTAACAGAACAAATTTCTACCAATACTGGACTAACACAATGGTGTAGCTTATCAACTACTCTTTTTAGTATATATAGACGATATTCTAAATGAATGGAATATTTTAGTAGACCCAGGAATCAAAATAAAAGTAAATATTTATATTAATACCCTGCTGTTTGCGGATGACCAAATATTGATTCATCGAAGTGAAAATAACTGCAAAAATCAACGTATATTCTAAATAATAAAGCACAAAGGTATAATTTTGAAATATCAGATGAATAAAACAAAAATTATAGCTTTTAAAGAAAATTATAATGTAAGAACAAAAATTGTTTTAGGAAATAGGATTTTAGAGCAAATATCGAGTTTTAGGTATTTATGATGAAGCATAAGTTTTAGAAACAATGCTGATATAAAAGAAAAAGTAAACAAATTCCGAGCAATATGTGGGACAATCCAAAACTTTTAAAAACAGAGTGATAAGGGATACAGACATGAAAATGTATAATAATGGCTGTTCCAACTTAACTATATGGAAGCAAAATCTGGGCGCCTACACAAAATGATTTTAATAAAATACAGATTGCAGAAATGAAATTTTTAAGAAGTGATAAAGGTTGTACAATATTGGACAAAATAAGAAATGAGGATATTAGAAAGGAATTAGAAATCGAACCAATCCATGGCAAAATATCAGAAAGAAGGCAACAATGGCATGAACATATATTAAGAATGGAGGATTGAAGATATCCATATGCAGTACTAAACTATAATCCAAAAGGAAGAAGAGACAGCGGACCACCCAGGAAACGCTGGAGAGATGTATGAAGCTGAACGGGCGATATGCCCAAACCATGGAGTGAAAAAGAAGAAGAAGAAGAAGAAGAAGAAGAAGAAGAAGAAGAAGAAGAAGAAGAAGAAGAAGAAGAAGAAGAAGAAGAAGAAGAAGAAGAAGAAGAAGAAGAAGAAGAAGAAGAAGAAGAAGAAGAAGAAGAAGAAGAAGAAGAAGAAGAAGAAGAAGAAGAAGAAGAAGAAGAAGAAGAAGAAGAAAGAAGAAGAAGAAGAAAGAAGAAGAAGAAGAAGAAGAAGAAGAAGAAGAAGAAGAAGAAGAAGAAGAAGAAGAAGAAGAAGAAGAAGAAGAAGAAGAAGAAGAAGAAGAAGAAGAAGAAGAAGAAGAAGAAGAAGAAGAGAAGAAGAAGAAGAAGAAGAAGAAGAAGAAGAAGAAGAAGAAGAAGAAGAAGAAGAAGAAGAAGAAGAAGAAGAAGAAAGAAGAAGAAATAACCTTCGTAGATGATGGACGTAAAAGCTTTGGCTTGATCGTCGCAGAGAAAGTGCGCTTAGTAAGTGAATACATGTAAAGATAAGTTCATTAGTGTTATAATGTTTTGTGCCAATTTAATCAAGAATTAAAATAACTATATTTTAAAAGAAATCAATTAATTTATTTTGTATTTATTGGTAATCATTTCTTTAGGAGAAGAAAGGCATCTGTCCAAGACGAAACCTTGGGATAAGAATCATCATGTTACGGCTCGGAATTCATCGTAATTAGTTAGAACCAAATTTAAACGAAAATAAATTGAAACTTCTTAAAACTTCTTCAAATAGCCTCTCAATTTGACGACCGATAAAGGACGGCACTTAGAATTATTGTACAAAATGTCGCCGCAACTTTGGGCAGATACACACATTTAAAGGCCATGTATTAAATTATTATTAATTCGTCAGATTTAACACCACTTGACATTTTCCTCTTTGTCATCTGAAATCTATATAGTGTATGGAAAAAACTCCCCAATACTGCAAGAACAGCAGGAAGTTCCTTACGTAGGTCCATACGCTGCAGCTGCAGGTCATGCCAGTTCAAGTCGTTAATTATTTTCAGTTTGCCACTCTTTGGCTTTGCTATTGCAATTGTAAATATTTTGTTCAGTCATAATTGATGTACGGATATGATATTAAATTGTTTGAAAATTAATTATTCTTCCATACTACCAGTGTGTAAGGTAAGGTTTTTATAACATCTGGCACATTGAAAAAAATCAATGTCACATCCGCGATTTGAACCGCCGATCTCCACATCTACGGTAGTGTGGAAGAATAATTGATTTGCATCAACTGAATAAGTTTTAAAGAATTAAGAATGGGACTTTAAGTACTTACAGCATAGTAAATCGCCACAAAAAGGTAATTTTGTAATTTGTAATTTATTCCTCATCTTTCCTCTTACAACATCAAATGGAACGACAAAATCAAGATTACCATTATCAGATCCATACTGAAAAATGCCATATATTCCTAAATCCTATCATGTTGCCCACCATTGAATAATAATTCAGTCCCCAATCACTTAACTCTAGGTTTTTGTTTATTGGAGGCCCTCTACTCCTTTTTACAGATTTTGCCATTTCACCCATCCTACTCTATATTTTTCTCCTAATTGTTCTTAGCCATGTCTCTTTAACTTTCCCTAAATAATTTCCTATATTTCTCCTGTTCTTTTCCCCTTTTACTGATAGCATTTTTCTAATTACTATTTCAATCTCCAAATTGTCCCATTTACGTAGCCAAGCCTGCTCTCTCCATATCTTTGTTTGACTACTACTCCCTCTCTTGATCTATACCTTTCAAGTTTCTCACTCCTGTTCTCGCCCAAGCAAAACCTTCTCGCCCTAACTTACTACATATATCTATATATCCTTCCCTCCCCCAGGTTGTTTTTATTTCTCTATATAATCTCAGTGAGCTTTTGTCACTTGTATTGGCGAAAATGTCTTGTCTGTCAATATCATCTAATCTTAGCTTAACTTCTTTCCAGAAGCCTCGATACCCATACTCTGCATTTATCCAAGAATGAACCATACCTATCTGCTTCAACACGTCATTTATTTTATGCGCCTAAGACCCACCCCAGTTACATCTCTTTTGAATATGAAAACATTCTTTAATAATATTTCCATCTTCCAAGTTTCACAAAAAGGTATGTAAATCGTTGTATATGAGATCTCCTAGTGGTTTACCGGAAAAAAATAAGAGTCAGTAGGAGAACTTAATGTCATGCTGGCATGTTTGCCATGGTACCTCAATGGTTAAGAGCTATTTTAAAAAAGAAAACGTGTGTTTAAGATATTTTCATGACAAACGGAATATACATCTCAAACATTTTCCCCTCACTGGGAAAGTTCTCAGAAGTCCCGTTCAATCTGATGTCTTTTGCACACCTGCAAAATGGTAAGAGATAGACTAAGTCTTACTGCACAAAATGTAGGTCTCGTTAAAAC
The DNA here is from genome assembly GCA_030765055.1 of Mantis religiosa. Classification (NCBI taxonomy): domain Eukaryota; kingdom Metazoa; phylum Arthropoda; class Insecta; order Mantodea; family Mantidae; genus Mantis; species Mantis religiosa. The sequence continues at coordinate 228,988,064 of CM060950.1, forward strand.
TTACAAGTTATGTCAAATACCTTTTTATACGTAAAGAACCATTTCAGATAGATCCCTTCTTGTTCGTTTGTATTTTCAATACTTGCAGTTTTTTGAAATGGGAAGTCCTTATTCATCAATATTTCCTCTACTACCTTTTCAAAGGACGCAGCCGAAAAGTAATCCATTCAGAAGGTCGATACAGAGATGGCAGTGGAAATTCACGTTGATATATGCCTCGAAAGCAAAAGGATTTTAAGAAGAAACAAAACAGTCCACGTATATGTGCGTATGCGTGTGAACAGCAAAATCGAAAATTTGGATAAGTTGCAAACTGGGTAATTAATTTCATTATCTTCTAAGGATGCGACAGATTTTTTTTTTAAAAACATCCCTCATCCTAGCGTAGCTTTTTTTAAAATTGTGATTCTCCGAAAAATGGGTAAAACGATTTAAGGACCATAGCTTCAAAATACTTCGTTGAGTAATGGAATGAATATATTAACTTCTCTGGGAAAGTCTTCAACGTTTTCTTAATTATGAATGACTTGCAAATCTGGTTAATTGTTATCTTACCTAAACTTACAGCCCAGAAGTGTAGATCACGTTAAAACACACACGAGTTTTGTGGAGTGGACTGTTTCGGAAACGTTTCCTGTTATGTGTTATTACTCTCCAAATGTACTTTTCTCAAAAGAAAAGTCGTTATTAAGCTTTTTATATTGCTACCCAATCGTCGACTTCACAATCAGCTAGCCGGAAGAGCTGGCCATTAGAGGGGGACATACGGCATCTAGGCCACGCCTAGGCTAATGCGTAGCGCTAACGACGTACCGATTAGAGGCATGGTGTGGGGAGAAATAACCAGAGCCCGAGTAGTTTTCCCTCCTCCTGCCTTCCCCGTGGAAAGTACGTGAAATCTCTCGTACATCTTTCCTCTCCACTGTAGAGAGTTTTCTAGAACCAGTTAGCCATGTATAAATAGAAGCACGGTGCGTCAAGTCAGTCAGCTTTTAGTCAGTTGTAGAGTTCTGAGTCAGAGTTTACGGCAAGGTGCCAAGTAGTGTGGACCTGCGAACTGGTGGATAGTAATTGTGTCTGTTACGTAATTGTGTGTGGTACGTAATTCTGCTGTGAATTGCAAGTGTCCCAAGGCTAACTCGGATGAAATAAAGAACATCTTGAGTTTGTGCAACTGGGCTTTTAATTTCACGAACCCACAAAGTTACAATATCTTGTCCATGGAAGGAGAATAGTATATCATAAGTATCACTTAGGAACCTGCTTTAACAGAGTTGACTATCGCTTAAAGTCTCAAAGTTCCACTTCTACTGCAACACAATTAGCAATAAGATAGTTTATATCAATTATATAATGTAGAAAAACCAATAGGCTTCAATAAGATTAGTTTGTACACCAGTAGATAAAGACATGTTAGTGCAACACACCTGGATAAGGTTTTTCCGGGATTTTCCCTTATCCTTCAAGACGAATGTCGGGTAACTATAAGCTCCATTGACCCCGCATTCATTTGAGCATCATTTTGCCAATTTCATTCATCGTCCGATATGACTTAACGTTGGAGGTCGTAAATTACAGCAAAAATGCTTCTTTACACTTTACATCGGTTTAAAGTCATAGTACTTAATTTTACGCATCGTTTAAGATATGTAAATATATGTAATACATGTGCAATATAATTTGAAGTTTGTAAGCGTGCGAAACAAAAGGAGTTCTCAAGTTGTAGTTTGGCAAACCCTGCTCTAGATGGTACCCAAAGCAACTGAGTCATGCCACCTCAGAGATCTGGGCTCTCCCGCTGTGTTTTAATTACATCTAGTTGCAATATTGCATGGCCCTTACCTGGATAAGACCATTACTCTCTAGTGTACAACCAGTTAATATATATATATATATATATATATATATATATATATATATTAAGTTCAAGACAGTTCACGAAGAAACTGTCTCTGAGGAAAATTACAATTACAAAGTCGCAGTTGCATTTAAAAATAAATACTGGAACACATTTAGTCGCAGAACTGGAGCACAACTGTATGGTAAAGTAGATGGTTACAAGTGGTAGAGTCCTGTATGGGACTATATTCTTTTTAATTGATACCAAAGTATAGTCAATTAGATGTAGAAAAACCTGTATTACTCAATCATTGTGGGATATACTTGCTGGTTGTACACACGTTTTGAACCTGATCAGGTTTACATATTTACTATGATTTCTAGCAATTTAAACGAAACGTTATCACATATAGTAATAATGTAACATGAACCGAGAGGGATGGCGCGAATTTGGGAGGTACGGACTCGATTCCCGTGACCGACATACCTGATCCATGAGCTTTCTCGGGGGTTTTCCCGGTCGCCAGTCAAACGATGGGTAGCTAAATTACATCCTCTGAATTTCCTGTCCTTCCATTTCATATCTATTATCATTTCACATCATCTCTCATCTGGTGGTCTCTTTCAGGGTAGAAGTGTCGGTGGGAATCTCGGCGGTGCATTGCAGGTTATGATCTGAGTAAAACTGCTCTTCCAGTAGAACTATCTCCAGTCATCGAGCCCGGTCTGGTGCGGCCGCTTCCGGTTCATAGTCGGGTAAGCTGCCGTGTTGCTGGCCTAAAGGGGAGTTTCCAGCTTTTAGAGTGTAGGGACCATTCCCTCTGCACTCTCGTGTCTCCTTGGGACCGTCGCCCTCTTCTCCTCTCGCCTTATCCCTCCTCTTGAGGCTGCCCCACTTGTGGGCAGAGTTACAGTAGATCAAGAGAGATTGCAGTGCCCAATCCTCTCCGTACCGGAGTCCAGTCCAATATACATTATCCCAACTATTAATTATAACACAAATAACTAAAACTGTTTTTATTAAGTCTACTGAACTCTTAGATTCAGTTAGAAATAAAAGTAGAAATGAGATTATTAGAGAAGTTCGTTTGAAATTAGAATTAGAGAAAATGTACTACATGAAATCGTATAAGGGCTTGTTATTTTGTGTAAGGTAAAGTTTTATTTTCCAATATGTAAAATGAGTTTAGTAATTACAGAAATGCAGCGCAAATATCCTTTGCTCTAGCGAGCTCTACTTCGGAAGCAGAAATGCTCACTTATTTTACAATAATTCGTATAGCATCATACAAGCGTTATTACGCTCCAAAAATAGTTTACCTTTATCCAATTTCTTTACGTTATATGACTCTGATTACCCCAAGTGTCAATTTTTGTGTGCCAGCTTTCCACACGAGAAGAACTAGGGTAAATTAAATGACGTAGAGACAGGAGGGAGCGTTCACCCCACTGCCTCTCATTTTCACGTCATTTGCTGCTTGTAATCTCATCATCCCAGTCGCCAACACTGGGGAGATTGAACAGCAAGACCGTCGGTAATTTTGTTTCTTATCAAAGCCGTGATGACATCACCAGTACAGAAAGAAGCAAGTCGATAATAGCAGCAAGCTGTTTCAGTGAACGAGAACTTGCTATCACTCCGAACGAGGAACGGGCTCATTCAAGAGGTTTTAGTTGAGGGTTTGAAGGAGAAAAGGGCTTTGGTCGTGTTAACTACTCCTAACGCAGATGTTGCCGCCTCTTCAGAGCTCTTGAAATCGCGCCACTTGAAGGAAAACAATACTAGAGTACTCATCTCCATAATGTACAGCTCCAACGCTGATCACATGTATACTGACGGCTGTGGGATCAGTCGCAACCGCGTGACACACAAAAACTACCCATGTATGCTTGTATGTACAACCACAATCTTTAAGGAGTACCAGTTTAGTCTACCTTTTATATCCTAAACTATAATCGTAGATATTCAGTCATACTAACATAACAATGAATAATGGATATTTATAAATCAGGTAATAGAAACACTTTCACACATGATATACCATTATCGATTTTCAAAAAAGCATATACAGAATAGGTTGAAATGTTTTGGAGAAAGTTTAAGAATTTTTTTTTTTTTTAAATTTGCGCCCTCAAACATTGTCATATCGGACGAATTACAGGATAAGGGAGATTATGCCACCTAATAAAAATAATACGAAGTGTATATATAAACAAAGAATACAGCACTGTCAGCTTACCACAAGAAGGCAACGTAGAGGAATATGTAACGTTGTCACCTATGCTGTATTTATGCTCGCCTTCCGGAAATGATGTGCATGCACATAGTTCAAGCTCTTCACTCCTTCATTCCCTGCTTGCCTTCTTGTGATGAGCAGACATAAAAGTAATATCTTGTAACACTAATATTGTACAAATTAATCAGAAAGAACGATATAGGTGTGCTTTCTTACTGGTCATCTTTTTATTTGTATACGGACTACGTCGTAAGAATTTGGCTAAGCAATGTCGAATTAATATACTGCAATTGCAATAGTATTTAATGACGAGCAGAAAGTTTCTAGTGAGATTAAAAAGGCTTCAAAGTAAGCAGACTTTAAAATGAATGACACTGTAATAAGTTTTCATTGGAAAATATTTGTTAGGAAAACGAAACCGATGAAGGTTTTATACTGTCCAACAACGCAAAGAAAGTCCCTGGAATGTATGTGCTGCCTTACACAGTGGGACAAGGACAGCAAATGTGTGTGTCAGAGAACGCTTGCTACACAAGGAGCAGACCCTTAAAAAACATGCTCCCTATTCACTCCGTACACTAAAACTGAGAATATTCATTCACAAAAGTAGAAGCGGTCAGAATTTTTTTGAATGGTCTGTAAGTGTACTGACATGGGGTGTCATAAACCTGTCCAGAGAGGGTGTGGGAACCTTCGCCAGCCTTCCTGCATCTCAGGCGTCGGAGATTATCTCTCCTGTGGAGGAGAGTGCCTAAACCGGTAAGACAGAAGTTGATCTTAAGATAGAAAAATACGGGGAACGTGCAAGGGTCGTATTATTGGGGTCCTAGTTTCGACTCCTAAGTTAGACACCAATTCCAACCATGGCTAATACGCGGTTTTTTCTGATTATTCAGGCGACGGCTGAGGTGTTTTCTCTTCTATCGTGGATTTGTTTCCCTCATATAATACTATTGGGCTTCCCCTTTCTTATTTCAGCTACACTTATGGGTGAAATAATGTCGGCCATTATATTACAAGTGACGCAGATGTGCACTCGTTGGAAAATTCTTCTCGATCCTGCGAATTAGCAGTTCCGCTGTAGCCCTCCAGGTGATTGGAATTCACTCCGGTTCCGTCTCTCACAGAGAGGTCTTTTCTGAGCACCCACTGGTGTGACCGTATTATCAATCTTGAAACCTCTGCATTTTTCTGTCTGTCCGAGTATTGCAGCCTGCTGCAGCTTCTTCACCTCATCCACTCCTCCTGGGGGTGCCAAGCAGAAACATTCCGTGTTGAGACGAGGTGCGAGGTGTCCCAGTCGCTGCTCTATAACAGACAGAACAATGTGAAGTAGTAGAGAAATTGGATTTAACAATCATGCAAGTCGATGAGGAGAAAGGAAGATGAATAAGGAAACCTCGTTGAAAGGCTATGAAGTGATTGCAGTTGTGAATCTTGGTCACTAATACGAAATCAATAAAAAAGAATAAGACCTGGAGAAATTAATTCCTTGAATACACTGCTGTATATGCGTTATTAGACATGGTCGAAATAAAGATTTTGGAAGAGAACTTTTAATCGATATGGTACAACTATTAAGGAGTATCTGCATAACTAGAAAATCCACTTAAATGAAATGTCAACTATCCGTAGCAAGAACAGCAATACAATTACAGTTACTCCAAAAAGTATTCTTCTTTTGCGTGACTTTATGTTTACGGATTTACGGATAGCGGAAAATCATCAGAATAGAGTACTGCAGGGACACTGTCTTATTTATTGATTCGTGAAGAAGAGAATGCAATAAAGAAACATATAGTATCTATTCATATAAACATATTTAAACATTCAAAAGTAAAGATATGTAACATAGGATGCATAATACGTATTCGTCTGTATACTGAAAATGGTGTAGAATGTTACGGTTAGTAGTTAGTAGGCCCTCCATTCCTCTTTATAACCTCTTGCATTCTCCTTAGCATGGATTTCACCAAAGATTGTGTTGTTTCCCCTATAATTTTACGTCATTCCCCTAATACAGCGTTCTTTAGGACATTTATATTAGATATCTGATTATTTCTACTATTTTTATCCAGTATACTCCCCAAATTCTTTATTGGATTCATGTCTGAGGATTGTGATGGTGTCGGCATCTATCGTGGAGTATTACACAACAATCATAACCTTACATCTAGAGCTGTGTGTTTTGGATCATTAGCTTGTGTGAAAATATACTCCTCAGAAAGACCCATATTGTTCAAAATTCTGTACAAATGTGTTTTTAGAATGTTTATATAAACCTTATGGTTCATAATTCCAACAACAAAACACAAATCCCCCACACCATGTGTACTCATGCAGCCCCAGACAAGTACTGAACCGCCTCCATGTTTAACTGAAGCTGTTATTGTTTGCTCCTCAAGCTCACAATTCTTTTTTCTCCAAACTATTACTCGCCCTTTTCACTTAAAGGGCTCAAATTGACACTCGTCAGTAAATACAACCTTCTTCCAGAAATCAAATATATCGTATTTATGTTCTTTTGCAAAAGCAACTCGTTTGTTTCTGTTGATTTTATAATTGTATGGCTTTTACGGGCTGTTCGGCCTGCATACTCAGCTTCGTATAGCAAAGGCGTATCGGCAAACCTTTAATTCTATTTTGTTTGAATTAATCGCATTTCAAAGAAACCTCTGGTTTTTCTGCGCTAATATTCCATGCATACCCAGAGTGCAAGATCCATGAGGAGCAGCTGAGGCAGAAATCGTCGTGTCATTAATTCGCGCTGCAATCTGAATGCTCGATATATCATATGTTGTGTCTTATGAAACCTAATTTAACCTAACATTGGCACTGTTAATCAACAACAGTGTTACATATATTTCATCATTATTTTTCAATGAGAACTTCTCCCATTGGGAACGCAATGAGGTAAAAGAAGTAGATAATCTAGATTCTGATAAAGCGATTGTGGAACAGATATCCGTAAACAATGGCAAATATTATAACAGAAAGGATAAGACCTGAAGCTTTCCTGGCGACGAATACGATCACTTTCTTCTCGAGCAGTCAGCCAGGTGAAAAGACGATTAAATATCAACGTTTTGGGAGTGTACATCTCTCCCATCATCAGGATATTTATAAAATGTTATAACCATAAATTTAAATACTGGATATAACAAAACTATAAACAAAGACAAAACACTATCAAAACTCGCATTACTGAACAAAAGACTGTTTTCAGGGCAGGAGATGGCGTGAGTATAGAAAATTGTGTCAAAGAAACGTAACTACTTAATTTGATTATCAAGCTGTATTTATATTTGTTTTTTAATTCGACAGCTTCCATTTTAAGGCCAGTTTCCAAGAAGAGCTGAACTGAAATCCAGCATTACGACTAAGCGTGCTCCTTTTCAGAGGAAATCGCCAAAGCCTCCGTAATTCTCCGCTCCCAGTAACTGTTGCATTTTGCCAAGATGGTCGTCTCCCGAAAATTGACTCGATGGTCGTTATCAACTAACTTAACCATGAAGTCACTCGATCTGCAGTAGAAGTGTTATCCGCGAATTGTGTTAAATGTGGATTCGTGACTGGTACATACAATGCTTAACTAAGAGTCATTTATGTAAGTTATAAGACCAGGAATTTATTAATTTCAGATCATTTACCATTATTGTTTGATGTTCTGTGTCTGAGTCTTACATCATTAAGAGCCTTGAAGTGATGACTCAGCATTAAAGCGTAAGCGCGGAATTATTGTTTAGTTAAGTGAGCTGCTAGGCGTTAGACTGCCGAACAGATGGCACGGAGGCTGCTCAAAGGAAAATCGGCTTGCGTTCCCTTCATTATTGTTGAAGGGATCGTTCGTCTTCCTCTCTAGTCAGCTACTATGATGTGACGGGTCTTCAAGAACTCTTACGGACTTCCCGCGCTTCTTTGTGGCCTGTAGCCTCCTGCGCGCAACACGAATGTTTACAGCTTATTCGTAACTTCAGTTACAAACGCCCACCAATATGTACAATGTATCATTGATGTCTTCCACAGCACTGCCTAAAATCACAGGAATTAAAACTATGTATATTCATCTTGATGCTGGCGTAAAAGCGTAAGTTTATATGTACGATGTTTCAGATGTTAAATATGTGTTTTTATGACTAAAGGTGGCTTTCTTGTCGGGTTCTGTATTTTAAACACCAGTATTAAAACAGAATAAACGCAGAGCTATATAACAAAAGAACCACCTTTGTTACATAGAGTAATCTAGAGAGAAAACCAGTTGTGTAACATTGCTTTCTGCTGCAGATATTTGGCAGAATCATACAGAAAAGTGTACGAGTTTTGTTACATCGTTTTCTGCTGCAGATATTTCACGCAAATAACAATCCGTTGATTTAAAACACAATACATCGTTGGTGGTGGCGGTGGTGGTGGGGGTGGTGGGGATGGTGAGGGTGGTGGAGGTGGTGGTGGTGGTGGGGGTGGTGGTGGTGGGGGTGGTGGTGGTGGCGGTGGTGGTGGTGGTGGCGGTGGTGGTGGTGGTGGTGGTGGTGGTGGTGGTGGTGGTGGTGGTGTATGGGAACAGTTGCACACAAACACATGCTTCTCATTCTTGGCGTACCAGATATAACAGGAATCAATTAATTTATATCAAAGCCAATTAGATGTGTTAACTATCCCAAAGGAAAATCCTGATTTAAGGTGTACTATAATACAAGTCTACGTGATGGTCATGGAAGTGAATCAACTTACCGTATTCTAGCTATAGATCTTCTTTCCCGCTTCACCTGAAACAGGAAATAACAATTGCAAATTAGGTTTCTACAAAGAAAGATCTAGTATGTATACACTCGCGGTTTACATATTTACAATTAATTATAGTATTTATAGTAGGGCGCCTGGGTAGCGCAGTGGTTTCGTTCGCGACTCTCGTGCTTAGGCTCCGAGCTCGATTCCCGGCTCTGGGATGTCGATTTTAAGTCAGCCCTATCCGCGCCTTCACCTCCGTCTAGCACATGTGAAGTGCCCCCTATGCACAACGTGTTTCGGAGTCCACGGTATAAGCTTTAGGCACCCTTGGCTCACCCTAGCTATCACCCTAGCATTGCAGGTCACTCCCTCTGGCTGCCTCCACCTGAGAAATGAATCCGGACACACACAAACACACACACACACACACACACACACACACACACACACACACACACACACACACACGTACGCACGCATACACATTATTGATAGATTAGATTACATTCATTTGCGTCAGTAGGTTCACTTGTAGCCAGAAAAGGCTGTGAACATTGAACATGTCCAGAGGTATAAAGTTTAATAGCATATATATGTACAAAAGTTAACATAAGACACATATTATAGTACACATGCAATATGAACAACAATATGGAAAACAAGGCAGGGATAATTATATATGATACAAAATGAAACACATTTTAAACCAGCTTTCACTTAGCTTATGCCAGTACGTCGCAACCTTTTTGCAATGGATACCATTCTTGTTATTTATTAAATACATATACATTAAAAATAAACTTTCAATTTGCAACAAATATTTATAAGTAATGATTTATCATTGGAATAGTTAAATACTACTTATAGAGCTACAGAAGCATTATCAGGATAATTTTTCATTCAGATAATCTTGTACAGAATAAAAGGATATTGAGCAAAGGTACCCTCTAACAGCTTTTTTAAAAGCACCGAAATAATCAACCTTTTCTTTAAGAACCTTAGGAAGTGCGCCAAATATTTTGATAGTTTCTGAAAGCAAGAAGGTTTAGCACTGGGATAATGGATATTATACCTTTGTCTAGTGTTTATTTTGTGAATTACATTATTTGTTGCAAATAAGGCACGATTGTATACAAAGAATTTTAGGATCGAGAATATATACATGCAAGGAAGCGTTAATATCTTCAATCTTGTAAAAACATCTTTACAGGAGTATCTGGGGTGGACGTTAGTCATGATTCATATAACCCCCTTTTGCATAAGAAATATTTTTTTACTTTCTACTGATTTGCCCCAAAATAATATTCCATATTCCATAATAGAGTTAAAGTATGCATAATATACTAATTTAAGTGTCTCAACAGAACTCACATTAACCAGCTCTCGGATAGCATAACCGGCAGAGCTGAGTTTAGGTAAGATATAATTTATTTGAGCTTTCCAATCTAAACACCTGTCCACTTGAAGGCCCAGATATTTTATGCTGTCAATTTCTTCTAATAACATATCATTAATCCCGATTTCTATTTCAGTATGTGATGTACGACAGGTTATAAATTTGACCCCTTTTTTGTTTTGTCTGGATTCACAGATACTTTGTTTGCTTTAAACCAGTATGACATACAGTTCAAAACATAATTCATTTTAATTATACACTCGTTTAAATCAGTACTGGTCACCAGGACATAGTGTAATCAGAAAAAATAACTGTACTTGCAATGTCTTTATATAAATTGAGAGGTCATTTATATAGATAAGAAATAATAAAGGCTCTAACACGGAACCTTGGGGTACTCCATCAGTTACTATTTTCCAGTTCGAACTTTGTTTTTCATAACCAATATCACTGTCAGCTACTTCAACAGTCTGTTTTGTTTTATTTAGATATGACACAAACCATCTTAAATGTTCATTTTTTAGCCCATAGAATTCCAATTTTGCTATAAGAATGGCATGATTAACACAACTAAAAGCCTTTGCTAGATCACAAAGAATTCCACCTACATGTCTTTTATCATTTAAGGCAGTCAACGCTTCATGTGTAAGCTTGTAAGTTGCATTATTAGTTGATATTCCCTTTCTGAATCCAAACTGATCCTTGACAAGTATGTTGTTACAAATGAAATGTGTAGTGTTTAACGCCCGCTTTTACTACATACGGCACCGCAGGCGGTGACACTGATGATACATGAGATAAAGATGGAGCACCGGTGGAATGAGATGGCGGGGGAAACCGGAAGTCCCGGAGAAAACCCGCCCCATCGCCGTGTTGTCCACCACAAATCTCACTTTGCGGTCGCCTGGGATCGAACCCGGCCCGCCTTGGTGAGAGCCAAGCGGTATAACCACTGAGCCACGGCGTGGCCAATATGTTTTACATTCAAGGTGTTTATACAGTCTGGTGAAAAATAATTTTTCAAGAACTTTTGAAAATATTGGCAAAGGAGATATTGGTCTATAATTTGAAACATTATTGCGTTCGCCTTTATTGAAAAAAGGTTTAACAACTGAGTATTTCATTCTGTCAGGGAAAATACCTGTCTTTAGAGACTCATTACATAAATAACTAAGGGGAATGCTAATTTGTGAGGAGCAAGATTTTAGGATATTTGTAGTTATTTCATCATAACCAGAGGAATCCTTCATTTTTAAAGAGTCAATAATTTTATTTATTTCGGAAGGTGTAGTTAAACTGATTTTAAATGTAGGTACAGAGTTTGTGAAACTTGATCTTAGAAATTCTAGTGCTGCATCTTTACTTCCATAATTAATATTTAATTGTTTGTTACAGCCAAAAGGAATTTGTAAACAATTCTGCAACTTCAAAAGGTTTGGCAATTTCATGATTGTCAACATTGAGTGTTATTGGGAAATTTTCTGATAAGTGTTTACGTGTCACATTTTTTATTATATTCCAAAAGGTTTTTATTTTATTGCCTGAGTTTTGAATTAGTTTATTATAATGCAATACTTTAGCTGCTATTATTACCTTCTTTAGAAGTTTACAATATTTTTTGTAGTAGTTTTTCAAATACAAATTGTTACTGATTCTAACTTGCTGATATAGTTCTCTTTTGTGTCTGCACGAGGTTTTAATTCCTAAAGTGAGCCAGGAATGTTCTTTTTTAAAGTTAAATATTTTTTTATACTTGAATGGGAAGCAAAATACAAACTGAGTTTTAAAGCATTTAAGAAAACTATTATATTTGTTGTTGGTTATGTCAATGTACACTTTGTCACTTAGAGCTCCTACTTACCAACATCAACCATATTAATACAGTTTAATAGGAATCGTAAAACTAGCTGTAATAATGAAAATCCGATTCGTTTATAAATATTTGACTGTCGCCTCGTGACGCAGCTCCTGTCACCTAGGAACACTGAGGCGACATATAACCCATTATCAGAAAGACACTTACACAAACGAATAAATATAAATAAATGACATATACCAGAATAGACATATGCCATAATGCTAGCATATACTCCGGAGACCGCCACAATGACAAAGACACTCTGCGAAAGTCAGTAAACTCTCTTTGCAATCCCTGTAAACAAACAACCCTACTCTATTGTCTGTTTTGCCCTCAAGACAAATTTGGCGCCTCCCAGTTGGATATAAACCCATTGTTAAAGTCCCATGCGTGCTTCTGACAACAGGCTATAAGATTTTGACCGACGCGCAGTACGCATGCTTTCGCATAAATTTTTGCATGCGGACCGTTAGAGAAGGCGTTTCTGATATCAGGTGCCAGACTGGAAATTCTGAACACTGATCTCAAGTGGGGACAGTTACCAGCCAATAGAAAATTGATATTTGTTCATGTGATTTTGCAAACTCCGAGAACTACCTAGAGTGGGGGTAATTCAAAGTGATGGTGCATATTAGGTTTTGCTAGTACACTTCGGTCATGAGTTCTACAGAGACGGACGTGCATTCGGCACCGCCTAACAAGTACACTTCCACGCCATGCACAGAGTTAAAGTGCAATATCTAACACCCTCTCCAGTGAGTGTTAGCGCAAACAGTGATGTATAAGGAAGACGATAAATATATCCAGTTCGACTACGCAGTGCTACTGCCTCTGTGCTTCACATCACAGTATTGACAGTGACGCTAAACACAGCAACCACACCGACGATGACCTTACGGTGGCGAGCAAAGAAGCCTAAGGACAATCATAAGCTTCTGTCTACCAGATTCGAGGTATCATCATTCAACCCACAACCAGTCAAGACGCAAGCACTCCTGAAGTACACATGAGAGTTCTCATGCGGGAGCCACAAGTCACCTCGAACAGATTACAATCTTCCTTTCCTTGACCTCCTCACGCCACCGATCCTTAATTGTGAGGCGTTGAGCACAAGGGAGAGCTCGACGTTGTTCGCTACGGGCCGGACCGCCTCATAAATTGGCACCCAACGTGCGGACCGCCTCACTCGGTATCCTGCGTTCACTTTGTACCTATAACGAAATGTATAGTACAATAATTTTATAAAGTTTATCTTGATTGATTTGTGGCCGTTAGAACAATAGGATTTTACAAAATTAGCATACAACAGCTGCATACAAATAAACAATAATAATGAGTAGATAAATTCATATGAGTGTAGTATATGATACGTTTCCTCTTGAGCATTAAAGCATGATGGCAACATTCTCTCTCTCTCAATGGGCTTAAAGAAAGATTAATGGGATTTCTTTATGCTCATATTATATTCTATAAATAAAGAAATTTTGGCAGGTGCTGCTTCTTCTGTGGAGTGGAATAAATGAGGGTGAAACGTTTTCTCATATTATATTAAAAGTTAAAGTGAAATTAATCTACATGCAGAAATGGTGTAAGGACGAACAATTATTAAACATTTTAAAATTCTCGTTTAATTCTAACAGAAGTTAATAACATAAACATTTATTTTATTTATTTAGATGAAACTATACAGCTCAAGAACAAGGAAATCATTATTAATCTTTATAGCGCAATAGTGGCGTTTCAAAAATTAAACACAATGTCATAAAACTGCATCTGAGTTTAATTTAGTTCCTCCAGCACTTATATATGATGCTATAGATCTGAACAAGCATAACTATACTTGTTTCCAGAAAGCTCAGACACCTAAGTGATCTCAGGTTGTTGGTATGTATTTTTTATGTCCTTTGACATCTTAAAATGCAATCTGTAAGCGGAGAGCTCACACTGTTCTTTTTCATACAGAAAATATAAACTGGTTTTGCAAAATACGATACATCGTGTAATAAAAATGAGCTTTTTTCCATATAAGAAAAAGAACCAGAGAATATGAAAAGAATTGCATTAGAATATAGTACGTCCCTTAAGCACCTGTGTAATCATATTTGTTTCGTATTGCGATTATGAGGCGTGTTGGTATCAAGTGTTCTACACTAAAACAATGATTCAATACTTCACCGTGCCACCTTGCAGCTCGCTGGCCGGCCATCGACGGGGTTGGACGCGATTAATGATTCTTCTTCCGCAGAATAATTATCCGTACAGAACAATAGTTATTGTATGGCGAGTTTTTGCTCCGGAAGTTTCGTTTTATCTGTTGTCAACAGTTTTCCTTTCTAGAACATTGCCTTCTGTATATAAGAGGCTGGCCAGCCTTCCGCAGTCAATGGAGTCGTTGTTGGAGTTGATAGTCTTTCAGTAGACAGTTGAGAGATATAGAGTACTGTTTAGTGGAGAGGACAGTGCTGAATAGAGTTCAGTTATTAGTTCTGACTTAGAAATACAATCAGTTGTACTTTGTTCTGTGTGTGCACAGCAGTATCACAAGTGCAACTTTTGTGCTATACTAAGTGTCTAATGATAACTAAGGTACCTTTGAGCAAATAGTGTTCCCGTTTATTGCAATACAAAACATGCCACTGAGTCACTGATGGGGAGTGATGTATAAGAGGATTGCGGCTGAATTGTAATTTATGGTGTTAATGAATAAGATTCATAATAGTTCAACTTAATTTCACTGTCCTGCCTTTAATGTTTAAAATCTCTGAGCCTGGGATTACATATTTTGTGTTATACGAAGATCATAATCTAACGGTTAAACTCACAAAAATTAACCTTGCCTATTATTACAAAATGGTTGATCTGATAAAATGAGTTTTCCGAGCTACAGCCTTAAATGTGTAGCTATTCAGATTTCACCTATAAAGGGAGCTTTGGGATTATTGAATCACAGCCTTTATACTCTGGCTCAAAAATTTAAATACAATTTCTTATAGATCTTCAAAACATTTGCAGTAACTTTTAAAAATTGAAAAAGCATTTCTAGAGAATCTCAATGGGGAGTTTTCTTTCCCATCAACGAGTTTGAAGGGTTGCACATCAAACATCAGCTGCCTCATAATTGAAATTTTATCAGAAATTGAAAATATGTTGGAAAACACAACAAAAATGAAGTAGTTTTATTTAGCAATGTTCGCGGTACGTGACATCCATATAAATGCAACCGCAGTTCCAGCATAATTTAACCAGTACTGTACATAGCAGACCAAATATGTGACCCCTTTTCGTGTAACCAATCAGAGTGGCAGTGAAGTGGAATGATATCTCCTACCTCCCAGGCATTTCGTTTTGGATGACGTCTGTCAAGGCCATCTGGTATCGAATGGAAGGGAATAAATCTTTATAAGTATACCGGCAATAAGCTGATTTTTATGAAACTCTTTTCAGCCGCTGGCAAGAATGCAGTAAACCTGAAGACTTAGATTTTATTTTGAATCCCTCTGACGCTGTCACAACCAGGATGTGCGTTTGTCCTAGGTTCTACTGGGTAAATGGACTTAGTTCTGTTTCTTTCAAGGCGAAAGACTAATACAAATTGATATAAAATTGTATGATTCAGAGGATTATGGAAACCACTGATACATCAAGATTAAACATAGGTATATGCAAGCAAAAAACAGTAATGAATACTTCAAGATTGTTTGATTTTAACATACGACTCTGCAAATCGTCATTTTAAAAGTCAAATGTATCTTTTGCAAAGCGATATTTATTTGATTCTTTTTTTTGACAGTAAAATACAGATTTGAAAATGTTGACCAAATGAATAAGTGATACAGAAAAGTAATTTTTGTGGAGTTTGTTGGCTTCCACAACAAATTGTTGATCAGATAGGTGTAGATGTTGGAATTGATAAAAAAAAATTGGAACTTTTACGAATAAGAGGACGAGAGGAATTTTGTGTCGAAGGCTATGTGAAAGTGTCAAATTAAAACAGAACTAAGCTGCAAAACAAATAACAATAGGCAAGCCACAGGATTGGTAAATATGGCGGTGGTAGTAGTGAGGAGTACTCAACGGTTCTCGCGTCTCCTATCTCCTACTATACCTTACTCGGCCTTAAAGTGTGTACGTATGTCAACGTTACGCTTTGCACAATGTTTAGAGCGAGTGAGAAAGTGCAGAACGTGAGGTAGGCAATAATTCTTTATTACCTTGTATATATAATCGCTTATTTCATTCGTTCAAAACATGAACAGGGTGTATAAATACTGTAATTACGAGGCGTGTCCGAACAATAAGCTCTCCAATTTTATTTAATATAGAAATAATTTTATTGTCAATGAATGTTACATTGATGGAAAGGTGGAACTTACACCTATTTTTCAACGTAATCACCATTGCGATCCATGCACTTTTGCATGTACTGTGGTAGTTTTTGTATACCCTTTTCATAGCACTCTCCCGTCAAGTTGCGCAGGTTGCGCTCAAACTCGTTTTTCAAATCATCGTCAGTCTGGAAATGTTTTCCACCCAGGTGTGACTTCAACTCAGGAAACAGATGATAATCACTAGGTGCTAAGCCTGAACTGTAGGGGGATGAGTGAGTATGGCCCATCCCAACTGGGCCAGGAGATCAGCCGAGCATTTTGGGGACCCACCTTGCACACACCATGCAATAATGCAAATGTTCGGTCAATATCTTGTCAATCGTAGTCTTACTGAATTCAGAGATAAGTTCGCAGGGGTCGCGAACGACCATACGCCGATATTTAAGCACTTCTTGCTGCCCTTTTTTAATTGTATCGGCTGAAACAGACCAATCAGAACGCTGTTCCTCATGGACGTCTGTACGTCCGTCTTTGAACTCTCTGAGCCACTTTCGCACGTTTTTGGCGTCCATATGCTGTGGCCCATAGACTTTGCA
>CM060950.1:229012545-229130045 GCA_030765055.1 Mantis religiosa
CACTTAAACTACTTTTCGACATAACTGTCGAAATTTTGCATGCATTTGTCATAGCGAGGCACAAGTTTTTGTGTACCTTTCTCATAGTAGTTTTTCGCCTTTGTCTTCAACCAGTTGGAAACGTTTTCTTTTATCTCTTCGTCATTGTTGAAGTGTTGACCGCCAAGAAAAGATTTGAGATGCAAAAACAGAGAAATTCGCTTGGAGCGAGGTCAGGGCTGTACGGGGGATGGTCAAAGGCGTCCCAGCCAAATCCCTGTAAGGTGTTTCTCGTCACATTTGCAGTGTGTGGTCGTGCGTTGTCGTGAAGAAACACAACAACTTTTGACAGCATTCCTCGGCGCTTATTCTGTCTTGCGCGGCGCAAATTCCTAAGTGTCTCGCAATACGCATCTGCTTTCATTGTGCTTTCATATGCTTTCATTGCTAGTAACGCTGCGTTGTATAGCCATGCCTGGCCGCTCTTACACTGCCCAAGGAAATCGGTACGAACTCCCTAGCTCTGATGATCACCATTACTTTCTAGGTTACGTTCAGCGAACACCACATTTAATTAAAGCACCACCTACATACTTAAGAAATCTACATAGCGGCTAACATGAACTGCTTGAATTTCCTGCAAATAATGTGTGAAATTCTTTTGTTCAGAATAATCTTTGTTTAATTTTGTATAACGGCTATACTATAAGAGATAAAGTTATAAAAAATTCAGATTTTACTAAAATTCAATTTAACTGCAGCCAGATTATTTTTATTGATACGTATTCCCAATTCTTGAAGCGCTAAATTTGGATTTGTTTTCAGCGATGTCACACAAAGAGAGGATCTTCTAAACCAGCACATAACGAACCCCTTTTTAAACATTTGGGTATCGCTTTATCATACTAAAACCTCTTTATAACACAATGTCTTTTTTTAAATTTTTATCGCCAATAGCATGGAAAATATAGATAGAAACAAAAGCTTGTAGCTAAATTTGTTAAAGAGGTACAAAGGTAAAGGAAAGTGAATAGGAAAAGTCACTTGAGAATCGAGTAAATTAAATTCTTTTATATTCTGTGTTGAATTAAACCAAATATATTCTTTAACGCAAACAGTCATATAGTTTTGGTAATCAAATTTATATCAATGGAGAATAAATGTTATCATTTTATACTACCTGCTCTCGAGATTTCACCGGAAGTAGATGTTTTGAGTCTCTTGAATCAAAATAAGCCGTTTTAGAGAAAGGTCCATTTATATCTTTGAAAAGTGCAAATATGAAGTGCTTGATGAATACCAATCCTGGTGTTTAAACTTTCAAATATGCAACACGAAGACAGCCAAGGTAAATTCCCAGCTGGAATGCTTTTCGAAATTTATTTTTTTGGAAACTTATTTCACCTTTTTTCATTAAAATACCTTATATTGAAAATATTTATGTTACAAACGTATATCTTAACTTTTATTGAAGTAGGTACAATATATTCTTCATTTCAAAATAATTCTGTATAATTCTTCATAACGGACAAACTATAAGAGATGAATAAAAGGTTACTTCAAATAAACAGAAACATTAATATACAATTTATTTAATAAAATGGGTTAGTCTGAATTTACCATATTTTCTGAAGTGGTGACAATATCCTCTTATTTTTTGCGATGCTTTGGAAAGAGTGTGGGACATTATAGTCAGCTTACAAGACAAAGATATGCTCTTCTCTATTGCCCTTTTCCCTAAAACAAAGTGTAAGTTTATTTCTGTTAATATTAACTAGATGAAAAGAATTTTGCACAATTTTCAGATGCTATATTAAAGTAAGAGGCAGTGGTTGGAGAAAGTAATGGGAATACTAGATTGACACTTTTGCCGGATGCTCAGTGTAAATTTGTAGTAAACCAACCTTCTTTTTAAATGCGTATGCGTTTTGTTTTTTTTCAAAGCCTTAGAAGTAATTACTACGGGCATCGTTGCATCTATAATATTTATAATTTGTATTTTCTTGGATTCCAGTACCTTCTTTCTCTACAATTCTTTTGTTTCCTCAACGCTTCCTTTACTGCATCATATTCCGGAAGTCGGCTGTCTTTAAGAAAGAAATTCTCCCGAACCCCCCGTAGAACTTTTTACCCTCCAATATACAATAAACTCTTCTTTCTCCACCCTTCGGACCATTCTCAACTTAAAGTCAGATGGGCCGCCCGCCACGCCGGAGCACAATCTGGCGGCAGGAATATGAAACGCTGCGGCATCTGGCGCGACCTACCATGGAAATGAAACGGAAGGTCTTTCAACCTTTCGGAAAAGGACATGACAACTTAGCTATATATTGGAAACGTCCTCGGTGGCTCTCTATAGTTCCTTAGTTCATCTCTTCACAAGTGGCAGTTAGAAAAAGATAACAGTTTCCTTTGAAGTGGATCCCTGTTTGAGTGTCAGCACATTATGAAGGGGAAAAGGATGGTACTAAAATTTATACGAGTGGGTTTTTATACCCGACGGTGTTTATAACGTCCTGAGAAAGATCCCTCAAAACCAATTCTGTTTTATGACTTTAAACTGTTGGAGATACAACTGATTAGGGATAAAGGAAAAGTCTCCAAGTTTATGTCTTAAAGTTTATGAAACATTTTTGATGAAAAAGTGTATTACATACAAAGTATATAAAAATGTTAAACTTTCAGCAAATAGGTCCCATTTTATTATCTCTACCATTTGTCTATAGTATACAGTAGAAGTACAATATTCATAAAAAAAATTCGATACCGAGTATTCAACAGAAGTACATGATCTATTGACTAAAATTCACGCTACCAGCAGGAACGAATAACGATTTGAGACGTGAGATCCACCAACACTTGGAAAATTTGCTTGTGGTCACGCAGTCACACATAGGGTATACTCTCAAATTCAAGTGTAGTTTATTGAGTTTGTTTCACATTTAGGCAGCTGATAAGAGAGTTAGGACGTTAACAAGTGTCCTCATGCTTATTTTGCCACAACATATTGCATATTATTACATAATATTACATAATAATATTATGTAGGCGTATGTATATTACACAGACGCAGGCATAAAAGTAGCCCAAGGAAATATTTTAAATATTTTATTATATGCAGATGACGTAGTAATTATACAGGAAAGAGAAAAAGATCTACAACCTCCAATGCACCACCGTAACCAAATATGCAAAAGTTTTGATATTGAAATATCAATAGAAAGGTCAAAAATAATGACAAACTGGGGCAAAATACCAATAAGGTCGAAAATAATCGTTAATGATAAAGTACTGGAACAAGTACCCTCCTTAAATTATTTAGGGTATGAAAACAGCAATGAGAAAGAGAAAGATACGAAAAAAACTAAGGAGATTTCAAACAATTTGTGGAACAATTGACAAAACCCTAAATAATGAAACAAGATCTGAAACAAGAATAAAATGTTATAACACCATGGCGGTCCCAACGTTACTTTATGGATGTGAAATCTGGGTACCTACACAAAGAAACATCAGCAGAATACAAAGTTGCGAAATGAGATTCTTGAGAAGAACAAAAGGATGTACAAGAGAAGATAGAGTCAGAAATGAAAATATACGAAATGAATTACAAGTGGAAGCTATCACCTCAAGAATGGATAGGTACATAAGAAGATGGTTTGAACATGTTGGAAGAATGGATGATACAAGACTGCCAAAAGTAGTTTTCCAATATAGTCCTAAAGGAAAGAAGGACGTAGGGAGGCCGAGAAAAAGTTGGAAGGGGACTCTGTGAAGACAGAACACGTATGAGCCTAATCCATGAAGTGAAGAAGAAGAAGAAGAAGAAGAAGAAGAAGAAGAAGAAGAAGAAGAAGAAGAAGAAGAAGAAGAAGAAGAAGAAGAAGAAGAAGAAGAAGAAGAAGAAGAAGAAGAAGAAGAAGAAGAAGAAGAAGAAGAAGAAGAAGAAGAAGAAGAAGAAGAAGAAGAAGAAGAAGAAGAAGAAGAAGAAGAAGAAGAAGAAGAAGAAGAAGAAGAAGAAGAAGAAGAAGAAGAAGAAGAAGAAGAAGAAGAAGAAGAAGAAGAAGAAGAAGAAGAAGAAGAAGAAGAAGAAGAAGAAGAAGAAGAAGAAGAAGAAGAAGAAGAAGAAGAAGAAGAAGAAGAAGAAGAAGAAGAAGAAGAAGAAGAAGAAGAAGAAGAAGAAGAAGAAGAAGAAGAAGAAGAAGAAGAAGAAGAAGAAGAAGAAGCAGAATACCATGATTGTGTTCACAGATCATGTTACAGAACATTTAGTTGAGTAATGTATGATTTCTTATTCAAGGCTCAATAAAAAGTACTTTATGGCAACATATGTTAAAGTCGACTTCCGCTCCACGAACATTCTTACTCAAAAAGAAAAGCTCCACTTTTAACATTATATTAGAAATAATTATTATTTTATTTAATAAGCTATATTATATTGAACAGTTCAGTATAATAAAATATAATGGAATTATGGCTGTATTTTCACATGGACCCAACCAATAACACCTAAGAACTATGTAAAATATGCCTGAAAATAATTTCATGCTATGGTATGTGACGCAGTGCATTATAGAATAAGCTTATATTTTACTGTATTTATTTTATATACAGATACAATGTTATTGTAAAAATATATAGTTACATAATAAAATGGAAGTAGATTGTTAAACATCACTATTTTAATATCTTTTTTAATTGTTACCGCGTATGGAATATAAATTTTAGATTTGTTAACATAAAAGATATGGCTCCCAGCTTACGATTACAAAACAATTGTAAGTTGATAATTGCTCACAAATATTAATACCTACGCATAATAATTCGCATAATAAGCACGGAGAGAGCTACTGTCTTTAGATTAATTTCTATATATTGATTATTTAGTTACACCCGATTCTAATAATAATTTATATTACAATCGATAGTGATGTAGCCCGCCCGTCCATCCACACCACCACTGTTGGTGATAGTGGCGGTAGTGGTGAATTTGCCCAAGTTCTAACGCAAATAATTATTTGCTATAAGCGCAACAACGTGGGAACCAAAGTCTTACATATTACTCTCAATATTGCCGTTACCGCTTGCCTGATTTAAGTTTAATACACACAGCTCAGAGTTATTTGTATATTGGTGACCATTATAATTTATTTACATTTCTATCCCTATTTACATTTCATCCTTCCTATTCTTCTAATATTCCCTTTCCTTCGCGATTCCTCTAACATTTTTGCCCATTTCTCTTTCACTACCGACATAGATACCTACACCCTTTATAGTTTTTCTCCTTTTATAGCGGAGCCATTCCTCAAATTTCTCCGGTTGCCATTTTGTTGGCAAGTCTTTCCTCTCCTGGCTTTATTTGATTGCAGTATAATACACAATGAAATTTTACGTTTACCTCTCTACACACTGGACATTTTGATTAATCTTTGTCATGTCTTAGACCTTTTAAATTACTTACTCAAATTCTTGTTCCAGTGAAAACTTTTGTACCTGCTTTATCGCAAATATCCATACATTGTTCCTGTACCATGCTGTTTTGTGTCCTTGTAGAGTTTCAGAAAACTTTTTTTCTCACGCTACCAATTTTTCTCACGCTACAAATATATCTCATGTTATTTATTCTCAGACTTAATTAGAGAACCTTTTATTTTGATACTCCAAAATATATTACTACTCTCCATAAAGCTAAGTGAAAGTCAGATGCTAGAAAGACAAAACACATGGAAGCTGAAAGAAATTCATATTTGCACTCAAAACTATGTGTAATTTGCTGAGGATTACGTAAAATTGCAAAACGTTTCGCCTTCTTTTTTAGAAACAAGCGTCTTATTGTGATAAGTTTATAGTAAGAGATGGATATACCGCTAGTTTTGTTGTAATGGTTCAATGAATAAAGAGTTGATTTACATACATATATCCAAAAAAGTATAGGAAACTGTGCTATTGAGTATTTTGATAGTGAATTTAGCAACGTATGCTGGAAGAAAACATAATTAAAATGAAAGGGGGAAGAAACTGTAGTACTACCACGAACAATGTTTTAACAAAATAAACTCTCGAAGCAGATGCTTCCCCCTGAGGGACTGTTATTTATAGTTTCTTCCTTTGCGTGCTCCTTGCAGAAGTTTACATTAGATAAGAAGATATCTATCAGAAAGGTTTTGTTTGCAAGTAAAAACCTGGAAGCAATCCACAACTTTGTCTTCTGACTGGATTGGCTCTGTGTGTTTAAAAAATAAGTGTTTCCGTTGAGGAGAATTTAGGAAAGGTGGTGAGATGTAAAAAAACATTTGCTTGATATATTTCATGGTTGGAGCAATGAAGTGGCAAGTTGATAATACCGACCTTACACTCGGCAAGCATTTCGGTAACAAACGGTGTTTGTGAAATGGTCTGAAGTGATTGTTGGAGTAGTTGTAGCAAGCTTTATCGCCTGCTGTATGCACTGAACTTCCATTGAAACATGGACTGCACCTTCGGGTCATTAATTATTATATATAGGCTCACAGGAATGTTCTTAAACACAAAGGACACTTTCCAAACATTACCTCAAAAGCTTTTTGTTCAACATGAACACTGCATAGGAATACTACAAACAGGTTTTGGCATAATTACAAAGGACACATTAGTCGAAATCTTTCAATTGTCTTAATGTGCGCGGATCATATACATTAAACAAGGGAAAGCAGATATTAAAAGCCTATCCCATCAATGTTAAATTTGATACTTTGTCTCAGAAACAATTTAAGGTATCAGAATGGCATTGTTACAGGATGAAGATGCATGTTTTTTCACTTCACCAATCCATATTTGTCCAATATGTTTGTTTATTAAGGTCGATAAGTTATCTGAATTACATATGTAATGTTTTTAAATAATCAATAACTTCATTACATCTACCCAGGTAGATGCATTACAAAACTTATTACTTCCTTTCATCATTCACAAATTAAATTTAACTATATTCAATTGTGTTTGAGAAAACCAGTCATATAATTCATAAATAAACCAGTTCTAAAGAAAACTGGAGAAAACCAACTCAGATATATTTGAAAAACATGAAATCATTTGGCCTGAATATATAAGTTGTATTTAACAACTGTTTTTCCAATTTGTAGAGCAAAACTTTACCTAAAGATGAGCTAACGTTTACAAATTTACTCCAAAGTGTATGGGAGCCACACACACACACACACACACACACACACACACACACACACACACACACACATGCACATACACACACACACACGCACACACACACGCACACGCAGATGATGATGATGATGATGATATACATAAGGGCGTTCAACTACAGTGGTCATCAGCGCCCTTTAAAAAACTAGTCATGACAAAAGCCAGATATAAAACTTTCTAAAAACTATACAAGTGTAACACAACCTATTAAAAATACACGTACATAAAAAACATCAATCAAAACTAACTAAAAATTTCGTTCACTAAATCCTAAACTCTAAACTAAAAAAGAATCTAAAAGCCTTCTCCACGGGTCTCCACGCACGGCCTACACGTGGGTAGGCCTGTTGACCGTCTCCCTCAACCACGAAGAGGAGCCCACACGAGGGAAACTGTTGGCTCGGGACCCCGGGTGCGCCAAACCCGTACCTACTGAAGTAGGTCCCTGGGGGGTACGCACACGCACACACAGACACACACGCACACACGTGCACACATACGCGCACACACACGCAAGCACGCATACACGCACGTACACACATGCACACACGTGCACGCACACACACGCGCACACGCACGCACACACATATATATAAAATATGTAACTATTCCCATAAAGTGCAAGATTTATATTTTATTTGTCCTGTAAATATACATGTTAGATGCCAGAATATCGGAGGAATCCACGTTTTGTGAATTGAAAAAAGAGGCATTTAGAAAATGTGTGTTCGATGCGTGTGTGTGTGTGTGTGTTTGTGTGTGTGTCTGTGTGTATGTGTGTGAATGTGTGTGTGTGTGTGTGTGTGTGTGTGTGTGTGTGTGTGTGTGTGTGTGTGTGTGTGTGTGTGTGTGTGTGTGTGTGTGTTAATAGTGTAACAAAGAAGAGTTCGATTAATGCCAAACTTATATTGAAGTTCTCTGCTTTCCAGCGACTCAACGAAGATTTTTTAGAAAATCTCCCTCACCAAATCATCCTTTGTATAGTTTGTTTGCCAAAACATAACTAAAAATAAGGACTTTTCGTTTGTGCCATAATGGCTCTAAATCACCCTTAAACTGCCTAATATTTTAAGATTTATTATTACAAATTCAATATAGGTATATCTTGAATTTTTGGGAAGTAATCATGGGGATTCCAGTTCTTTAAAAGTTACTATTGCTTAAGTCTAGTGCATTCTACTATTCATATTGTGCATACAGAACCGATTATCCACTTTACCAAATGTAATATAACCCTTAGTTATCTCGATTAACAAAAAGTGGTAAGAGGAATAAGCTTCGCTCGTAATGCTTATAGAGAAAGTCGCCTGAATGTGCTATGTAAGATCTTTAATTTCCCTTCTATTTACTGGACAATAAGCAGAGGAGCACTGCATTCTAACAAAAAATTAAATTTCAATGCAAATACGTAATTTGAGGCAGCCTGTAAACGAAAACCAATATTTTCAAACAAAGTCCGCCTGCGTAGGTTTATGCGTGTGAACGGCACTACCCAGAACAATAAATACCAAACCTGGCATTTACATCTGTACTTTCTGTATATGACAGGAGGATTTTGTGAAAAATTTCCTCTCACCTAACTCCATTTACGTAAAACATTTTTTTAAAGAATTCCACTACTTTTATTTTATCCAAAAGACACCAACGATTGTGATTAAAATTTAGTATGCAAAGATATATTTCTCAAGACAAATAAAACGTATATATTTTTTTCTATTTTTAACTGGTCTTGGAGTCCTCTTCTGTCTGATGACTAGTTACCTAACATAGAATCTATTTTATATTTAAACTCACATCGCTACAGCGGGAAAGGGAAACCTAGCACTTACAACTAATTTACTCCACGTGGGGAATGTATTCTGATGTTTCTGACTGACTAATATTAGCTCACGTTAGTAGAGTTCGTTGCTACCTTGCTTCCATACAGCAGGAATCGATTCATATCTGATGCCGTATATATTACCTCTATGATTGAATACTGTTTTAATATTGAATAAAATGACAATTAAATTATAATGAGGAACTAATGTGAATGAATTTAATATAATGATTATTACGAGTGGATAAGTTCATGAAACGAAGAAATAGTGTTTAAATTCAATTACTAGGATGCGAATAAATATTTTAACTCAGAGCTAGGTAATAATGTTGCTGGTCTATATGGATAAAAATGCCACTTCTAAAGGTGTTGTCACGGGATGGGTCGTTACCTGGGTCATTAGCAGCCCGGTCGGGACCAGTCCAAACCTGGTTCAAACCAGTATTTCCGGGAACTGTCCAAGTGTTGGCGGTTCGCTAGCTAGAATAGGGTTTCTGAGAAACTAGCCGGAGACGAGGCTATATCTGCTATAGGTAGGGGACATGAGGCTCTAGAGCCAGTCCTTCTGGTCTGAGACGTCGTGGAGTGCAGACGTATATTTTTAAAATCGTGCTGGTGATTTATTCAACCGTGATAGTGGAAGGATATAGTAATTGGTTCCGAACATGGTGGCAACTCATGAAGAACTGTTAGCACCGAACGACGCTGAGATATAAAGCAATTACAAGGAACTGTGTTGTTTTCATTCGTCAACCTATCTCACGCATACCATGCGCATAGCGTAGTCTCAGCTCTACTGACTAGCCAGGGCAAGGGAATAGATAGCTTAGCAGGCTAATTCACTAGGCGACCTGACCATCGGGATCCAGGCTGCTGAGAACCCATCAACAGGCGAAAACTCGGCGCAATATCTAATTTTAGCCAGTAAGAGACATCACGATATCTTCGCCACGTGAAATGAATACCCTGATAGGAGTTGTTTTCAATTTTAGTGCTGTGAACAAGTTCATGCGACGTCTGTCCAAACCTCCGGCGGTCGCGGTGCATCCAGAAAGCGCCAGCCGTCTAGTTTTTTTTCCGCGACACTTATAGGATTTTGAATTTTAAACGCCACCGCTCTCATTACCTCCTTGACTGATAAAGTATTACTGGTCTTTTGATAAGAAGATAATTGGGGTTACACTTACTGCGAATTTCAGCACCTGCCACGCGCCCAAACCCGTGCATTCCTCTTAGAATGTCTGGAACGCGCAAGATAAACTAAGCAACACAAATGTCTTCGAATTAGCTGTCTACTTACTACATAGTAACGATGTCGATGTAGGGCAACTAGATGAATAATGTTGAGAAGCCGTGATACAGATATCGATGAGTTTCTAAATCATAGCAGGGAAGAAAATTCTTAAACAGGGAACGTGACAAAGAAGGTCAACCTATTATTTGAGGTGCATTATTCTAGTTTGAAATGGATGGAAGTACGGAGTAGGGAAAGCATCATGAACCCAGAGTTATACGTAGAACAATTTCACATAACCTATAGGAAATGAAAAAAAGTATTCTTGCTTGGGACATGGTAGAATGATATGCCAATGCTTTGCGAGTTTGCAATTGCTAAAGTTAGATATTGTAAAATAGGAAAGCAGAGAAAATGTACAACTTTCATGTGTTATAATAATTAAAAATAGAAATTAATTGTTCTTTCACATTGGGCATGTGTAGGCTAACTTGTGGAAACGTAGAGTGGAAATACGAGTCAGTTGGAGAATTTAATGTCACATCGGCACTTTGGCCATACTATCTCAATGGTTACAGCGGCTGGACGGAGACCAGAAAATCCGTGGTTCAAATCCCGGCTGTGGCATTGAATTTTTCAGTCTTACTCTACGTTTCCATACCTTAGCCTACACACGGCCAGTGTTAAAGAACAATTAACTGCCATTAATTGACCTAATAGTGGTTAACTATAAAGCCCGGGCCTAAAAGTACTTACAGCATAGTAAGTCGCTATAAAGGTAGTGGTCTCATGTGTTTATCAGAACTACTAAGTGGTTTAGCGGGAAAAATACGAGTCAGTTGGATAATTTAATGTCATATAGGCACGTTGGCCACAGTAACTCACATTGTTACAGCGATTGGACGGAGACCAGAAGATCCGTGGTTCAAATCCCGGCTATGGCATTGAATTTTTCAGTCTTACTCTACGTTTCTACAATTTAGCCTACACACGGCCAGTGTGAAAGAACAATTTATTTCCATTAATTGATCTAATAGTGGTTAGCTGTAAAGCCCGGGCCTAAAAGTACTTACAGCATAGTAAGTCGACATTAAGGTAGTTGTATCATGTGTTTATGAGAACTCCTAAGTGGTTTACCGGAAAAAATACCAGTCAGTTGGAGAATTTAATGTCATATCGGCACGTTGGCCATAGTAGCTCAAGGGTTAGAGCGGTTGGACGGAAATCAGAAGATCCGTCATTCAAATCCCGGCTATGGCTTTGAATTTTTCAGTCTAACTCTACGTTTCCAAAATTAAACATAGTTTATATGCTTTATTTTCATGTAATAAGTTGTTCTACTCCTTCATAATATATTTTAATTTTGCTACCTTTCTGTTAACACTACTCTGTATTTTGTGTTAGTTGTCATTCGTATTTTTAAATTAAGAACGAAAATAAAAAAATAATTGAATGAAACTTTTTAAAATAACGAAATTAATTCACAAAAATCAATAAAAGTAGTTAAAATGTAATTGGCGCCTACCATATACCGCGTGACGGACCGTGTCGAAATTAAGGCGCGACCAACGCAGGGCTGGTTATAAAATACTCTACAGTATTTTAAGACGTCAAATTTGAGTGCAAAATTTGGTATTTAGTGGACCTTTTGTTTCTGATAGTCAATAGCTCTGCTTATAAATGCCAAATAGCAGAGAAACTAATAATTCATAGTGGGTAGAGCTGATTAGGTGAATGTGCGTATCACTTTTTTGTGTTAAAATCATCTGTAAAATTGGATTCCTCCAGCATTCTATCTTCTTCCCTAACGATGTACTATAATAACTCTATCCTGAACTAGGATTGTTTCCCATCATTTCGCTGACAGACGAACCATTTCAGCAAATCATTAGCTGCTTTGCTTTGGGACACGAAACCCTCCCTAAGGTAGCAATTAACATAGTCACATTATAAGCACACGATGGAAACTAAGGAACGTTACTTATGGCAACGTCATACACAGGAGTGTTGTGGCCGTGTGGGATGTTTCGAGAGGCACTCAATTATTACCGAGTAAATGTAAATTAAATGCGGTCCACAGCACAGGTTACGATTTCTCCAGATAAGCTCGCATTACGCGTGAAATGAAACCCGACTGCGAAACCCAAACTTTGTGAATTTCATTCCACGGTCAAATGTAGCACAAAGTTGTTAATCTACGAGCGTGTGTACATGGCTTTTATGCCCCATATTTATTCTACATCGCTTTAGCTACGTGGTCATATTGCGACGGATGATTTACAAGATAATCTTGGATCAGTGTGGGCTGGATAGCTAGACCTTCTAAGTCCCATACTTGTAACACAGAATCTTGCTTCGTTGCGTATCTACAGAGGACTTAGTGCTATGAAACTGTACCTCTAATGCGGGATGATTGCTGCTTCGTTACATGTCCACAAATGGATTCATAAACTTTGTCTAGCCAACGCGAGTGCAGTTCGGACTCAAAGGAAACTTACCCCACCGCCCACTAATAACCAATAGCAACCCTGATTTTCTGCAAATGACATTCGCATGTCTACTCCACGTGGAGTTTCAGTTGCCAAAGTTACAACTTTCAGTTGATCTGTTTCATTACGTGCATAAATTCGTTTTGTGTCACGATGTGGACACCGTGGAAGGGAAATGCAGTGGTAAATAGAAATGAAGTAGTACATAACTTTCAGTCAAGTGAAAATAATCAAAGTGACGACAATAGTATGAATAACTGGGCCGATTTATGTTACTGGAAAAGCCTCAAAAAACAAAGTTATAACGGGAACTGTTTCTAAGCAAATTCTAGCGCTTGTTTTGAACACATATAAATATGTGCTGAAAAATAATCTTGGTAAGGGATCATGTAATGAACCTGATAGGTTCTGGGTAATCACAGATATACAAAAAGATATATTGTGACAAAAGAAATACCAAAGATGCCGATTAAATTAGAAAGCAAAAGGAATCGTTTCTCTAAAGTAGATAATTTCACATGCGATTTAATTCGTCGAGAAATTGATAGATTCCATGAAAAAGTTGAATTGGTTGCACATTTGCAAGTAATTTGTGATTTTCCTTATGGGCACTGCACTTTGCGCGGCCTCTTAAAGGCGCTGGGTTCCGAATACCGCAGTTTGAATAAGTTAAGGGTTATTATGGAATCCAGTAGAATGGTAACTTGGCGATACGTATATTTGTCAAAATTAAGGAAGGTTCGCAGTAATGGACATTTATTTAGACGAAACCTCGTACGATACCCATGACGTATCGGGAAAGGTGGCAACCTTGCAGAAAGGTCTGGGAGAATGAGGGTCTGTGTTGTGAAACGATTATAACGGTTCGTCAAAGGAGTCGGCCGGCGTGAACATGAGTTAACTCAACAGACTTTAGTAGACAGCTGTACTTCTGCTGCTGTATTAAAGGGCTCAGTGTTTAAAATAGCAAGGAAGTAGTCTAAAAACATGGGATGACTAAGTGAACTAAATATAATGTGGAGATTCATGGTATGGGGTTTATCTGGAGAAAAGGAGGAACAAACAACAAAGGTTTCTGGAAGACTGTTAAACAAAGATTTGAAGATATTGAGATACAAAGGCTATTTAGTCAGATAATGAAGAAGAGATCATTGTGATAGAGACAGTTAATGAAGAACGACGGGGGATAGCACGGTTAAGAGCCAAGGTATTGTAGCTGAAAGGGCTATGCGAATGTTCATTATGCGGGGGAAGAGAAGATAAGCAACACTAGCAATATATAATTGTGAACAAGTAAACTATTCATCGTAGTGTCCAGTGCCAAAGGTATGGGCAGACCCCTTATGCAATAACTTAGTTCTTTAATAACATTATTGTTATTGCTGCTGCTACTAACAGGCTGATTGCTGTTTTCTTTTCAAATGTGCAGAGGCGTTGGTGCTAAACAAATGTGTCTCTTATACGTAACGGGTAGATTCCTGCTTCGTCACATGTTCGCAGATGCCTTGATACAAGGCAACTCTGCCTCTCCTTCAATATGGGACGGGCTGTTTGAGGCGTCGTCAATTTCCACAGAGGCCTCGGTGCTATGCAACTGCACCACCGCTTCTATATGTATTAGAATGTCTGCTCCTTCGATATGTGTCCACAGAAAACTTAGTACCTTTCCACTGTATGCCTAGTTCTACACGTGTCGTGTGGATGACGTTGGGATACCGTTCTGTCAACCTGCTAAGGTTGTGTATTTGACAATCCTCACAGAGTCGAAATCAAACTACAGCTAATGCGCTCGCAACCAAAACGTATCAAATGAATCAGGAGTTACAGGATCAAGCAAGAAAATGAACTGAAAAAATTAATTTCATGAATGTTCAAGATGACGAATTAGAATTAGAAAACTTAGAAAAGATGCGCTGGAATCAATTGATACTAAAGTCAAGCAAATTAGATACTAATAAAAATACGTTAATTTTTATTTATATAATTTCTAGTATCATGAGTTACCAAATAGTTTATTCCATATAGGTTCGATATTTTGTTGTATGTTTTTCAACGCACTCGACACATGTGAATTGTAACCCATTTTTTCAAGGATAATGGATCATTCAATTCAAAAGTTCATAACACAGTATTAATTACTATCAGTTGTTCACTTATCGCCCCAATAGAAAGCAAACTAATATTAATTTGAGTCTAACTGGCGATCATTATCCACACCCTGTCGTTGACTTGAAAATCTACCTGCAGTTCATACTTACTTCATTCTGTTGCATGAATTGAATTATAAGTCAATATTAACAAATAAAAGTAAATGACCCAGATAAAATTTAAATGACATTATTCAACTACAAAATATAATAATATTTCGTTTCTGCAATATATATATATATATATATATATATATAAACGATCGAACATTTTATAACTCATGGATTTACCTGCCCTGAAATAGAAAAATACGGGCATTCATAAAAAATAAAAAAAAAAAAATCAGGTTGCCGCACAAATTTTAGGAAATTAAGTTTCCACCATGGCAGTATGATTGGCAGCTGGATTTAAAAGACACTACAGTCGAACAACGTTTCTATTATGCCAATGTGCAAGCGATTTTAAGTACATGAAACCCACTGCTCCTAAGCAAAATATCTGTAATCATTTTAGTGAATTTAAGAGGCCTAACTTTGAAAATTTGCCAGCACCAGCTCCTGACACCAACTGCTTGTGTATGGGTGTACGACAGTGACGTTTTCAATGATGTTTCATTTTCTACACAGGAACAAATTTTGACCCCTCTGGAACAATAAAAAGAACCAACGTTCAATTTCAGAGGAATGAAAAAAAGTGAAATTAAGAAAGCAGAGATACTGTCACTGCAAGGGGTCCCACCTAACGTGGTGGGGCTTTCCGGCGGATACCATTCCAGGACTAGGTCCTTTACTGGTTGAAAGACGGGGTTTGAAATGAAGATGATTGTAGACGGCGGCATTGTGTTGGGGAATGTTATGATTCTTGTAACTTTGATATGTTTATGTTGGAGTGAGATATTAGTTAAAAGTTATGGGAGATTTTATTTAATTTTCCCAGGGGATGATGGTGTTCAGGTTCGATGTAGGAGGAGCCTGTGATGCTTGTAGCGCCACCCGGGGACAATATCATACTCCCCGAGGCCGCAGAGGAAGGCGTAAATTTATGGGGAAGAGAGTCGAAAAATTTTTGAGATAGGGAGAACATGTAGTCAGTGAGGAGTGGAAATGAAAGGTCACGGTGGATATTGATGTTTTGAATGTACCAGTCGGCATTGACAGCAGTACGGAGTAAGCGATTTTGGAGGGTTTGGAGGTATTGCATGTGGGTTTTAGCAGCGGTGGCCCAGACTGGGCAAGCGTAGGTGAGTGCAGGACGGTTTGTGGAGGAGAAGTTTGACAGTGACATGGTGGAGCTTCGGTGGCATAGTGGGTAGAGTAGTGCCATCTTACGAGCAACTTTGGTGTGCAGGGTGCCGATGTGGCCCTTCCAGGTAAGTTTCTGGTCCAGCGTGATGCCAAGGTATTTGGCTGTAGTGGACCAATGGACCGAACCACCAACAATACGGAGCTCAGGAACATCAGCCTCCAAGCGCCTTGTGAAGGTGATAGCCTGTGACTTGGTGGGGTTCACAGTGAGGCGCCAGTTATTAAACCTGGTTGTGAGTTTGTCTGCGTAGAGTTGTAGACGGTTAACAGCTACCTGGTGACGCGAGGAGGTGGTAGTTATGGCGGTATGAGAAACTAAGAGTACTGTAATGTTGTTGATATCGAGCTGAATTAAACATAAAGGAAAACAAAGTGAAACACTCGTTGCTTTATACTAATAGAAATGGACTATTTTCTTTATGTCGAGGGAAAAAAGATAGCTAGGTGCGCCCTGGGAGTAGCAAATGCTGATTATTTTGGCTTGTTAACAAGTATTCAGCGTTCTCCACATTGTTAATGTCAAGACAACTGCGGCCTACCTTCAGAGCTATAATCCAATTGCAGTGTAGCAGGGACGTATGCTTATATATTCAGGAAAGATAAAGCGTCAAAAAGCCAATTCCATTATCATTCTTATAGAGTGCGAAGGAGCTTAGACCACGTCCCTTTAAGAACAACATAATTAATCAAAATGAAGTAAAAACAAAGCATGATATGTTACTGTCACACGCTTCCCATATATTATTAAAATTTCAAATATTATCTAGGCAAATAGCCATGAAAGACCTTTCAATTTGTAGAAGAAATTGTGGAACTAAATAAATTTGCAAGTGACTGCAATTTGGCGAAGTATTTTAATATACATATTGTTTTCATTTTGTGTGTGCGATATAGACGACTTTCATAACGTGAATTGAGGGTGTGCAGTGTAAGAGCCAGTCGAAGCTAGGTCATTTAGGCCCAATTTTTATAATGTTGTTACAGTTTTGGACTCACCCACCAGATTGTGAACCATTTGTGGAAGTACTTGAACTTTTAATATATCATCAAAGTTTGTATTCTAGCTATTTCTTCAGTTTGAACTCATGGTAACGAATTAATTTCAGGAATGTTTATCATTTACTACTTGAATATTGTCGCCAGGTCATTGTTGATTGGAGGTGGCGCGGGCAACGAGATCAAAGAGACGGCAGTGCAGTACGGAGACAAAAGCTCGCCGAAAAGGTGGGCGGGAGGAGGTGTATTTCTCGAGAGTTCGCCTTTGTTCTAGCAGGTCTCGATTGTTACGCAAATTTCTGGAGAGTTCGAAAAAACTATAAAAAGGCAGCCCGCCCGCCAAGGACAGTCAGTCAGTCGGTATTTCAACGCCTGCGGGTAAGCAGCTGTGTTTGTTGACCTTGTGTGTCGTATTGTGTATGTGTACGAAGCGTATTTCTACGGAAATAAAGTACAACTTTTTTTTTGTTTTTGTAACCTGGACTTTTTATTTCACGAACCCACAAAGTCACAATATTTACTATTTACTACTTGAATGAGAACAAGTAAAATAATTTTATCTATTATTTATTGACAACGACTGTTGGAATCTTTTAAAACCTTGCAAATAAATTTAATTAATTTCTTGCCTTATTAAACACATAAATTATGATAGTAAAAACTCCGTTTCTGTAATTAACGAACACGAAAAAAAACAAAAATATAATGTAATATTCTGAAAGATCTCAGAATAATTCCATTGCTAATATCTGTGCCATGGGAGTAGCGTATCCGCTTTTAATTCCAGAGGTTCGACTTCGAATCTCGTTAGAATGAGTCCCTTCAAAAGATTTGCCCGGGGTTTTCTCTTATTCCGAAGGATGAACGTCGGGTAAGTAGGCTCTGTGAGCTTCCAGCACATTTGCGTGTTATTTCATATTTTATTCATTGTCCAATATGACGTTCCTGATTATAGGGCTTTAAAACTTAAAATATTATTTGTTTCAACATTTTTACTTTTTCCATTCTGCGAACAAAAATTCGAAACTCGAGTATATTACTAACATTCCCTGTTGGTATTAATGTGAAACTATCTTACACTTACTCGTAATGATGCAGCAAATAACAATGTAGCTATAAAGAATGCTCTTTTCTAATGCAAAAGTTATCATTTGTATGCCTCGTGAGATAGATAAAGCCAAATATTTACTTTATTTACTTCTCTAACGAAATATAATTTTATACATTCACTCTACTTTCTCATTTAGGGAGGATTTGGAATTTACATTTTTGTCATTAAAATTTATTTTTCACTCACAGAATACATCCTTTTCTCATCAAACACAGTATTCATTATGCTATACTTCTTGCCGTTCTTCTGCGCCTGACTTCTAACGGTTCAAAAATGTCGTTTTCTCCTATTCTAACAACTCGAAGCCACGATTGCCTTGACTGCGTTACTATGCACTTTCAAATATTTTTTATTTATACGGGTTAGTATTATATTTATTGACATTACATTTTAGTTAATACTTACTACTTTTCTCCTTTAAAATGGTCTCCTTTCTTGAGATTTTTCAAAGTCTTTTAATATTTATAATTTATTTAATTATTTATTGATTTATATTACAATTAGGACAGTAATTTATGAAAAAATAAATTAATATTTCAATTGACGTTAGAAGTGAAAACTTCTGACTAGACGATCCATCGAGTAGGAAATTTTGTTAGGCACTGGACGAAGCTGGAATTCCGGCTATTATACGAGGGCTGTTCAATAAAGTATGATCATAATTATTTTACGGCCATAATTTTTGTCACCAAAATTCAATCTTATTATATTCCGTTAGCTTAATGTGAAACAAACAGGCCGTAGTGGTTTCATTGTTGGTACTCCTGGTTGTCGCCTGTAAGAGCCAGGCAAGTTCAGACATGTTCAATATTGCCTACCGCTGCAGTAGAGGTAACATGCAGTTAAAGTTGATGTTAGAGGAAGATCCGGAGCTTCTTTCAAACGTAATCACTGCTAATGAAACTTGGCTACATCATTTTGATCCTGAGAGCAAACAGCAAAGCTCAGTGTGAAAATATCCTTCATCACCAACCCCCAGAGAGCAAAAGTGGTTGCTTCTGTTGGGAAAGTTATGGTCATCTCATTCTTTGATATTCATAGAATGGTTTATCAGCATGTTGTATCTGCACACACATCTGTAACTGGACAATACCACATTGATGTCCTGAAAACATTGCATGTCCATATCAGGCGCAAAAGACCACATTTCCCTTAAGAAGACTGGATGCTGCACCACGATAATGCGCGGCTGCATATTGCCAAAGTTGTTGAATATCTTGCAAAAATCAACGTGAAGTCCATTCCTCACCCTCCCTATAATCCGGATTTAGCCCCATGTGACTGTTTTCTATTCCCTAACTTGAAGAAACGCCCTCGTAGGAGGCAATATCCATCATCAGAGGCAGTGGTGAAGGCTACGGAGGCAATTTTGAAGGATCTCTGAAAAATGGTTTCCAGCATATCTTTGAAGGCTGGTAGAAACGCTGGGACAAGTGCATCGCATTCAGGGGAGACTGTTTTGTGAAGAACAGTCAAAATTAGAAGGATGAGTAAAGGTACGTTGTCATAAAAAATTTTGATCATTCTGTATTTAACGGCCCTCGCACAATTATTGCCATAACGTGCTAAATTATGTGCCACACGCGTCCTTTTTCATACGAGGGGGTAACATTATTCTCAAAACGTTGTTTTGGTTCATCTTGAATGTTAACGTTATTAAACTACGTATTTTGAATTTCTAACTGTGCTTTTATAATCACTGTAGAGAGAAAATGGGCTACAGGGACTTCTAGAAATTTACTTTTCCTTCTACAATAAGCTTTACTTCAAAAGATTGTTTTCCAGATTCATGAGTAAAGTTTGCTTCTTATTTTCCTCGTTTAATTTCTACTCTTTCTATCTTATTATGCTTACTTCTCTAACCTCGTATTATTTCTGATGCAGCACGAAAAAATTTTAATACCTTGCAGAGGAAATACATTCTTTCAGTTAAATTACTTGTCTTGTGCCAAGGGGACTGTTTAAGTTTTCTGTCTTTATTATGGCGAACGCGGTTTATTAGCAATTTCTCAACGCGTGCACGTTTTCTCGGTGAGTGTGTCATTTCGTCATTCCCCGACGCGACACAGTTCTCCATGTGTGAAATAACTTGATATTCCGTCTCAGCGGCTTTCTTTTTTATAATACGTTTAAGGCTACCCTACATAACTCATAGAGAAGGCCGATACAGCTCATAGCCAGAGAATCTTCGATCTTATTACAATATTTTTTATTATTTGTGTAATGGCTCTTTAGAGGACCGGGCAGTTTTAAATGGTCTCCATGCACTAATTTGTCAAAAGATAGCTAATCTTGCCTTCCTTTTCTGCTTGCGTTAGCCTTTTGTAGTGCTAGAATGAAAGCTGTAAGGGAGTGCAGAACAAAAGTGGGTAAAGCTATTTAAATGCAGCCACATGCCCTTAGAGAGCGCATCATATCATAAATAACATTTTTATGGTGAATTACCTCTGAAGAGGAATCCTCATTTATGTAATATGGACTATAATAATATAACTATCAAGGAAGCTTTGTGACAGGGGAGCGCAAGATATTTCAAAATAACGCTAAATCTATTTAAGTGCATTTAAATCGCGTTTTATGAAATATGTCTCAGAAGAAATTGAATTTCTTTGGTCTTATATAAGCTTTACTTAAAACAGTTCTCTTTCATCTACTTCATATTAATATAAATATACATTTGCACAAATAATCTTATCATATGTTTCCTTGTAGGTAAAACCAGAAGAGGGGAACTGAGTAGGCTAAGTAGTATTCAAAGCTTTTAAATGGGAGTCGCTAAGTGATGGATTTGTCATTTCATTCTCTCTGCACGTACAGCACATAAAACTAAAGACGAATATTTTTGTTGTTGTTGTATTTTACGTCCTTCAACGTTAAGTCATATCGCACGATGAATGAAATTGGTCAAATGATGCTCATATGCCTCCGGGGTCATTGGAGCTTAGTGCTACCTGACATTCGTTTTAAGGATAAGGGAAA
Organism: Mantis religiosa; assembly: GCA_030765055.1. Lineage (NCBI taxonomy): Eukaryota > Metazoa > Arthropoda > Insecta > Mantodea > Mantidae > Mantis > Mantis religiosa. The sequence goes on from CM060950.1 coordinate 229,033,808, forward strand.
ACCCCGAAAAATACCTTATCCAGGTAACTCACCCTGAGACAGATTCGAACTCGGGACCTCTTGAACGTGGCGCAGACACGCTACCATCTACGCTATCGAGGCGGGCAAAAGACGAATAGTGATATTCCATTTAGGGTAAGGCTACACAGTGTTGCATGGGGTGTGTTGAGTTGCCCCTCAGTTCGGCTCCATTATGCGGCAGGGATTTGACCCCTTGGTTCGTGAGCCTCGCCAGTGATAATTTGAAAATATCGATTTCCTCGGCTGCACTCGGAGTTATCCTAACATTCATAAATATAGGATCTGTGGCAAGGATCTCTTGATTCATGGTGGATCAATTAGGGTACTTGGAAAGAAACACAGTTTAATTCTCTTGTGACGATCGGTTGTACTTCAATTACTCTTAAAATGCATGTTAATTAGACGAATTCTGACTGGTTGGCTTTGCGCTGGCGTGGTTGTACTACCGTGTCCATAACACGACTCATTGGATTGGCAGCCAGCTACTAACTGCCTTTTATTGAACGCGATATCTTTAGTTTACTCGTCCGTTCAATTTGGCCAACAGTAGCCAAATAACCTTAATGAACGCGATTTCTGTCCGCGTGCTATCGTACGACGATTTAGACTTTATCTCGGCCACCGAATGCCCTGGATATATATTTGTTCCAATAGAGGTCATATGACACTTCACTTTGCCCTTCAGTTCATTATTTTGTAATTAGTTGTTCGGTAGAACACATATGGAGTCCCAGAACCTCACTTTAGACCACCTAAGATGTCCCCTTCCTATCAAAACTATGCTTGAAAATAAACACCGGGTGCGACCCTTAAAATTTATGGTTACGGCCGGCCTTGCTAGGGGAGAAAAAAATCCTACTGCTTCAGAGTCCGCAACAATCTTGACAATGCGCACAAGATATTTGCTTCATTACATGTATACATTCCTTTAACATTCAATTAATCTTCCATATATTCCTTAATAGTTAATTAATCAACTCGAGGAAGAGAGTACCGTTTCAACTGAAAATTCGCTGAAAATGTTGAAAGTCATGGAATTTTATTTTTTGGAATTTTTGGCAGCATAGGCTGTGTAGTATTAGATGACATGCTATTTTGATCATTTTCACCATTTTAGGCCATCAAATAACAATTTAAAGAGACCTTCAACAATCGTTAAAAGAAACAATCGTGACTTAAAGGTTCATTTTCTGAGAATTTTTTGTAACACTTTTCAGTATACAAAACTGCCTCGCGTGTCAAATTTTCCATTTAACTTGGTGAAACTTCCAGGATAGGATTATAAATTATAAATAGGAAACTTCACATTCGCCCTTTTTTGTTAATGCTCATGTTTTGACAATTATACGGTGTTAAGTAATAGAATAAGCTAATACTTTTAAAATTTGGAGAGACAAATGTATGTAAAACCTGACGACTTCGCCAAGCTACCTGAAATCTTACAGATAAACCATGAGAATGTATCCTATTGGATATACCTTTCTTACGATGTTCCTACCTGCTTTTTATGTAAACTGGAAAAGCATTTAGCTAAACAGTGCAAGTCGTCAGATGAAATAAATGCTAAGATGGTTAGCTGCTCATCTGAAAGAGTAAACACACCACAGTCATACCAGTAAATGACAAAACTATAGACAATGCAGAAATAATTGAAACTGACACAGAAAACACAGAAAACGTGTCACTAGAAAAAACCACGGGAAATTAATTCTTTGTCCAGTATTGGAAAGGTATATCAACAAGCTACATAAAAGTATTCTGTCTTGATAACAAAAGATAAACGTTATTTAATAAAATATGATAAGTGAAATATGTTTGAAGATCTTGGCAAGCAGTGGGATATCTTTCTACTTTGTAATGATATAATTTGTCGAAAATAGGTGTATCTGTTCCGTGAAAGTTTGCATCAGGAATTTTATATTTGGTTAATAACATGGCCCATTATCACTTCAGGTATTTTTATCACCTTTCAAACCTTCCTTGGACTTAAACAGGCATTTCAAAACCAAAATTAGCCAAATTGCTTCAGCCTTTCTCCAGTATTTGCAGGACTAACAAACGTCAATTCATTTTATATACATAGATTAATATTGATTAATGGGGACGGAACGGATCCTAGACTCCAAATCTTGAATGATGAGGATGATGGTGATGTACTTGAATACTTAAGAAGCATAAGCTGGTTTACCTGTGTAAATGACTGCACAAATAAATGTCAAACATATTATCCCTAAATCCAAATAACAAGCTTTTTTCACTATACAAAGTTGACATTCCGGTAAAACTTAACAGTAGCAAAATAGATGTTATAAGACGGCGATTACACAAATAAGGTCATCTGTGATCGATGTCCTTAAGCCATTGCTATAAGACGATGCGCGTCCCGAAGGGGAGGGGATCCGTCCCCTTCAGCTGCCGTTTTGCGAGCGCTGCGGACCCTCTGACGTTACCAGAGGAACCTCAGGCCGAACGTTCAAGCCCTTCCCTGAATGGGAGTTGTTCGGATTGGGTTCGGATTGGGTTCGAAGGGACAGTGTGTTCCCGAACCCCGCGGCCAATCGCGTGCCTCCGGCCAGGCTTCGGCCACACGGAGGGGGCAGATGGTTGCCTAAAAGGTCCCCGGTACTAGCCGATCTACGATACCAGGCGTAGATATCCGTCCCACATCCTTCACACCTACTCCGGAGTCCCGTATATTGTGTACGTGGTGAGGGAGAGATCCCGTACCGTCTATGATTAGCTAGACTCCCATCCCAATATCCTGGTGAACACCCTTGGCCGTTACGACTACAGGGTTCCTCGCCACCGACCGAGCTACCGGTTGCCCAAAGATGCTTTGAGTAACCAGAACTGAACATGGCCACATTCCCCTGACTTCAAACCCCCAAGCCCAGAAATGGGCTTGGTAAGTCCAGTACCTAAACGTTTGTTCCTTTCCCTCTAGCCTGTTGAGCGGACTGTGCTCAGATGCCTCCAAGGCAGGCGGAAGAGCGCAGCCAGCACTGGGCGCACAACCCCCACGTGACGACTGCGCCCATAAGGCTAGACACACCACTGCCGAAGACAACCGCCTGAGACATAAGACGACTCTATTATACTGCCCAGATAAAGCCGCAATAAGCGGCTAGGTGCTGTTCAGCAAACACTCCTTCCAGGTAAACCTGGACGACTCGAATCTTCTGCTGGTCTGCTGCTGCTGGTTGCCTGCAGAGCTAGTAGAAGGTGTGCTAGATCACCAGGTGCCCACCGAGGTTTTCGGTAGTCTTCCCTGCGGGGTTGACGCGCGTAAGTGGCATATCCACTTCCATTCCGTCTTGACGTTGTCGATGGGGGGGGGGGGCTTTATAGACTCCAGGTATTGCCCTACGGAAAGAGCCCAGGAGATTTTACTGCTCCCGGGTTGAAGGAGGTCAGTGTCTTTGGACCTACGAGTCCTGGACTAATTGGTTAGAATCTCTGCACCTAAATAAAAAAAATTAATAAATATAAGACGATGCGAGTAATTAAGGTCACTTGGCTGGCATGCATGTGAACCAACGAATACATAGAAACTAATGTATATTCAATTTACAATCTGAGAGCTTTATATCGACATATTGTTTCCTAAGTTAAGAAACAGTTGCCAAGCTTAATTTTCTCCGCTCTTTTACAATTGAAAATCTAGAAACAGGTGCAGTACAATACAGATCAAATACCAAACTAATAAACATTGAACAAAAATAAAATTACTATGCGAAACTTCAGTGAAGTTCACATCAATGCTTAACATAAATATGTACTTGTAAATTTTCAAGAAGAAAACATTTTTACAGATATTTGAATATATGTTTACAAATTCAAAGTAATATATTATACTTCAGTCAATGTTGTTCAATAACTTTCCAATATATGCTTCAACTTTTCATTTAAGGTAACTTAACTGAAGGAAATTCCACATTATTTTCTAATTGAAAGACCTAAAAATAAATTATAATGTATTTCTAATTTCAATTTCACACAATACTTAATATTTTTTTGCTTATTAACTGCAAAATATGTGAAACTTAAAATGTTACCCTTTATTCAGCATTCCAAACACATGTTATAAGAAAAATCAAAGAAATACATACTTCCAAATGAACTGTATACATTGTTTTATGATCACCTTTATTTTCACATATTACATTGATTCTTATCTCCCACATTGCCTTCTTCACCCTTCATCATTCTTTCGTTCCAGTTGCGTTAGCTGACAGCTCTCACGTGCTTGGATTCTCCCTCAGCGTCATTTCCTTCTCCTAATCTTATTTCTCTTCATCTCTCAACAGCCTTTATTCGCCGGGTTGAAGTTACATATTACCCATTGTCCTCTATTTCGATACCTCCTGATATTCCCAACCTCAATCTCTTCGTCATCCGTCAAACGCATATCTTTTTCATCTAGGTTATTTCTATGTAATGTACAGATATTAAAGGAAACAGTTTATAATATTGTTATAATTATTCTTTGCTGCGTAATTTTACGTTCTGATAATTCGTGAGACAAACGATGTTACTTTCCTCGTACCGTCTCCGTATCTTCCCCTTTCTGGCGCAACAGTTGGCAACAGTGCAGCCACCACGAGCACGCATTGGTTCAGTTCACATGCCTCCGGACGCCGTATAAATGGCAAAATGAGAAGCACTCCCCTCTCCCTACCTGGCAATACTCTGCAGCTTCCTCATGGACCGCACTTTCATGGTACGGGTGAAGGGGAAGCTATCCTCTGTCAGACCCATAGCGGCTGGAGTCCCGGAACGCAGTTTTCTGTCTCCGCTACTCTTCGCCGCCTACATGTCTGACTTACCAACGGAACCTCGCACTGTTATGTGCCAGTATGCCAACGACGCCCTCATATTGGCGCAGAACAAGAACGTCCGCTACTGTCTCCCCCCTCTACAACGACAGCTCCCGCCATTGGCAGGTGGAATGAGAAGTCGAGAATGGCCATTAGCCCGCGGAAGAGCTCTGCTCTCATGCTGGCTAAGACCCGTAGCTGGCGCCCGGAAGGGGATCTGCGGTTGCGACGGAGAAGAATCCCCTGGGTTGGATCCGCCAAATACCTTGGAATCCAACTGGATCGCGGCCTCAATTTCACTCCGCATGTCAGGGTAAAGGCCGGCCTCGGCCACGCTCCGCTCAGACAACTTTATCTCCCGATCTAAAATGCCTATCTGTCTCAAAGTGTGGGCGTACATTGCGATCGTTCCGCCTCAGATCCTGTATGGATGCGAGGTCTGGGGTTCGGTGGCCCATATCACCCTCCGCAGGCTGCAGGCCATACAGAACAGAGCTTTAATAATGATCTACGGTACCGACCGCAGGTTCCCAACACACTTCCCGCACCCCCAGTCTTACATACCATACGTTGAGGACGTCATGCGTGAATGAACGCGCACGTTGTATGCCAAGTTTACTTCTCAGCGAAACCAGCTGGTGAATACACTAGGTCAATATGACCACTGTCTCCCCAGGAGATGGAGGAACTATCGCCACCCTAAGGATGCCGTTGGGTGGTAAAGTCTGCCTCTCTGCCTTTCATCCCCAATCACCGACAGGTTACGTCGCGCCCTGGCCGCAGCTGGAGTAGCTCCTGAGAGCGCGCAAACGACCTGGACAAACCCTAAACCTAAATACCAAAAATTCGATCTGGCTTCTCACCACTGGTTTCCCCCATCTGCTTGACCGATCGCTAGCGACCGACGAAAGAGAGGTGGAACGGGCCCTGCCCCCCTTCATTGAGGGACATCCCGGCACCAGAAGCATCAGTAGTAGCCAACTGCGCCGTCTTACGCAACGGCACGCAAGCTCGCGCATATTACTATATATTTTATACCGCACGGGTAAATCCGCATAGCGGATAAGTGCCTTGGCGTGTAACCCTCCGCCCGGGAGAACCCGGGCGACCTGCACCTGCCCTTGACTCTTGGTACCGGGTAAAATTCCATGCACAGAGACGTTTACGTAAGTTATCGCAGGTACACGGCGAGTCCAGTGTATGTACACTCTCTTCAAATACAATGACAGCAACGTGTCATACATCGTCAGGCACGAAAACTCATATCTAACATGATTCAACACTGTGACAAGGAGAAAGATAGAGAAATTAAAATACCTTTGTGATTCCGCAGTAGATACTGCAGATGTACTGTATAGGATTGTACCTATAGCACTTTAATCCGCTAGGTACACTGAATCAAAGTTAGTAGAACAATTCTTGATCTTTCATTTCCGTGCCATGTTTTATACAACGCGTATCATTCGTATCAATGTTGGAGGGGGAATTATTTTATATAATGTTTATCAAGCTTCTAATTACGGATGAAATGGATATGACAATTTAATGCAGAATGATGGATTAGTTAATACTGGCAGCTTATTCTGTTTCCTACTAGCACTCTCCCTGCAAGTACATTCAGAATGCAACATATGATAATTAAGGCATAACAATAATACCTGTCTTAAAATGAATATTTCGATTTTCATTACAATATAGGGAAATTAAATCAGAGTTGAAAATTTAAGTGCCATGGCCTGGGCTTGAACCATGCAAATTATGCATTGTGTTCATATACATTACCATTTGAGCTACCATGGTTTAACAACAGTAAGCCCATAAAATCCTCTGCTCAATTTTAAATATCCCCAGTACAGTCCTCCACAGGAGAGATAGTCTTCCAGGCGTGAGAAGCAGGGGGTTTGGCAAAGGTTCCCACACCCTCCATGGACAGGTTTATGGCACCCCATGTCAGTTGAGTCCAGAGGTTCTACTCCCATTAGTCCTGGAACCGTAGAAGCAAGACCCGGGTCTCTGTCAATCAGGGAGTACCCGAGCTGTCCTAAAGGGGGCCCGGCGTCCTCCTTGGGGCTTTTCATAGGGCAAAACCTGGGTTACTAACAAGCCCACCCCCATCTGGTCCGAGGACACAAGACGGGATGGAAGTGGATACGCCACTTACGCACGCCAACTCCAAAATGGGAAGGCTACCGATATGACCTGGTTGGGGCCGCCTGGTGATCTAGCACACCTTCTACTAGCTATGCTGGCTAGTACGCGGGAATATTAATGGCTTCCCTCAACCCCGTCCGGAGACGTACCCGATCTCCCACGGGTATCGGGAATCACTGCTCCCTCGATTCCAACCCAATCCGAACAACTCCCTATCATGGAGGGGCTCGAATGTTCGGCCCGAGGTTCCTCTAGTAACGTCATAGGTACCACGAGTGCTAGGAGTCCGCAGCCGCAGCACCACGGCAGCTGAAGGGGACGGATCACCTCCCCTACGGGGGCGCCATGTCAGTACAGTTACAGACCATTCAAAAACATTCTGACGGGTTCTACTTTTGTGAATGAATCTTTTAGGTTTTTGTGTACAGCGGAATAGGGCACATGTTTCTTTAACGGTCTGCTCCTTGTGTAGCAGCGTTCCTTGCTACACACATTCGCTGTCCTTGTCCCACTGTGTAAGGCAGGCCATACCTTTCAGGGAACTTCTTTGCGTTGCTGGACAGTAAATCCTGAAGGTGATATCAAATATTGAGGTCGTTCCTGTATATCTCAACTTTCGACTTACACACGCCTACTGAAAAGGAGAAATTGTCAAAACTCATTATAATATTACTTCAACAGTTAGTCGATTTCTACTTGGGTTCATAGGTGGAGACAAGGAGAAAAGAGAAAATGCCGTGCTTGGAGTACAATATATTCCATTGAATATGATAGATATAAAGGGTTGAGATATAAAGGGCATTTACCATTCACTGACTGATCATCAAGTGATGAGTTTAGGCCACTAATACTTGTAGGAACAAATTAGTGGCATATTGTTTTAATTTAAAAAGTACTTATGCTGAAAGAAGTAATTAAAAAGATTAATTTGCCGATTATAAGTGTATATTGTTGTTAGGCAAAATGCAGGTACGGCAGAAAACCATAGAAGTAAAACTTCAATCATTGGGATTCAAATAAATATATTAATTTGTATATTGCGACAAAAAGAGAAAAACCTCCAGCATATGGCATGTAGATATTGAAGGGAATGAGGCTTACGAAATGCAAAGTTAAATTAGCAAACGATGCTTTGTAAATAGGTCAGAGATGAATAACATCCTGAAATAGTTTAGGAAAACAACCGAATTGAGATATTTTATTAGAAGCAACTACTGCTAGGAAAAGTTATGGTGAATGAGAAACATTTGGGAGAATAAATGTTTGCTAGATACTACTACAATAAATGGCCCATATGCCTATAAGGACGAATAAAATAACTTAAAATGTCTTGGTTCGCAAAAATTCCTGTCATTTTTAAAGCATCGCTTTTAATTAATATATTTTACAATAAACTATTGAAATATTACAAAATGTAACTAATGAAATCTTCACCAAAGTAAAGTAATTCTGGACAATTTAATTCTTTTCGTTTACTTAACGATCTACAACCTATCATGGTATTTAGAAAAAGTAGGAAATTAAATGCTTTGAAACGAAACGATGGGGAATTTAATGGCCTCGCTAGATTTTCTCGAGCCAGCGTTCATTTAAATCAGCTACAATTCTATCGGCCACTATTTTTCCGCAAGTTAGCTTACAGCAAGGGATTCTGAATTGAAGCGAGAAACGAACTCCAACATAGGGAGTTCACAAACAACACACTGCGTTAGCTCATTTGGCGATGATAAAATGGTACAGGATATAACAAATGGCTGCCGATCATCTGATTAGTAACTCCTCTGTCAAAGCACACGCTGTTCATTTGCTTCAGATAGTACATCTGCTGTGGAACGTTAACGAAAGCATTGTTCTGTATTCCCAATTTGAACATCTCATTCAATTTCGAGCATAAATTGAAGCCATGTACTCGGTAGTGATTCTGAATTCGAGGACTGTGATGCTGTCGATATTACAGAAGACGACTAAATTTCAGAGTCTGTTAGACAAACTTCATTTAATCACGCATGGTGCAAGGCACATTTTGCAATACAATCGCTGAATATGGAAATAATCCAGTAGATGATTTTGTATTCAGTGATGATTTATGTTTGAAACACGACTGCGAAATTATTTAGGAAATAAAATAATAATTTCTCTCTTCTCTATGGCACTATTTTCAGAATATCAAACAAGTCACCCAAATAGGACGACTCATAATCCATATATAAGCACTTTTGTATTTTTTCAGCATATTACAATGGAAAAATAGTGTCCAGAGCTTTAGGAGCGATTATGTATGGTATATTGAATGAAACATTTAGTAATATTTTATTCTTTGAGCACTAGATTCTCCGTAAAAGATTAATTTGTGTGAGAAGTTCATAAAAATTTGTACTGTGACTCCATTTTACATAAACATGCAAACAGTGCTAAAATAACTCAAAATAAACTCAATGAAGTTTTCTTCTGCATTTTTTTGGTGTAAAATCGAATGGTTTCATACAGCTTATAATCTATGTTTCGACACAATTGTAAAATGTTGTGTAGTACATATGAAGGTTAACACCAAATACTATGCACAGCTTTTCGTCTCAAATCGTATAGGTTTCTTTAGCACATTAATTCCACTTGACTATAGCCATATGCAAGATTCTGTGGTGACAATTATTTATAAAATTTTCATTAATAATTTTAATTGGTGGTGTTCTGTGATTTTTCTTTACGATAAAATCTCATGAATTTCGAGCAAATTTTCAGAAGAATTAATGAGTATTGGCATTGTTGAAATGAGAACTAACAGGTAATTAGAGTAACACAACTGTTAAAACCACTTTTTTTCCAAATTAAATATATTATTTGAAATCAGCAGATAGTAGGTAACATGAATAAAATCAAATATCACAACATCAGACATCGCCAAACTGCAGCATACTACAACTTGTGATATTTTCGCCTTTCGTACTTGTTCTTTTTGTCTGTCACAACTAAGTTATATGTAGAGAAAAATCGCTCACTGCCAGCGTTTGACATCGGCAACCAAAGACCTTGAAGGGACTTTTCACAGAAATTACGGTAAAAATCAGCTTTTACCTTCAATGCCCAGATTGATGTTACTACATATAATATGTTATCGTTACCACCATAGCTTTGCTGTTCAAAAATGTCACAGAGCTCTTTGTAACAAAGAAGCAAATTAAAATCACAAGGAATACCACTGCTTTTAAATGATTTTAGCTGTCTAAATGCTGTCATTACATTATTTAAATCACCTATACTTGATTTAGTAACTAGCCTAGAAGTTTGAAACAAATGATATAAAGCTTTTGTTGTTATATCATCAGTTTATTTTGCCATAAATGAGTTTAATTTAGACAAAGCCATTCGGCAGCAAACGTTTAGATTTTCTACCGCTTCTCTAACACTGGGGTCCATGATATGATCTACAAGTGCACTTACTCTGTTTCCAAAGTGACCACTCTCTAATATTTCACATTTGGTTCTCAGTGAGTTAATTTGGGATATTGGATCTGTTATAATTAAAAAATTTGCTGCAATAAATGTTGTTGTTGTACATTTACAAAATTGCAGCACCTGACATTGCAAAAATGATCATTTAGCACATTTTGCCTAGGAACTGAAAGCTTTTCTTTTAGAAAAGAAGTCAACAATCACATCAAAATAGTTGGCAATTTAACCTACTGAATTAAACCAGCTGGACCAGCGTGCCAGTACAGGCAGTGGGGACACTTAGCTTCTAAATATGGTTGGTTTTCAGTGAAGTATTTTTTTATTCGTTTTTTAACTTTGGGGCATTCCGGAACATATCCTTAAGTCCTGAGGAGCAATATTGTGACCTTGTGGGTCCGTAGAATTAAAAGGCGGAGTCGTCGATATTCCAAATGTTCCTTATTTCCGTAGAAATACACTTATAGATTACAGCAGCAGTACGTTACGTACACAGTCTACCGAGTTCGATGACAATAACAATTAGCTCTCGTTACAGATCATTTGTTCACAGCTGATTACTGTTTACTCACAACTCTCTGCTGTTTTCTGCTTACCTCTCCCGGGACTTTTTTACAACTTCCAACAACTCTTGACGAGGCGTCGCCTCTTTAAATACCTCACTGATAAATTTCTGGATTATTCGAAAATAAACCAGAACCCGAACATTCTCTATCGGTCAAGAAGTAACTAAAAATTTCCTTTTATCTCAGTTTGTATATTTGTTTCGGCAGACCTTTATCTGCATGTTATCTTTGTGTGTCGGCTGTTGGTTTTCTCACTGACCGCCTATAAGTTACTTTTGTGTAAAAAACAAGCCGCACGATCATAGATACGGGTTCGCGGCAATATTCTTACGTTAATGTAATGTCTGAGAGTAGCTTCTAAGAAGTTAAATATCTTCTCAGTATAATATGAGCCTTTTTTTGCTGAGGACGGTGTGCTGTCCAATAAATAACATTTCCAGTTAGCATACGACAAAAATTCTCAGTATCACAGACCAGCTGGATGCAGTGGTGTCAGTCTGTTTTTGCAATGCTTAGTTGTTATTTCAGTGCGAATGATGATGTCACTGTATTGACTTTGTTAAGTGTTACATTTCATCTTGCTTTCGTTGAATTTGTGAACATTTTTCTCACGACCTCTAGCTTCATACTATGAAGACATGAGTCTTAAATTACAGTTATATTTATGTAATTTGTAACAAATGTAACTTTTTCTTTGCAGACTACAAATAATAGAAATTTTATTTATCGCTAAAAAATATTATTCTCCAGAAACGGAAAACTTCGCGAAAAATCGTTAAAAAGAAAACTTCTTGCCTCTGCCTATAACTCAGGTTAATTTGGGCTTTGATTAAATAAAATGTATTCACAAATAATAAGTGGCTGCGTAAGAAAGCTAACTAACGGAGTGCTCGAAAATTGGGCTTTGTTAAGTACTTTGATTTAATAGCAACTGGATAGAAGTTGCTAAAATGTAAATGAAACTTTATCGAGTTAAATCTGTTGCCTTTATTTAATGTTGAGATCTTAGAAAATGATATTTTGAACCACACCTTGGTATTAATTAAATGCTCAATCAAGTACAGGTGACGTAATGTGCTTTACAGAACTTATCTTGAGGATACTTCATGGGTGCTAGTCAAAAGTGAAGACCCGGAATAGGACCGACTTAGAAGTCGACACTCCATAAGAGGAAATCCGACCACCGACCCTTAGCACAAAGCAACTGAGTTACCTCGTGCTCTGTGAAATCTGTGGCTTTTAGAATAAAAATACAACAAGAATTAGTCCAGTCTTCAAAGAAACCTCTAAATGAATATAATATTAGGTATAATCAGTGTTTTCCTTCTCCCAACTTTTACGCCCTGTAATACCTTAAATAAAAGTCCCTATCAAGAAGGTTATTCCAAACGAAACTGGAACTTTGGTCCCTTCGAATCAAGTGGTAGATGCCCTAGCCGCACATCACCAAGAATCATTTCACCGTATTGACTCAGGTCTCTCCAGGACGTTAATGTCTCAATTGGCCTAGCCTGCGTCTTAAAAAATAAAGCGCTAAGTAATTCAAAACTTGGCTTCTGCAGTACACTCACACATATAAGTAAAAATGGAAATTTGTTGCCATCTAGAATGAATTTGACTTATGGGTGCTTTGTGCAATTCTAACTTTGATCTGTGTTTGTGAAAATAACTCGAGTCCTTGTCACGACCACTAATACTGGAGCAGGGACTCCTATCTGCTAAAACAGACATAGGTCTGAGAGCTTAAGCAGTTAATTGTTTCATTTTTAATATTCTGTACCAGTGCAATGCTGGTACATAAAATTAAAACAATAATGCCCGGGCCTTAAAGTACTTACAGCATAGTAAGTCGCCATTAAGGAAGTTGCCTCATGTGTTTATGACAACTCCTAGTGGTTTACCGGGGAAAACGCGAGTCAGTTAGAGAATTTAACGTCATGTCGGCATGTTGGCCACAGTAGCTCAAATGGTTCGAGCGGCTGGACGGATACCAGAAGATCCGTGTTTCAAATCCCGGCTATGGCATTGAACTTTTCAGTCTGGCTCTACCCTTTCATAGTGTGTCCTACACACGGCTAGTGTGAAAGAGCAATTAATTTCCATTAATTGTACCTAATAGTTTTTCGAACTATAAAGCCCGGGCCTTAAAGTACTTACAGCATAGTAAGTCGCCATTAAGGCAGTTGTCTAATGTGTTTTTGAGAACTCCTGGGGGTTTACCGGGAGTAACACGAGTCAGTCGGAGAATTTATTGTCATATCGCCAAGTTGGCCATAGTAGCTCAAGGGTTAGGGCGGCTGGGCGGAAACCAGAAGATCCGGGGTTCCAATCCCGGCTATGGCACTGAATTTTTCAGTCTGGCTCTACCCTTTCATAGTGCGTCCTACACACGGCTAGTGTGAAAGAACAATTAATCTCTATTAATGCTTTTTTGCTTACGTAAAATAGCTATAGAAGCCATTGTGCTCTATGAAAACCGTGATAACATGTTTGCCTTATTTCTGTCTTGCTTACATCGTTCTCTTTCTGTCTTTACTTTTTTCCCTCTTTCTTTCGAGACGTTAGCACTCGCTTTTACTTAGACACTGATTTTGCATGAAAGGGAAATGAAATTCCGGGAAAATAAATTGTCAAGTCATAAGCTTGGGGTACCAGCAAAATAGATGTAATTTTTGTCTGAGGGAAATCTGGGGAGTACCTCAATCTTGGGAAGGGTCCCGCCGTGACCTTAGCTGGAGACTCCCGTCCTACCAAAATTGTATCTCCTTGCATGTGTGCGTATGGTTTATGTTTGAAAGAGAGAACAATATAAATAAAAAACCAATATAAATTAAGTAATGACTATATATTTAAGTTACGCAAATTATGCAGGTGCAGCTTTAAGACGTTATGAGATTCCTCTTAACTTAATTATGCCTTTGAAAGCAATAACGCTTGCTTAATTTGCATTAAATGGTTGAAATGAAGTGTCAAACATAACCACTGTGGGATTATAAAATACTAAAGGCTATGTATTACCTTCACGAAAATACTGAGTACCTTGAACCAGGTGTGAAAGCTACTGTTATTCTTCCTTTCCATCCCTTTCCCTTCCGTGCGTCCTTCTTCCCGCCCACCCGCCCCTCCTCCCTCCCTCCCTCCTCCCTCTAACCCTTCCTCCCCTCCCTCCGCATCAATCCCTCCCTTCCACCCCTCCCTTCCCTCCCAACCCGCCCACCACTCCCTCCCACCGTTCCCTTCCTTCCTGCTTTCTATCTTCCTTTTTTTTTTCTTTCTTTCTTTCTTTCTTTCTTTCTTTCTTTCTTTCTTTCTTTCTTTCTTTCTTTCTTTCTTTCTTTCTTTCTTTCTTTCTTTCTTTCTTTCTTTCTTTCTTTCTTTCTTTCTTTCTTTCTTTCTTTCTTTCTTTCTTTCTTTCTTTCTTTCTTTCTTTCTTTCTTTCTTTCTTTCTTTCTGCCTTTCTTTCTTTCTTTCTTTCTTTGTTTGTTTCTGTCTTTCTTTCCTTCTTTCTTTCTTTCCTTCTTTCTTTCATTCATTCCTTCTTTCTTTCTTTCTTTCTTTGTGTGTGTATGTGTGTGCAATAAAGTGTTAAATGAATATAAAGTTACTTCACCTCTACTGAGTTTTGTTTGATTTTAAATAATTACATTTAGGAAGACAAAAGTAGCTTAAAGTTTACATATGTGAAGTCCTAAATATTTATTGAAGTAAATCTGATAAAAGAAACGTTTATTTTATTGTTGCACTTTTCCGAGTTTAACTTTTCGCTTATAGGTAATCTAATGCATGTTCACTTGATATATTAACAACTACGTACTCTATATTTTGTACGCCATACATTAATTAATTTCTAAATAAACATTTACCATTTACTTGAAGTGGATAGAAACATTTGTTTTTCGTGAGTGTAATGAGTGTAATAAAGACTTAAAGAGCTACGCGTGAATTAGTAATTAACATAGTAAGTCCAGTAAAGTTTATTCAGGCCGCTCAGTTATAAAAAGAGATACTGTGATTTATTGGACATTTTATTACATACTGCACCATGTGAGTAATTTAGCATGATCAAATGTAGGTAAGGTCCTATGATTGTTACTCTACCTCTCCTTCTCCTATTAAACTCGAAATAGACCATGGTTTTATAAGAAATAAGATGCACAATTATCCTTTTATTAATAAGCTAAACCAAAATATCAGAGCACCAAAAGTTTCCCTACAACTATCTCCCCTAATCTTTTTAACATATAGAAAGAATACAAAGAAAGGTTTATCAAACAGAATAATATTTTTTCACGTATCACCGTTCACCTAAGTTCTATAAAATATGTAATGAACTTATTGAGGGTTTATAATAATTGTGTAAGACGTAAATGTTAATATAAAGGCCTGTCCTGAAAGGCTCAATGCATTAAATTAAGAACTGTCGAATACTATTGTGCCGACCGCTCACTACTTTGCCGGCCGGGCTCTCAAGGAGGGTGTAACCGTGTTACATTTTTAGGCTCTTGCTGGCGCTGAGGTGCTTGACCAGAGCTTTGCTCATAAGTAGCTATGTACCCTGAAGTGAGTTCGACGTAAGCGGGCTCCGGCGGCACGTGGTGAGCGGTCCTTTCTGCCATGGTATAATTTTCTATCAATGTACTACTTGTTTCTGGTCTGGCGCCTGTGCTCATAACTTTCTACTGTTGGGAATCTAATATCCGAGAGACTGAACTCCTGGTTGAGGATGGGATAAAGAGATATATTTATATAAGCCTGTATGTCATGATAGCGTAAAATAAATAATTCTTAGAACAGATCCACAAATTTTTAGTTAGGCATTTCTGCAAGGGGCAACCCTTCACCTAGTGTTTGGTGTTGCCGCATACCTTCATAATTTTCTCCATCGGTACCTCGTTATCTACCTGTTTCCCTGTTCAACAGCTTAAGTTTGCACCTTTACCTCTGATGAGGATCGGCGCACTATCATTGTTGAAATGCGAAAAATGTTGAAGAAAATGAGCTGAAGGAAGTGATCATGAGGTTTTAAATGTACCTGATAAAGAATTTTTCAACAAAGTTTCAAAAACTCATTAGAATTCCAAATTCCTTCCACTTTTGGTTTGCCATTCTTCCTAGTTAAAAGGAAAGGCGTGGAATTTTGAGTCATTACATAGAATTTGGAAAGCTTTGTCTCTTACTGATTGGATCTCTATCTGTGAAACGTGTACGGTTTTAACATAAACGCTTGTTTATATTGTGACTTTGTGGGTTCGTAGAATTAAAAGGCCGAGTTGCAGAAATTAAAAATATCCTTTTTTCCGTAGAGATACACTGTTCAGTTCTCAGGTAACAACATTACATCACATATTAACACAATCTTCCAAGGTCGATGGCAATAACAAATCGTGACAACTGATTACATTAGTTCTCGTTACAACAAAACTCTTGTTACACAACTCCTCCTCTTTGCGAGCCGCCACGTCCTTAAATATATAATTCCTAAATCTAGATGGTTCTAATATCTATCAGTCCAGAAATTTCCATTCATTCTATCACATTCTAGAAGCGCAACTCAATCTATGTCGGCGAGTCCTCAGTTATCTTGCTTGCGGGCATTTGTTTACAATAGCCGCGCTATAATTAACTGCTTAGCAAGGCTCATTATTCCATGAAACTTTATCCGCCGACTGTTTTCTTATTTGTGCCGAAACTTTTATGCTTTTTTTAATTTAAGTCCTCCAAAGTTAAGTCATATCGGACGATAGTCAGTGGGCTTGGGAACTAACTTGCTGGGCGTTTTAGGGGACGACCCAGTGGCCGTGGTTTAGGCACTGCGGTTTGTTGCCCAAATCGGTATTCATAAACGGGTTTAACTAGCATTTTATATCTGCTAATTTTATAGATTTTATGTTGTCTTGGGATGGGTTTTTATGTACTTTTAATAGTTGAGTGATTTTATTTTTATTTTACATTTTAGCTTAATTTGTGTAGCTTTTAGTTTTTAGTGTTGACTTCGGGCCCAAATGACCTTGTTGTCGACGGGCCCTAAAACACCACACACTCACTCACTCACTGGAATAGGTGAAATGATGCTCAAATGAGCCCAGGATCCATGTGTTTCAGGATTCACCAACTGTGACATCAATCAAGTGAAGTGTAACCATGTAGTGAATATGTCAGGTAAGAAGTGCGGAAAGAACGTGTTTTGTGCTTTACCACCACTTAAGTACAAAGCACAGCATACTCAGGTAGGCCTTGGCTTAAAATAGCTTAGCTCACATACCACACATTTCTGAGTTGTCTAGCAGAGAAATGATAGTAAGAAGAGAATTAATGGCTTACGTCACGAAGAAGTCACTTGACTTATACTGCCCTAAATAAATGAATAAAAGAGTGAATGACTGAATGAGTGAATGACTGAATGAGTAAAAGACTGAATGAGTAAAAGACTGAATGAGTGAATGACTGAATGAGTGAATGACTGAATGAGTAAATGACTGAATGAGTAAATGACTGAATGATTGATACTGAATGACTGCAACTAAATAATATTTAGTAAAGGAATTTTGGGAAGAATCTTCCAGGACGGTGCTGCGGGTGCCTCCAAATATGAGTCTCACATGTTACCGCGAATCCATCTTGATGTTTATTCTGCTAATGTAAGTTAAGTGCCTTCAATCCTATTTGAAAGGCATTCATTCGTCAGTGGAATTAATTTTAATTCAGCAGCTATAAGTGAATGATTCTACCAATGATGTACAAATCAAAGTTTTAGGTATCCGTTATCCCATCACTGACATGTGGCTACAAAATTCGTCGCTAATTTTAAATTCCTCAGTAAGTGGTTTCACAATTGATATGCGTCTTACAGACGTGTAATTTTATTCGATTTTATTGTGGTTGTTTTACGCGTGCCATATTTGAGGTCAGGAACACATCACTGCAACTTTAATTCCTTCATATTTGGACTACCTTTTCTTTCCTAAAACAGTTTAATGCTTATGAAATGTTGCTCATCTTACTGGTGCAAAAAAATGACATATTCCGGCACACTTATAACAAGATTTATCTTCGACATATATATTTATTTTCACAGTCGGATAATTCGGCAGTGGGAGATGGAACAATTAGGGTATATCTGCGAAACTAAGAAATGAAAGTAATTCTACCAGCAAGAATCATTTATCTTTTCATTTTACTTTATAATTTCATCCCCACTAACCAAATCATTTAAGTATTGTCTTAAAAATGCTGTAAGTTTCAACAATGTACCTAATGTTCGCTTTGAGATAAGGAACAACAACATATGAGTTCCGCGTCTTGAACTAAGGCAAATCCTTCATCTACGAGGGCTGTTCAATAAAGAATGATCACATTCTTTATTTGACAACGTAACTTTACTGATCCTCATAATGTTGATGATTCTTCTCAAAATAGTCTCCCCCGAACGCAATGCACTTATCCCAGCATTTCTGCCAGTCTTCAAAGACATACTGGAAACCATTTTTGAGAGATCCTTCAAAATTGCCCCCGCAGCCGTCACCACTGCTCCTGATGATGGATAATGCCTCCCACGAAGGCGTTTCTTTAAGTTAGGGAATAGAAAAAAGTCACATGGGGCTAAATCCGGACTATAGGAAAGGTGAGGGATGCACTTCACGTTGATTTTTGTAAGATATCCAGCAACAAGTTTGGCAATATGTGGCCGCGCATTATCGTGGTGCAGAATCCAGCCTGCTGCACGGAAATGTGTTCTTTTGCGCCTGCTAGAGACTTGCAATATTTCAGGACATCCCTGTTGTATTGCCCAGTTACTGATGTGTGTTCAGGTACAACATACTGATAAACAATTTCATGAATATCAAAGAATGAGATGACCATAACGTTCCCAGCAGAAGCAACCACTTTTGGTTTTTTAAGAGTTGGTGATGAAGGAGATTTCCACACTGAGCTTTACTGCTTGCTCTCAGGATCAAAATGATGTAGCCAAGTTTCATCGGCAGTGATTAAGTTTAAAGGAAACTCCGGATCTTCCTCTAACATCAACTTTAACTGCATGTTACCTCCATTGCAGCGATATGCGATACTGAACATATCTGGGCTTACCTGGTTCTGACAGGCGGGAACTAGGAGTACCAACAATGAAACTACTACGGCGTGTTTGTTCTACATTAAGCTAACAGTATATAATAAGATTGAATTTTTGTGCGAAAAATTAAGACAGTTCATTCTTTAATGAACAGTCCTCGTACTATGAGCGTTTCTGCAATTCCGTTTACAGATTACGTAGTACAGTGAGACAAAAAAAAAGAAGTAACGAAACGCACGCCGACTAATTGAAATTTGTTGTTTAGTCTCTTTATAACTTTCAAAGTTGTTAATTATTGGCGACCACTGCGGTGGGTCAGCATTCATGTTGACTCGAATCCACATTATACTTTTCGCAGTTTACGGTCTTTCTATAAGTAAAAGAAATTTTAAATCTGATACGTTAAATTCATATGACTTTTCCTGTTCACCATAATTTATTTGTGTATACCTGGTACAAACAATTCTTAAGTTTGATCTTTTTTAATTTACGGATGCTCTTCATCTCGGTTGTCAACGTACCATTCTATACTGAGTGAGAAGACCATATAATTTTGCTCAGGTGTCTTTTCATTAGGCTTGAGGTTCTTTTACGTGCCATAAATTTACGACACGCAACCATCGATTTTACTTCCCTTTTTAAGGATTTTTACGCTTAAAAGAATTCGTCGTTCTCAACTGGGTTTGAACCTGCGGTCTCGAGAACTTGTTATACCTAGACCACGAAGGACACGTGAAAACCTAACTGGCGAAGTTTGGAAACGTACAGGTAAAATGTTCAGGGACTTTCAAAAATACAAATACATATGAGTGACGTTAAATTAAAAACGTGTACTGCATAATGAGTCCCTCGGGGATCTGTTTCGCACGCCACTGCTCAAGCGAAGGAAACCAGTACAACCAACCACAGCATTTCTATTCTCTCACCCCCATTACATCTATTATGATACGCTTACGAATATCTCCCAAGAGGTGGGCGTTGAGGAAAATGGTAAGGTGTAGGGAAAGGAAGATCTTTCTTCTTATTTTAGAAGGAAATGACTTTCCACACCTGTTTTCTTAAAGGACCTAAATCTTTTAAGAATCCGGTTTCCTTTTCATAGGAAAGTTTTCTTACACGGAGCATACGTTAAGTTCTAGATAGTGTGTTTTTGTTAACATAAATTTATGGTGTACGAGTGAACAAGTTTTCTTGTAACCTCCAGGCTGCTTATACATATTTAGTGAGTCGATAAATGGTAGTCCGGAAGAGGTGAGCAAATACACATTACAGCTACGCGGTTTCAATTGGAATTCTATCTTTCCAAAGTTCTGTAAACACAATTCGATGAGCGTTGGTTAAACGTACTTCTGAAAAATTATCCAACTATCCAAGCACTCGAGATGCTAGTTCTAATTTTTTCGCAAAATACCGGCAGTGCACAGTAGAAGTATTGTATTCCTTAAATTCCAAAACCAGATTGCACCAAAAATATGTCTTCTGAATTCCAGATATTCTAATGTATTATATTTACATAGCTTTCTCTACTCTAAGCTATTTTTAGTATTTTTAAAAGCGTATGTTTCTGACTATTTCAGTTAAATAAAGATGAAATTTTATAGAAATAGCTACATTATACATAGCGTAATAGACCGCGTTTCAAATGTCCCGCACATGTTCCGCTATAAGTAATTAGAAGGAGATTATTGTCGCGGCAACGGGCATAAGAGTTTCGTTGCAAATAGATAACAGACGGCGGATAGTGTTTCACGGTAATTAAGAGCTTGCATAAGCAGTTAACGATAGCGCGGCTAGTGTACACAAAGAGCCGGCAAATAAAGATAGCTGAGGTAAGGGACTTGCCGGCATAGATTAAGTTACACTTGTGGAAAGTGATGCCGTATTTATCAGCCGTATGATTGAATACGATTTTAACAATGAATAAAATGATAATTAAATTATGATGAGGAAGTAAGGTGAAAGAATTTAAGATAATGAATAGTACAGATGGATAAGTTCATGAAACGAAGCAACAGCATTTAGATTCAATTACTAGAATGCGAATAAGTATTTTAACCCAGAGCTATATACTAAAGTTGCTGGTCTATATGGATGAAATGTTCCGTCGAAAGGCTGTGGTCACGGGAGGGTCGCTACCTGGGTCATTAGTACACCGGTCCAAACCTGGCCCAAACCAGTATTTCGGGGAAATGTCCGCTTGGTTGTAGCTCGCTAACTAGAGTTTTTCAGAGAAATCCAGCTGGAGGCGAGACTATATCGGTTTTGGTAAGGAATATTAGGTTTTAGCGTCGGTCTTCTAGTCTGAGACGTGATACAGTGTAGACGTGTTTTGCCTGCCGGGGACACAAACGTTGGATTGCGCAGAGAAGTAAAATCAGTAATGAGAATCTTATTAAGTGAACAAGGTCTCCCAGCAGTTAATTAAGCGGCGAAGTATACTTTCAAAACCGTGTTAGTAATTTATTCCATCGTGATAGATTTCAGCAATTCAGTATAGTTTTAACGTGATAGTGGAAATCTAGAGTAATTCGATCTGAACGCGGCGGCAACTCCCGGTGAACTGTAAGCACGAAACGAACTGAATAGTAAAGCTGATAGTATGAACTGTGTTGTTTTTATTTCGTCAACCTATCTCACGCATACCCTGTAGATAGCGTGGTCTCAGCTCTAATGACTAGCCAGGGCAAAGAATAGTCAACTCATAGAGCAATCTACTAGGCGACCAGATCACCGGGATCCAGGCTGCTCAAGTCACATCCAGAGTGGTTGATAACCGAGACAGAGTATCAGAAGACGCAGCGGGGGAGGTAAAAGGCCACAAAAGTGATAGAATATTCGGTTTCTTTATTCTTCTGGAAGAATCTCGAAATTATCAGTGAGGTATTTAAGAAGGCGACGTCGCTGTTTGTTATTGTCATCGTCCTTGGTAGACTGTGTGGTGTATGTGACGTAATGTTGTTACTCTGAGTGTATTTATACGCAAATAAAGAACATTTGGAATATCTGCAACTAGGACTTTTACTTCTACGAACCCAGAAAGTCACATTATGTACAATTAAAACACGCATTTCTAATAGAAACTAACCATTTTTTATATCAGTAATGTGCAACTTGTAAACAATTAGTTGCGTTAACTGCCGTTATGAATACAATTTATATGTAGAAATTAACAGAGCATAACAATATTTTTAAGTGAAAATGACAGAACTGTAAATTGAATGTGAATTCAGAATCGATGTATGTCTTAATTCACATTGGATTCACTCCTTTTGTATAGCGAAGTGTGACACCACTATTTGCACAAGCCATATGGGGCCGTGGCAGGTACTATTTGGTACTGTTATGTGTTCTCCCACGTAACCCCCAGTGGAGGGCCTGCGTGCCTCTGTACATTTCTGATACGTGTCCAATGATACTAGACATGAATTCACAGAGTAATGCTGCACTCTGTGTAGCTACAGTTACATTAGGGCAAACACATATAAACAGGCCTTTCGTTCCAGAAAATTTATTCATGAAGAATAATTGAAATTAATATTTTTGTTACTTTTCTACATATTCTTTCACCTTTCTATGTATTTTTTCCAACGGACAGGCAGTTTTTTAATGTCAGTTTTAAAGAAAGTAAGAAGACGTGCGCACGAAGTCTTTCACCTCCCCATTGCTTGTGAAACGATGTCCTCCAAGAGTTTCTTTGAGTGCATCAAACATGCAGAAGTCACATAGTGAGAGGTCTGGGCTGTAGGGTAGATGTGGAAGGGCAGTCCAGTGCATTTCGGCCAGTTTTTGTTGGTTTGCTGTTGCGGTGTGTGACCTGGAATTATCGTGCAGAATCAACACGTTTCTGATAGGGCTGCTGCGACGTTTTAAAGCAACTCGAACTTGACTGAGAATCACAGTAGTAGGCAACATTAATGATCTGTCGTCGATGTCCCTGTTGGTCGAGGAAATCCATGAGAAGGGCACCTTTCGAGTCCCATAACACTGTGACCAAATTTCCGTCCTTCATAAAACTCATAGCACCAATATTTAACTCTGAACAATGAAAGGGTTGTTTCCCCAAAGTGTGGGAGTAACCGACGGCGAATTTCAGCTGTACCGACATTGACAAGAAATTTGATTATTACTCGTTGCGCAACAGCTGGTGTCACCTCTCTCTCAGACATCTCGCCAGTAACTGAGGGACAGAGCCAAACGAGTTCCCAAGGCCACTGTCCCCTTCCAGGGATCTCACTGCTAGTGCTGTAAAAGCCTCGAACCAATACGGCGCTCTATGCGTGCGCAATAGACAATGGCCTGTTAATTTTTGATTACCACTCGTACATATCCCTGCATTTCTCTTTAAAAATTTATGGTATAATTCTTATACCTAAAGTACATGGTAAAAGAATTGAAGTTTCCTTTGAGTTATATCATTAATATTTGAGAAGTCCTTGAAGTTTAGAGAGCACAAAAATATTACGAATGATAACAAAAGTACCTTTCACAGCACCAGCTGACTTACTACAGATCGAACTAAAGATGCACAGAGTAGAAGATTTCATTAATAAACTAGCTTACGACCTCTTATAAGAACCCACAAAGCACCACAACCCTCTAATAACAAGCTTAGGAAACTGCACAAGACATACATGCACTAGCACTATCTCTATTCGAGAGAACACTCACTGAGCGTGACGACGACGTACAGAACTTTCTAGACTACCTGATCAGAAATGACTGACACAGACAGGCTGTTACTCCCAACACTCCGATCACTAATCTATTTCTTGTACTGAGTTTTCGAGAACGCTGCCACCACAGAGCCCTTAAACCTTTGACAACATTCATGGCGCCCGAGTGAGTCCCACCAGTGTCCAACAGGAGCAGTGACAGCGGGCGACGGCAGACGGAGTATGACTCTCCGAAGACATAGCCAGGACAAGGAACACGACGATAGCGAACGGCCACGCCGGAACAGAGGACGACCAAACTCATTGTTTGCAGTAAAATACTCCCTACTAACAATTGACAAGCCTAGGAAACTAGGGCATTAGTACAATTATGAAGAATAGTAACCATAATACCTTTAATATATGACTAACAGGTCATCCAGGTCATCTAGTATCACAATATACTTACGCATAAATAATACTTATAAGTAGAATGAATAGTAAGCACAATATTTTTAATTCATGACTAACAGGTCATCCAGGCCTGAGATCCAGATTCACTATATATTTACGCATAATTAACACTTGGTGGTGCCCGAGTCTCATGGTGACCACACAGAAGCAACGTTCACGCGCTCGCATGTAACGCATGCCAGCTTAGTAGCTTCCATATAAAGTCTGTTTAGTTAACTCGTGTGCACGTCGGCCGACTCCTTTGACGAGACCTTATAATCGTTTTACAACACCGGCCCTCCTTGTCCCAGACCGTTCTGCAAGGTCGCCACCTTTCTCAATACGGCATGAGTATTGTACGATATTTCGTCTAAATACATTATCTTATGTCCATATTTGGGAAACTTCCCTACTTTTGACAAATATATATCGCCAAGACACAATTCTACTGGTTTCCACAAAAACACTCATTCAAAGTGCGGTATTTGAAACCGTGCTGCTTTAGGAGGCTGCGCAAAGTGCAGTGCCCATAAGAAAAGTCACACATTTCTTGCAAGTGTGCAACAAATTTGTTTAAGGTGGGCGCTCTCCCCTTTGAATAAAATCTATAAATTCTTCGACGAATTAAATCACATGTGAAATTACCTAATCTAGAGAACCGTTTACTTTTGTTTTCACATTTGATCGGCACCTTTGATATTCCTTTCGTCACAATATTTCTTACTGTATTTCTGTGAATACACAGAGTTTATCATGAGGTACATTGCACGGCCCCTTATCAAGATAATTTGTAAGCACATATTTATATGTGTTCAAAACAAGCGGTTGAATTTACTTAGAAAGAGTTCCCGTTATAACTTTGTTTTTCTGAGGCTCTTCCAGTAACATAACTCGGCCCAGCAACACCTTCCAATTTATTCACACTATTGTCATCACTGTGATAATTTTCACTTGACTAGAAGTTATATAATACTTCATTTTCATTCACCACTGCATTTCCCTACCACGGTCTCCACATCGTGACACACAACGAAATTCTGCACGTAATGAAACAGATCAACTGGAAGTTTGAACTTTGGCAACTGAGACTCCACGTGGAGTAAACAGGCGGCTGTCATTTCAAAGAAATCAGGGTTGCTATTGGTCCTCAGCGACAGTGTTCCATTTCTGAAGCGTGGAGATAGAGTTATGACGGTCATTAGTGGGCGGGTGGGTATTTTATTTTGAGTCCGAACTGCAAATCCGTTGACTAGACAGACTTTACTAACCGGGTTTTTATGCGGGACCCGACTAAGAAGCATGATGATAAATGCACGTATACAAATATAAGATGCATAAAGCTAACACGTGGAGGGCCTTTTAGTGGGTATGCCTGGCCCCCTCAGGGCACAGGGACCCTCACACTGTGGCCATTGCACTTGGAACATCGCCTGTAACTGCGTTTTTTCCCCTCCACGATAAAAAAAGCAGACCACATCATCAGCTTGATTTTTTTTTAAGAATCTCGCCTCATTAGCTGGTACTTAACGAACAATATAGCATTGTATTAATGGATATTGTCACGAACCCGATCGCGATAGCGCGGCTTGTGTACACAAAGAGCCTGGAGATAAGGAGTATGCCGGAACAAATAAAACTAGCGCAGATAAATGACAGACGGATAATATATCACGGAGGTAAAGACTTGTCGGCATAGAGTAAGTTACGCTTCTGCAAGGTGATAGAATATTCGGGCTCCTTATTATTCAGTAAATATCTAGAATTATGAATGATATATATATATATATATATATATATATATATATATATATATATATATATATATATAAGAGAGATTGTGACACGCCAGCGGACAGTTGTAAAACAGTCGCGAGTCGTGAGTAAACAGTGAAGAGCTGTGAACAAATGTTGTGTAACGAGAGCTGATTGTTGTTGTCATTGACCTTGGTAGACTGTGTATATGTGATGTAATGTTGTTACGTGATAATTGAACCGTGTATTTATACGGAAATAAAGAACATTTAGAATTTCGGCAAATTGGACTTTAAATTCTACGAACCCACAAAGTCACAATATGCACATATTGTATTCAGTAAATTGTATCAAAAGCATCGCTGCAATGGAGATCCTTGATATGGAATTTCTATATTTAACATTAGGAAATAAAATGAATCAAGTATATTTTATTTGTGTTTTACATCCATATTCTACCCTTTGTCTTAAGCTTAATCAATTTAAACTTTCGATTAACTAAAGAATACAAAGGAAGGTTAGAGTAACAAAAATTAAAGTTATAATTTTATTTTTATTAATGGCGTTACTTAACGTTTAACTTATTTTTTGTTTATGTGAAAAATGTAACTTAACCCCTTAGGTAAAATAGTGAAAAAGCTTATGCCACTAAAAGCATGCCATAGTTTGAACTTATCCCAGCATTATGTTCTGACTTAAGTTAGCTTTATATTTGATGTAAGCAAACTTTTTGCTAGAAATATACAAAACCTGCGTAGCCCATAATGTTGAGATAAAGTTAGCAGATTTCACCACAAAAATCGGTCGTCGGAAGTGAAACACTGTTAATAGGCTGCGAAATCCATTCTTGTTCTTTTAGAATAAAACGTGAGTGTGATTAATTTTAGTTTGCCGCTGGGTCTACTACCTAGCTCGTTTTCGATGAAACAAGTTTGCCGGTTGACTTAGCTTCTCTACCGCCGCGGTTTTTACGTGGATACAAAGTGGTTTAATTATCTGGAGAGCTTAACCTGCTCACACGCCAGGTAGCAGCTGCTGTTTGCTGACCCCTGGGGCACTGCACACGTGGGCGCTCACTTAGAACACAACCACAGGAATGTGATGCTCCTGACGTTTTAACAAGCCAATCGTTAATGCTTCCATTCATTGCAGGCAACTCAAGAACGTTTAAACTAACTAAAATTGTAAGGCTACTGCTTTCAAAGGGAAATTTTGTAAGGCTCTTCAAAAGTTAGGACAATTCTAAATACCTCCGCTTGGTTAAAATGTAGCACGTTAGGAGAAGAGAAAATGTAATGTATATTATTCTTCTGTCATTTTCGACCGAATTAAACTAAAATTTTAGTTCTTTAAAGTTACTTAATATTCATAAATGGTTTTCAAAAAAGCTTGCTTACATATAATTATGTAAAAAACTGAAGCTGCTGACAGTGAAGTAAACTAGGTATTAAGAATAACTAAACACTAATATCACAACTTCACTACATTCTGACCAATTCAATTCAATTCAATTACGAGGGTTCAGTGGAAATACATGTTGTGAGCTCCCCTGAAAACAACAGGTATATTTTGTTAATGTTCGGTGTATATGTGGATGTGTGAGTGCTTTTCTTTTGTGAAGTAAACCATTTTCGAGATATCCTTGCTATATATTTGAATTACTTAATTCTTTTACTTTTTCTTCTCAAAACGGTAGTTATTATTTAAACTTTTTTATTTCTGGGTAATGCAAAGATAAAGCATTTCAAAGCCATGTATCGTGTAGGGATCAGCTGGTTAAGGACTTGACTATTGCAACTATAAATTATCATTCACGTGTAAAACGGTTTCGGAATATTCTTATAATCAAAATGGTTATAAGTATTTATATTTGAAAATACCAAATAGCAATTTCATAAACAATAAAATGTATATCTTGTATTTTGTAGGAACAACCTCTGAAGTTCTCTTCGTTCTGGGTGACTTCTGCATAACTGATACAATTTAAGAGATGCACAAGGTTTACAACACGAAAAATGTAGGTCTCCTTTAAAAAGTACACAATTTACTTCTATTTACTCTACGCTACTTCAAATAAGTAGGACAAGTTTGTATTCCAGGTGTAACATTCTAGCCTATGGTTCAGACAGATCTTCTTGGGGTCTAAATATCCTTATCAAGGCTCCTTTTGGAAGGGAAGTAAAGCGAGCAGTCCCTTGTCCGTAACTCTACGACACACAAAATACCCTTAGTTTTATATCTGAAGCAATGCTGTTTGTTGTACATTACTCCTCCCTAGGATCTACTCGTGACGTTTGTCTCATTGTTGTACTACAATACCTGGAGGTCAGTTTCATGTTGAGAAGTGTTATTGATAGCATTGCCTCTATAGTCTTAATCAGGGCCGTCCATAATGAACTGTGCCCATGGTGCTGCCTGAGTCTCTAGTCAACATTAGTGCCACTAGAGCGCATGCTGTAGTTTAGTTAGTCCAAGGCATAATAGATGGCGCAGTATGTGAATTACCAGAGTGCGGGAATGAATGAGCGAAATATTCTAACGCCTTTTGGTCCAACATATCAGTTTATTTGAAATGGAAATAGAATATCAATTTGCCTTATTGCATTTTTCAAAGGAGATGCAAAACGGAATTGTTACAGCGAAAAAAAAATAAATTGCCCTCCATGTGTTCGAACACGAAGCCACCATCATAATTATAAGTACCTCGAAGTTAACTTAAATGGTATGATGGGGTTATCCAAATTTCTCTTATTTTCTTTACAACTAGATGGTTGTGATACGTGTGTACTGAAATTGAAGTTGGTAGTTCTGTTTTACAGATTACGAAAACTCACATTCTAATGCAAGTTCAAAGTTTGGGCTTTAAGTAAAGCCATGACGTCGATACCAACAAAAGCTGTAATATCATGCAAATGTAGAACCTGTAAGCCGGGTCCATTGTACCGGCACCAGGTATATCAAACAAAAATAAAAAGTCTTAATAATATGATACAATTATTAATGGACACTTCTCATGTCATTACATTTAGACTAATGCGTATTATATCAATAGCAAGCTGATTGAAACCAAACATTCATAAGTAATTCTCATTATCATAAAGAGCTGAATAGAAAAGTATCGGTTTATATTAATTTAGAGCCGATATGAAATTGTAGTAAACGGAGAAATTGTGTCACTCCTTACACAATAATTATTTTATGTTACTTATAACCTATTGAATAGTAAAAGGGTTAAGTACATATGTAATGCTATTATTATTATTAATCTAACACATATTAAAGGTTAACTATTTCTTTTTTGAATTTGAATGTCCACGTGAACATAATTTATCTAAAATAGGTCCTTTCCTGACTTCTCTTTTTAAGGCCCATAAATACCACTGACCAACAAAACTATGGCTGAATGTGGACAGATGTATGAGGTGAAGATAATAACTGAAGAACACTCAGCTGTTTTTCAGAAAGGAAAGGCGTAATGGCGCGAGTAAGATTTGTGAACGCTTTTAATTTGACCTTATTTTCTAACTAGGTCAATAGGAAGACCGTTTGAGCTAAGGCACTTTTGTGGGCACAGATTTAAATGCGACCTATTCTCGTAAGCTATTTCGCAGCGTGTTTTTATCTAATTTTGTGATGGAGCTTCTTACGGTTGAACCAAAATAACAGTTACAACTTATTACCTTAATATGTATTTATTTTCATTTTTCCGGCGCTGAGTAGCACGCAAATACCTGCATAGCCTTCAGCAAACGATGGGACTATTATATGTTTCAAATGGGAAGAGTACGGAAGTCCAGTTAATCAGCTGCCGTATCACACTCAGCGTTGCTAGCTTGTTACCCCAGTCTTATATTTCCCACCCTCTCGCACTCTCATACAACATGCAGGTCTGCTTGGCGCAGAAATTATGATTTGCAATCTTTTACAATGATGCAGTTGCGAAAATCAAAACTGGAAAAAGAATTTTTGCAAATTTTGCATATTTTAAATTACTATAACTACAATTATTGTTTATGAATTACCTGTTTTTCTATTCCGATGGAACTGCCAGTGGCTCATCCCTATCGCTGTTAATGTCACTTCCGTTAAGAGACAATTCGTCATTATCACTGTTTTCACCGTCTGAGTGTTGCAAATTTATGATTATAGGCTCCAAAATCTTGTCACGTGCTATTTCTTTCTTAAAATCTGCGTGCCTCACGCAGTCTTGTTTTGTTACCTTGTCAATTTCTTCGTGAACAAGTCATTGAACGCCCCTTTTTATTTGAGCCCACACCAACTCAATTGGATTATATTGGCGGTGGTAAGGTGGGAGGCGTATTACCTCGTGCCCCGTTTCAATTGCAAGTTGTTCCAGCTGATACACATTTTCCGTGTTTTTAAATGGAAGTACCTATTCCTTGCAATAACTCATACTAGTTGCAGTTTCCGAAAAAAAAATTGAAGAAATGTTACACCTTAAAATTATACTTTGAGCATGACTTCGCAATACCTACCATTTTGACTCGCCACTAAATTCACCGCAAGAAACCATTGCACTATTTAACTCTTACTCTACTGTTGTGTAAAGAACAACGAATGGTATTGATCTGAAATCTCCAGAGTAACTAAACACATCTTGTCCAGCATTCATTCATAAACTCAAGCATGCAGCGTTCAACAGGCTAACAGGAAATGAAGTGTTTGTTCGTTTTCGAATTTAACACCTTGATTTATTCACAATAATTCTTTTAATCACGTAATGTCAGGAATTGAAATTTCAGTTCTGATTAATTAAGGGTATATGTACATACACACCAAACACTTTAAACTCTCTAAAGTAAATCGAGATTATGAACTATTCATAAACAAAGATATAATGCGACCAGAGAGGTTCTGCCACGGCAGCAGGAAATTTAATGTTTCCTCTCGCTCGAATTGGTTTATTCAAAGAATTTCTTTTATCACGTCATCTGAAATATTTGCGTTTATTTTCTGACAAATATACATACATGCATACATGCCAACCAATAATGCTAATAGTGCATTATTTATCTGTATTAGAAAAACTATTTGAGCTAAAAATATGGGGTTTTCATGGCTATGTTATATACATTACTCTGTACCTACCAAATGGATCAATTTCGGCAAAATCTGAATTTTTGTCTTAGCGCGAATAGTGTTTCATACAAATTGATTAGGTTGGCGCTATTCACACACCACTTAGCGGGAATGCAATACGACAACACCGCAGGTCACCTATTGGTTCCTCACCTAGTAGCGCTCAAGGACAAACACCTTCCCATTTGAAACATAGCAAGTTTAAATAATTTAGATAGCGGCCAAAGGTACAAGTGAAATCCTTATTTAATGGTATAACTGTAGTTCTCTTAATTTATATTATTACATCTACTTTTGTAATTTAGACGAAAGCTGAAATGCTCCGCTATTACAGATCTATATGCAGTTTCTCGGTACATACACAGGAATCCATATGTATACACGGAAAACTGTTCGTTAGATCGATATTTGAATCTATTTGGTTCAATCAATTTCCAAATGTTGATTTGCAGCCTACGCTTACACTTTTCTATATCAAGCCATTAAGGCAGTCATTTAAATGGTCGAGTTTTAAAATCTGAGGGATCGAAGCATCATAATTAATAGTTGTAATTAATTATTTACTTTCATTTAATTATACACCCTGTGGTTTGGTAAAACAATCTGCAAGTTATTTCAGCCTATTCTATGCCATGTGTATGCGTTTTCATTTTCGCGTAAGCTATAGTTACAAAACACTGGAATTAAATTCACCAACCTTTTTGTCTTGTTTCAAAGCTATTTACTTGAAAACTAGCACATAGACAATTCTAAATACCTCCGCTTGGTTAAAATGTAGCACGTTAGGAGAAGAGAAAATGTAATGTATATTATTCTTCTGTCATTTTCGACCGAATTAAACTAAAATTTTAGTTCTTTAAAGTTACTTAATATTCATAAATGGTTTTCAAAAAAGCTTGCTTACATATAATTATGTAAAAAACTGAAGCTGCTGACAGTGAAGTAAACTAGGTATTAAGAATAACTAAACACTAATATCACAACTTCACTACATTCTGACCAATTCAATTCAATTCAATTACGAGGGTTCAGTGGAAATACATGTTGTGAGCTCCCCTGAAAACAACAGGTATATTTTGTTAATGTTCGGTGTATATGTGGATGTGTGAGTGCTTTTCTTTTGTGAAGTAAACCATTTTCGAGATATCCTTGCTATATATTTGAATTACTTAATTCTTTTACTTTTTCTTCTCAAAACGGTAGATATTATTTAAACTTTTTTATTTCTGGGTAATGCAAAGATAAAGCATTTCAAAGCCATGTATCGTGTAGGGATCAGCTGGTTAAGGACTTGACTATTGCAACTATAAATTATCATTCACGTCTAAAACGGTTTCGGAATATTCTTATAATCAAAATGGTTATAAGTATTTATATTTGAAAATACCAAATAGCAATTTCATAAACAATAAAATGTATATCTTGTATTTTGTAGGAACAACCTCTGAAGTTCTCTTCGTTCTGGGTGACTTCTGCATAACTGATACAATTTAAGAGATGCACAAGGTTTACAACACGAAAAATGTAGGTCTCCTTTAAAAAGTACACAATTTACTTCTATTTACTCTACGCTACTTCAAATAAGTAGGACAAGTTTGTATTCCAGGTGTAACATTCTAGCCTATGGTTCAGACAGATCTTCTTGGGGTCTAAATATCCTTATCAAGGCTCCTTTTGGAAGGGAAGTAAAGCGAGCAGTCCCTTGTCCGTAACTCTACGACACACAAAATACCCTTAGTTTTATATCTGAAGCAATGCTGTTTGTTGTACATTACTCCTCCCTAGGATCTACTCGTGACGTTTGTCTCATTGTTGTACTACAATACCTGGAGGTCAGTTTCATGTTGAGAAGTGTTATTGATAGCATTGCCTCTATAGTCTTAATCAGGGCCGTCCATAATGAACTGTGCCCATGGTGCTGCCTGAGTCTCTAGTCAACATTAGTGCCACTAGAGCGCATGCTGTAGTTTAGTTAGTCCAAGGCATAATAGATGGCGCAGTATGTGAATTACCAGAGTGCGGGAATGAATGAGCGAAATATTCTAACGCCTTTTGGTCCAACATATCAGTTTATTTGAAATGGAAATAGAATATCAATTTGCCTTATTGCATTTTTCAAAGGAGATGCAAAACGGAATTGTTACAGCGAAAAAAAAAAATAAATTGCCCTCCATGTGTTCGAACACGAAGCCACCATCATAATTATAAGTACCTCGAAGTTAACTAATATGGTATGATGGGGTTATCCAAATTTCTCTTATTTTCTTTACAACTAGATGGTTGTGATACGTGTGTACTGAAATTGAAGTTGGTAGTTCTGTTTTACAGATTACGAAAACTCACATTCTAATGCAAGTTCAAAGTTTGGGCTTTAAGTAAAGCCATGACGTCGATACCAACAAAAGCTGTAATATCATGCAAATGTAGAACCTGTAAGCCGGGTCCATTGTACCGGCACCAGGTATATCAAACAAAAATAAAAAGTCTTAATAATATGATACAATTATTAATGGACACTTCTCATGTCATTACATTTAGACTAATGCGTATTATATCAATAGCAAGCTGATTGAAACCAAACATTCATAAGTAATTCTCATTATCATAAAGAGCTGAATAGAAAAGTATCGGTTTATATTAATTTAGAGCCGATATGAAATTGTAGTAAACGGAGAAATTGTGTCACTCCTTACACAATAATTATTTTATGTTACTTATAACCTATTGAATAGTAAAAGGGTTAAGTACATATGTAATGCTATTATTATTATTAATCTAACACATATTAAAGGTTAACTATTTCTTTTTTGAATTTGAATGTCCACGTGAACATAATTTATCTCAAATAGGTCCTTTCCTGACTTCTCTTTTTAAGGCCCATAAATACCACTGACCAACAAAACTATGGCTGAATGTGGACAGATGTATGAGGTGAAGATAATAACTGAAGAACATTCAGCTGTTTTTCAGAAAGGAAAGGCGTAATGGCGCGAGTAAGATTTGTGAACGCTTTTAATTTGACCTTATTTTCTAACTAGGTCAATAGGAAGACCGTTTGAGCTAAGGCACTTTTGTGGGCACAGATTTAAATGCGACCTATTCTCGTAAGCTATTTCGCAGCGTGTTTTTATCTAATTTTGTGATGGAGCTTCTTACGGTTGAACCAAAATAACAGTTACAACTTATTACCTTAATATGTATTTATTTTCATTTTTCCGGCGCTGAGTAGCACGCAAATACCTGCATAGCCTTCAGCAAACGATGGGACTATTATATGTTTCAAATGGGAAGAGTACGGAAGTCCAGTTAATCAGCTGCCGTATCACACTCAGCGTTGCTAGCTTGTTACCCCAGTCTTATATTTCCCACCCTCTCGCACTCTCATACAACATGCAGGTCTGCTTGGCGCAGAAATTATGATTTGCAATCTTTTACAATGATGCAGTTGCGAAAATCAAAACTGGAAAAAGAATTTTTGCAAATTTTGCATATTTTAAATTACTATAACTACAATTATTGTTTATGAATTACCTGTTTTTCTATTCCGATGGAACTGCCAGTGGCTCATCCCTATCGCTGTTAATGTCACTTCCGTTAAGAGACAATTCGTCATTATCACTGTTTTCACCGTCTGAGTGTTGCAAATTTATGATTATAGGCTCCAAAATCTTGTCACGTGCTATTTCTTTCTTAAAATCTGCGTGCCTCACGCAGTCTTGTTTTGTTACCTTGTCAATTTCTTCGTGAACAAGTCATTGAACGCCCCTTTTTATTTGAGCCCACACCAACTCAATTGGATTATATTGGCGGTGGTAAGGTGGGAGGCGTATTACCTCGTGCCCCGTTTCAATTGCAAGTTGTTCCAGCTGATACACATTTTCCGTGTTTTTAAATGGAAGTACCTATTCCTTGCAATAACTCATACTAGTTGCAGTTTCCGAAAAAAAAATTGAAGAAATGTTACACCTTAAAATTATACTTTGAGCATGACTTCGCAATACCTACCATTTTGACTCGCCACTAAATTCACCGCAAGAAACCATTGCACTATTTAACTCTTACTCTACTGTTGTGTAAAGAACAACGAATGGTATTGATCTGAAATCTCCAGAGTAACTAAACACATCTTGTCCAGCATTCATTCATAAACTCAAGCATGCAGCGTTCAACAGGCTAACAGGAAATGAAGTGTTTGTTCGTTTTCGAATTTAACACCTTGATTTATTCACAATAATTCTTTTAATCACGTAATGTCAGGAATTGAAATTTCAGTTCTGATTAATTAAGGGTATATGTACATACACACCAAACACTTTAAACTCTCTAAAGTAAATCGAGATTATGAACTATTCATAAACAAAGATATAATGCGACCAGAGAGGTTCTGCCACGGCAGCAGGAAATTTAATGTTTCCTCTCGCTCGAATTGGTTTATTCAAAGAATTTCTTTTATCACGTCATCTGAAATATTTGCGTTTATTTTCTGACAAATATACATACATGCATACATGCCAACCAATAATGCTAATAGTGCATTATTTATCTGTATTAGAAAAACTATTTGAGCTAAAAATATGGGGTTTTCATGGCTATGTTATATACATTACTCTGTACCTACCAAATGGATCAATTTCGGCAAAATCTGAATTTTTGTCTTAGCGCGAATAGTGTTTCATACAAATTGATTAGGTTGGCGCTATTCACACACCACTTAGCGGGAATGCAATACGACAACACCGCAGGTCACCTATTGGTTCCTCACCTAGTAGCGCTCAAGGACAAACACCTTCCCATTTGAAACATAGCAAGTTTAAATAATTTAGATAGCGGCCAAAGGTACAAGTGAAATCCTTATTTAATGGTATAACTGTAGTTCTCTTAATTTATATTATTACATCTACTTTTGTAATTTAGACGAAAGCTGAAATGCTCCGCTATTACAGATCTATATGCAGTTTCTCGGTACATACACAGGAATCCATATGTATACACGGAAAACTGTTCGTTAGATCGATATTTGAATCTATTTGGTTCAATCAATTTCCAAATGTTGATTTGCAGCCTACGCTTACACTTTTCTATATCAAGCCATTAAGGCAGTCATTTAAATGGTCGAGTTTTAAAATCTGAGGGATCGAAGCATCATAATTAATAGTTGTAATTAATTATTTACTTTCATTTAATTATACACCCTGTGGTTTGGTAAAACAATCTGCAAGTTATTTCAGCCTATTCTATGCCATGTGTATGCGTTTTCATTTTCGCGTAAGCTATAGTTACAAAACACTGGAATTAAATTCACCAACCTTTTTGTCTTGTTTCAAAGCTATTTACTTGAAAACTAGCACATAGACAATTCTAAATACCTCCGCTTGGTTAAAATGTAGCACGTTAGGAGAAGAGAAAATGTAATGTATATTATTCTTCTGTCATTTTCGACCGAATTAAACTAAAATTTTAGTTCTTTAAAGTTACTTAATATTCATAAATGGTTTTCAAAAAAGCTTGCTTACATATAATTATGTAAAAAACTGAAGCTGCTGACAGTGAAGTAAACTAGGTATTAAGAATAACTAAACACTAATATCACAACTTCACTACATTCTGACCAATTCAATTCAATTCAATTACGAGGGTTCAGTGGAAATACATGTTGTGAGCTCCCCTGAAAACAACAGGTATATTTTGTTAATGTTCGGTGTATATGTGGATGTGTGAGTGCTTTTCTTTTGTGAAGTAAACCATTTTCGAGATATCCTTGCTATATATTTGAATTACTTAATTCTTTTACTTTTTCTTCTCAAAACGGTAGTTATTATTTAAACTTTTTTATTTCTGGGTAATGCAAAGATAAAGCATTTCAAAGCCATGTATCGTGTAGGGATCAGCTGTTTAAGGACTTGACTATTGCAACTATAAATTATCATTCACGTCTAAAACGGTTTCGGAATATTCTTATAATCAAAATGGTTATAAGTATTTATATTTGAAAATACCAAATAGCAATTTCATAAACAATAAAATGTATATCTTGTATTTTGTAGGAACAACCTCTGAAGTTCTCTTCGTTCTGGGTGACTTCTGCATAACTGATACAATTTAAGAGATGCACAAGGTTTACAACACGAAAAATGTAGGTCTCCTTTAAAAAGTACACAATTTACTTCTATTTACTCTACGCTACTTCAAATAAGTAGGACAAGTTTGTATTCCAGGTGTAACATTCTAGCCTATGGTTCAGACAGATCTTCTTGGGGTCTAAATATCCTTATCAAGGCTCCTTTTGGAAGGGAAGTAAAGCGAGCAGTCCCTTGTCCGTAACTCTACGACACACAAAATACCCTTAGTTTTATATCTGAAGCAATGCTGTTTGTTGTACATTACTCCTCCCTAGGATCTACTCGTGACGTTTGTCTCATTGTTGTACTACAATACCTGGAGGTCAGTTTCATGTTGAGAAGTGTTATTGATAGCATTGCCTCTATAGTCTTAATCAGGGCCGTCCATAATGAACTGTGCCCATGGTGCTGCCTGAGTCTCTAGTCAACATTAGTGCCACTAGAGCGCATGCTGTAGTTTAGTTAGTCCAAGGCATAATAGATGGCGCAGTATGTGAATTACCAGAGTGCGGGAATGAATGAGCGAAATATTCTAACGCCTTTTGGTCCAACATATCAGTTTATTTGAAATGGAAATAGAATATCAATTTGCCTTATTGCATTTTTCAAAGGAGATGCAAAACGGAATTGTTACAGCGAAAAAAAAATAAATTGCCCTCCATGTGTTCGAACACGAAGCCAACATCATAATTATAAGTACCTCGAAGTTAACTAATATGGTATGATGGGGTTATCCAAATTTCTCTTATTTTCTTTACAACTAGATGGTTGTGATACGTGTGTACTGAAATTGAAGTTGGTAGTTCTGTTTTACAGATTACGAAAACTCACATTCTAATGCAAGTTCAAAGTTTGGGCTTTAAGTAAAGCCATGACGTCGATACCAACAAAAGCTGTAATATCATGCAAATGTAGAACCTGTAAGCCGGGTCCATTGTACCGGCACCAGGTATATCAAACAAAAATAAAAAGTCTTAATAATATGATACAATTATTAATGGACACTTCTCATGTCATTACATTTAGACTAATGCGTATTATATCAATAGCAAGCTGATTGAAACCAAACATTCATAAGTAATTCTCATTATCATAAAGAGCTGAATAGAAAAGTATCGGTTTATATTAATTTAGAGCCGATATGAAATTGTAGTAAACGGAGAAATTGTGTCACTCCTTACACAATAATTATTTTATGTTACTTATAACCTATTGAATAGTAAAAGGGTTAAGTACATATGTAATGCTATTATTATTATTAATCTAACACATATTAAAGGTTAACTATTTCTTTTTTGAATTTGAATGTCCACGTGAACATAATTTATCTAAAATAGGTCCTTTCCTGACTTCTCTTTTTAAGGCCCATAAATACCACTGACCAACAAAACTATGGCTGAATGTGGACAGATGTATGAGGTGAAGATAATAACTGAAGAACACTCAGCTGTTTTTCAGAAAGGAAAGGCGTAATGGCGCGAGTAAGATTTGTGAACGCTTTTAATTTGACCTTATTTTCTAACTAGGTCAATAGGAAGCCCGTTTGAGCTAAGGCACTTTTGTGGGCACAGATTTAAATGCGACCTATTCTCGTAAGCTATTTCGCAGCGTGTTTTTATCTAATTTTGTGATGGAGCTTCTTACGGTTGAACCAAAATAACAGTTACAACTTATTACCTTAATATGTATTTATTTTCATTTTTCCGGCGCTGAGTAGCACGCAAATACCTGCATAGCCTTCAGCAAACGATGGGACTATTATATGTTTCAAATGGGAAGAGTACGGAAGTCCAGTTAATCAGCTGCCGTATCACACTCAGCGTTGCCAGCTTGTTACCCCAGTCTTATATTTCCCACCCTCTAGCACTCTCATACAACATGCAGGTCTGCTTGGCGCAGAAATTATGATTTGCAATCTTTTACAATGATGCAGTTGCGAAAATCAAAACTGGAAAAAGAATTTTTGCAAATTTTGCATATTTTAAATTACTATAACTACAATTATTGTTTATGAATTACCTGTTTTTCTATTCCGATGGAACTGCCAGTGGCTCATCCCTATCGCTGTTAATGTCACTTCCGTTAAGAGACAATTCGTCATTATCACTGTTTTCACCGTCTGAGTGTTGCAAATTTATGATTATAGGCTCCAAAATCTTGTCACGTGCTATTTCTTTCTTAAAATCTGCGTGCCTCACGCAGTCTTGTTTTGTTACCTTGTCAATTTCTTCGTGAACAAGTCATTGAACGCCCCTTTTTATTTGAGCCCACACCAACTCAATTGGATTATATTGGCGGTGGTAAGGTGGGAGGCGTATTACCTCGTGCCCCGTTTCAATTGCAAGTTGTTCCAGCTGATACACCTTTTCCGTGTTTTTAAATGGAAGTACCTATTCCTTGCAATAACTCATACTAGTTGCAGTTTCCGAAAAAAAAATTGAAGAAATGTTACACCTTAAAATTATACTTTGAGCATGACTTCGCTATACCTACCATTTTGACTCGCCACTAAATTCACCGCAAGAAACCATTGCACTATTTAACTCTTACTCTACTGTTGTGTAAAGAACAACGAATGGTATTTATCTGAAATCTCCAGAGTAACTAAACACATCTTGTCCAGCATTCATTCATAAACTCAAGCATGCAGCGTTCAACAGGCTAACAGGAAATGAAGTGTTTGTTCGTTTTCGAATTTAACACCTTGATTTATTCACAATAATTCTTTTAATCACGTAATGTCAGGAATTGAAATTTCAGTTCTGATTAATTAAGGGTATATGTACATACACACCAAACACTTTAAACTCTCTAAAGTAAATCGAGATTATGAACTATTCATAAACAAAGATATAATGCGACCAGAGAGGTTCTGCCACGGCAGCAGGAAATTTAATGTTTCCTCTCGCTCGAATTGGTTTATTCAAAGAATTTCTTTTATCACGTCATCTGAAATATTTGCGTTTATTTTCTGACAAATATACATACATGCATACATGCCAACCAATAATGCTAATAGTGCTTTATTTATCTGTATTAGAAAAACTATTTGAGCTAAAAATATGGGGTTTTCATGGCTATGTTATATACATTACTCTGTACCTACCAAATGGATCAATTTCGGCAAAATCTGAATTTTTGTCTTAGCGCGAATAGTGTTTCATACAAATTGATTAGGTTGGCGCTATTCACACACCACTTAGCGGGAATGCAATACGACAACACCGCAGGTCACCTATTGGTTCCTCACCTAGTAGCGCTCAAGGACAAACACCTTCCCATTTGAAACATAGCAAGTTTAAATAATTTAGATAGCGGCCAAAGGTACAAGTGAAATCCTTATTTAATGGTATAACTGTAGTTCTCTTAATTTATATTATTACATCTACTTTTGTAATTTAGACGAAAGCTGAAATGCTCCGCTATTACAGATCTATATGCAGTTTCTCGGTACATACACAGGAATCCATATGTATACACGGAAAACTGTTCGTTAGATCGATATTTGAATCTATTTGGTTCAATCAATTTCCAAATGTTGATTTGCAGCCTACGCTTACACTTTTCTATATCAAGCCATTAAGGCAGTCATTTAAATGGTCGAGTTTTAAAATCTGAGGGATCGAAGCATCATAATTAATAGTTGTAATTAATTATTTACTTTCATTTAATTATACACCCTGTGGTTTGGTAAAACAATCTGCAAGTTATTTCAGCCTATTCTATGCCATGTGTATGCGTTTTCATTTTCGCGTAAGCTATAGTTACAAAACACTGGAATTAAATTCACCAACCTTTTTGTCTTGTTTCAAAGCTATTTACTTGAAAACTAGCACATAGACAATTCTAAATACCTCCGCTTGGTTAAAATGTAGCACGTTAGGAGAAGAGAAAATGTAATGTATATTATTCTTCTGTCATTTTCGACCGAATTAAACTAAAATTTTAGTTCTTTAAAGTTACTTAATATTCATAAATGGTTTTCAAAAAAGCTTGCTTACATATAATTATGTAAAAAACTGAAGCTGCTGACAGTGAAGTAAACTAGGTATTAAGAATAACTAAACACTAATATCACAACTTCACTACATTCTGACCAATTCAATTCAATTCAATTACGAGGGTTCAGTGGAAATACATGTTGTGAGCTCCCCTGAAAACAACAGGTATATTTTGTTAATGTTCGGTGTATATGTGGATGTGTGAGTGCTTTTCTTTTGTGAAGTAAACCATTTTCGAGATATCCTTGCTATATATTTGAATTACTTAATTCTTTTACTTTTTCTTCTCAAAACGGTAGTTATTATTTAAACTTTTTTATTTCTGGGTAATGCAAAGATAAAGCATTTCAAAGCCATGTATCGTGTAGGGATCAGCTGGTTAAGGACTTGACTATTGCAACTATAAATTACCATTCACGTGTAAAACGGTTTCGGAATATTCTTATAATCAAAATGGTTATAAGTATTTATATTTGAAAATACCAAATAGCAATTTCATAAACAATAAAATGTATATCTTGTATTTTGTAGGAACAACCTCTGAAGTTCTCTTCGTTCTGGGTGACTTCTGCATAACTGATACAATTTAAGAGATGCACAAGGTTTACAACACGAAAAATGTAGGTCTCCTTTAAAAAGTACACAATTTACTTCTATTTACTCTACGCTACTTCAAATAAGTAGGACAAGTTTGTATTCCAGGTGTAACATTCTAGCCTATGGTTCAGACAGATCTTCTTGGGGTCTAAATATCCTTATCAAGGCTCCTTTTGGAAGGGAAGTAAAGCGAGCAGTCCCTTGTCCGTAACTCTACGACACACAAAATACCCTTAGTTTTATATCTGAAGCAATGCTGTTTGTTGTACATTACTCCTCCCTAGGATCTACTCGTGACGTTTGTCTCATTGTTGTACTACAATACCTGGAGGTCAGTTTCATGTTGAGAAGTGTTATTGATAGCATTGCCTCTATAGTCTTAATCAGGGCCGTCCATAATGAACTGTGCCCATGGTGCTGCCTGAGTCTCTAGTCAACATTAGTGCCACTAGAGCGCATGCTGTAGTTTAGTTAGTCCAAGGCATAATAGATGGCGCAGTATGTGAATTACCAGAGTGCGGGAATGAATGAGCGAAATATTCTAACGCCTTTTGGTCCAACATATCAGTTTATTTGAAATGGAAATAGAATATCAATTTGCCTTATTGCATTTTTCAAAGGAGATGCAAAACGGAATTGTTACAGCGAAAAAAAAAATAAATTGCCCTCCATGTGTTCGAACACGAAGCCACCATCATAATTATAAGTACCTCGAAGTTAACTTAAATGGTATGATGGGGTTATCCAAATTTCTCTTATTTTCTTTACAACTAGATGGTTGTGATACGTGTGTACTGAAATT
This sequence comes from Mantis religiosa, assembly GCA_030765055.1. Taxonomy (NCBI): domain Eukaryota; kingdom Metazoa; phylum Arthropoda; class Insecta; order Mantodea; family Mantidae; genus Mantis; species Mantis religiosa. The sequence continues at coordinate 229,076,354 of CM060950.1, forward strand.
GAAGTTGGTAGTTCTGTTTTACAGATTACGAAAACTCACATTCTAATGCAAGTTCAAAGTTTGGGCTTTAAGTAAAGCCATGACGTCGATACCAACAAAAGCTGTAATATCATGCAAATGTAGAACCTGTAAGCCGGGTCCATTGTACCGGCACCAGGTATATCAAACAAAAATAAAAAGTCTTAATAATATGATACAATTATTAATGGACACTTCTCATGTCATTACATTTAGACTAATGCGTATTATATCAATAGCAAGCTGATTGAAACCAAACATTCATAAGTAATTCTCATTATCATAAAGAGCTGAATAGAAAAGTATCGGTTTATATTAATTTAGAGCCGATATGAAATTGTAGTAAACGGAGAAATTGTGTCACTCCTTACACAATAATTATTTTATGTTACTTATAACCTATTGAATAGTAAAAGGGTTAAGTACATATGTAATGCTATTATTATTATTAATATAACACATATTAAAGGTTAACTATTTCTTTTTTGAATTTGAATGTCCACGTGAACATAATTTATCTAAAATAGGTCCTTTCCTGACTTCTCTTTTTAAGGCCCATAAATACCACTGACCAACAAAACTATGGCTGAATGTGGACAGATGTATGAGGTGAAGATAATAACTGAAGAACACTCAGCTGTTTTTCAGAAAGGAAAGGCGTAATGGCGTGAGTAAGATTTGTGAACGCTTTTAATTTGACCTTATTTTCTAACTAGGTCAATAGGAAGACCGTTTGAGCTAAGGCACTTTTGTGGGCACAGATTTAAATGCGACCTATTCTCGTAAGCTATTTCGCAGCGTGTTTTTATCTAATTTTGTGATGGAGCTTCTTACGGTTGAACCAAAATAACAGTTACAACTTATTACCTTAATATGTATTTATTTTCATTTTTCCGGCGCTGAGTAGCACGCAAATACCTGCATAGCCTTCAGCAAACGATGGGACTATTATATGTTTCAAATGGGAAGAGTACGGAAGTCCAGTTAATCAGCTGCCGTATCACACTCAGCGTTGCCAGCTTGTTACCCCAGTCTTATATTTCCCACCCTCTCGCACTCTCATACAACATGCAGGTCTGCTTGGCGCAGAAATTATGATTTGCAATCTTTTACAATGATGCAGTTGCGAAAATCAAAACTGGAAAAAGAATTTTTGCAAATTTTGCATATTTTAAATTACTATAACTACAATTATTGTTTATGAATTACCTGTTTTTCTATTCCGATGGAACTGCCAGTGGCTCATCCCTATCGCTGTTAATGTCACTTCCGTTAAGAGACAATTCGTCATTATCACTGTTTTCACCGTCTGAGTGTTGCAAATTTATGATTATAGGCTCCAAAATCTTGTCACGTGCTATTTCTTTCTTAAAATCTGCGTGCCTCACGCAGTCTTGTTTTGTTACCTTGTCAATTTCTTCGTGAACAAGTCATTGAACGCCCCTTTTTATTTGAGCCCACACCAACTCAATTGGATTATATTGGCGGTGGTAAGGTGGGAGGCGTATTACCTCGTGCCCCGTTTCAATTGCAAGTTGTTCCAGCTGATACACCTTTTCCGTGTTTTTAAATGGAAGTACATATTCCTTGCAATAACTCATACTAGTTGCAGTTTCCGAAAAAAAAATTGAAGAAATGTTACACCTTAAAATTATACTTTGAGCATGACTTCGCAATACCTACCATTTTGACTCGCCACTAAATTCACCGCAAGAAACCATTGCACTATTTAACTCTTACTCTACTGTTGTGTAAAGAACAACGAATGGTATTGATCTGAAATCTCCAGAGTAACTAAACACATCTTGTCCAGCATTCATTCATAAACTCAAGCATGCAGCGTTCAACAGGCTAACAGGAAATGAAGTGTTTGTTCGTTTTCGAATTTAACACCTTGATTTATTCACAATAATTCTTTTAATCACGTAATGTCAGGAATTGAAATTTCAGTTCTGATTAATTAAGGGTATATGTACATACACACCAAACACTTTAAACTCTCTAAAGTAAATCGAGATTATGAACTATTCATAAACAAAGATATAATGCGACCAGAGAGGTTCTGCCACGGCAGCAGGAAATTTAATGTTTCCTCTCGCTCGAATTGGTTTATTCAAAGAATTTCTTTTATCACGTCATCTGAAATATTTGCGTTTATTTTCTGACAAATATACATACATGCATACATGCCAACCAATAATGCTAATAGTGCTTTATTTATCTGTATTAGAAAAACTATTTGAGCTAAAAATATGGGGTTTTCATGGCTATGTTATATACATTACTCTGTACCTACCAAATGGATCAATTTCGGCAAAATCTGAATTTTTGTCTTAGCGCGAATAGTGTTTCATACAAATTGATTAGGTTGGCGCTATTCACACACCACTTAGCGGGAATGCAATACGACAACACCGCAGGTCACCTATTGGTTCCTCACCTAGTAGCGCTCAAGGACAAACACCTTCCCATTTGAAACATAGCAAGTTTAAATAATTTAGATAGCGGCCAAAGGTACAAGTGAAATCCTTATTTAATGGTATAACTGTAGTTCTCTTAATTTATATTATTACATCTACTTTTGTAATTTAGACGAAAGCCGAAATGCTCCGCTATTACAGATCTATATGCAGTTTCTCGGTACATACACAGGAATCCATATGTATACACGGAAAACTGTTCTTTAGATCGATATTTGAATCTATTTGGTTCAATCAATTTCCAAATGTTGATTTGCAGCCTACGCTTACACTTTTCTATATCAAGCCATTAAGGCAGTCATTTAAATGGTCGAGTTTTAAAATCTGAGGGATCGAAGCATCATAATTAATAGTTGTAATTAATTATTTACTTTCATTTAATTATACACCCTGTGGTTTGGTAAAACAATCTGCAAGTTATTTCAGCCTATTCTATGCCATGTGTATGCGTTTTCATTTTCGCGTAAGCTATAGTTACAAAACACTGGAATTAAATTCACCAACCTTTTTGTCTTGTTTCAAAGCTATTTACTTGAAAACTAGCACATAGACAATTCTAAATACCTCCGCTTGGTTAAAATGTAGCACGTTAGGAGAAGAGAAAATGTAATGTATATTATTCTTCTGTCATTTTCGACCGAATTAAACTAAAATTTTAGTTCTTTAAAGTTACTTAATATTCATAAATGGTTTTCAAAAAAGCTTGCTTACATATAATTATGTAAAAAACTGAAGCTGCTGACAGTGAAGTAAACTAGGTATTAAGAATAACTAAACACTAATATCACAACTTCACTACATTCTGACCAATTCAATTCAATTCAATTACGAGGGTTCAGTGGAAATACATGTTGTGAGCTCCCCTGAAAACAACAGGTATATTTTGTTAATGTTCGGTGTATATGTGGATGTGTGAGTGCTTTTCTTTTGTGAAGTAAACCATTTTCGAGATATCCTTGCTATATATTTGAATTACTTAATTCTTTTACTTTTTCTTCTCAAAACGGTAGTTATTATTTAAACTTTTTTATTTCTGGGTAATGCAAAGATAAAGCATTTCAAAGCCATGTATCGTGTAGGGATCAGCTGGTTAAGGACTTGACTATTGCAACTATAAATTATCATTCACGTGTAAAACGGTTTCGGAATATTCTTATAATCAAAATGGTTATAAGTATTTATATTTGAAAATACCAAATAGCAATTTCATAAACAATAAAATGTATATCTTGTATTTTGTAGGAACAACCTCTGAAGTTCTCTACGTTCTGGGTGACTTCTGCATAACTGATACAATTTAAGAGATGCACAAGGTTTACAACACGAAAAATGTAGGTCTCCTTTAAAAAGTACACAATTTACTTCTATTTACTCTACGCTACTTCAAATAAGTAGGACAAGTTTGTATTCCAGGTGTAACATTCTAGCCTATGGTTCAGACAGATCTTCTTGGGGTCTAAATATCCTTATCAAGGCTCCTTTTGGAAGGGAAGTAAAGCGAGCAGTCCCTTGTCCGTAACTCTACGACACACAAAATACCCTTAGTTTTATATCTGAAGCAATGCTGTTTGTTGTACATTACTCCTCCCTAGGATCTACTCGTGACGTTTGTCTCATTGTTGTATTACAATACCTGGAGGTCAGTTTCATGTTGAGAAGTGTTATTGATAGCATTGCCTCTATAGTCTTAATCAGGGCCGTCCATAATGAACTGTGCCCATGGTGCTGCCTGAGTCTCTAGTCAACATTAGCGCCACTAGAGCGCATGCTGTAGTTTAGTTAGTCCAAGGCATAATAGATGGCGCAGTATGTGAATTACCAGAGTGCGGGAATGAATGAGCGAAATATTCTAACGCCTTTTGGTCCAACATATCAGTTTATTTGAAATGGAAATAGAATATCAATTTGCCTTATTGCATTTTTCAAAGGAGATGCAAAACGGAATTGTTACAGCGAAAAAAAAATAAATTGCCCTCCATGTGTTCGAACACGAAGCCACCATCATAATTATAAGTACCTCGAAGTTAACTTAAATGGTATGATGGGGTTATCCAAATTTCTCTTATTTTCTTTACAACTAGATGGTTGTGATACGTGTGTACTGAAATTGAAGTTGGTAGTTCTGTTTTACAGGTTACGAAAACTCACATTCTAATGCAAGTTCAAAGTTTGGGCTTTAAGTAAAGCCATGACGTCGATACCAACAAAAGCTGTAATATCATGCAAATGTAGAACCTGTAAGCCGGGTCCATTGTACCGGCACCAGGTATATCAAACAAAAATAAAAAGTCTTAATAATATGATACAATTATTAATGGACACTTCTCATGTCATTACATTTAGACTAATGCGTATTATATCAATAGCAAGCTGATTGAAACCAAACATTCATAAGTAATTCTCATTATCATAAAGAGCTGAATAGAAAAGTATCGGTTTATATTAATTTAGAGCCGATATGAAATTGTAGTAAACGGAGAAATTGTGTCACTCCTTACACAATAATTATTTTATGTTACTTATAACCTATTGAATAGTAAAAGGGTTAAGTACATATGTAATGCTATTATTATTATTAATCTAACACATATTAAAGGTTAACTATTTCTTTTTTGAATTTGAATGTCCACGTGAACATAATTTATCTAAAATAGGTCCTTTCCTGACTTCTCTTTTTAAGGCCCATAAATACCACTGACCAACAAAACTATGGCTGAATGTGGACAGATGTATGAGGTGAAGATAATAACTGAAGAACACTCAGCTGTTTTTCAGAAAGGAAAGGCGTAATGGCGCGAGTAAGATTTGTGAACGCTTTTAATTTGACCTTATTTTCTAACTAGGTCAATAGGAAGACCGTTTGAGCTAAGGCACTTTTGTGGGCACAGATTTAAATGCGACCTATTCTCGTAAGCTATTTCGCAGCGTGTTTTTATCTAATTTTGTGATGGAGCTTCTTACGGTTGAACCAAAATAACAGTTACAACTTATTACCTTAATATGTATTTATTTTCATTTTTCCGGCGCTGAGTAGCACGCAAATACCTGCATAGCCTTCAGCAAACGATGGGACTATTATATGTTTCAAATGGGAAGAGTACGGAAGTCCAGTTAATCAGCTGCCGTATCACACTCAGCGTTGCCAGCTTGTTACCCCAGTCTTATATTTCCCACCCTCTCGCACTCTCATACAACATGCAGGTCTGCTTGGCGCAGAAATTATGATTTGCAATCTTTTACAATGATGCAGTTGCGAAAATCAAAACTGGAAAAAGAATTTTTGCAAATTTTGCATATTTTAAATTCCTATAACTACAATTATTGTTTATGAATTACCTGTTTTTCTATTCCGATGGAACTGCCAGTGGCTCATCCCTATCGCTGTTAATGTCACTTCCGTTAAGAGACAATTCGTCATTATCACTGTTTTCACCGTCTGAGTGTTGCAAATTTATGATTATAGGCTCCAAAATCTTGTCACGTGCTATTTCTTTCTTAAAATCTGCGTGCCTCACGCAGTCTTGTTTTGTTACCTTGTCAATTTCTTCGTGAACAAGTCATTGAACGCCCCTTTTTATTTGAGCCCACACCAACTCAATTGGATTATATTGGCGGTGGTAAGGTGGGAGGCGTATTACCTCGTGCCCCGTTTCAATTGCAAGTTGTTCCAGCTGATACACCTTTTCCGTGTTTTTAAATGGAAGTACCTATTCCTTGCAATAACTCATACTAGTTGCAGTTTCCGAAAAAAAAATTGAAGAAATGTTACACCTTAAAATTATACTTTGAGCATGACTTCGCTATACCTACCATTTTGACTCGCCACTAAATTCACCGCAAGAAACCATTGCACTATTTAACTCTTACTCTACTGTTGTGTAAAGAACAACGAATGGTATTGATCTGAAATCTCCAGAGTAACTAAACACATGTTGTCCAGCATTCATTCATAAACTCAAGCATGCAGCGTTCAACAGGCTAACAGGAAATGAAGTGTTTGTTCGTTTTCGAATTTAACACCTTGATTTATTCACAATAATTCTTTTAATCACGTAATGTCAGGAATTGAAATTTCAGTTCTGATTAATTAAGGGTATATGTACATACACACCAAACACTTTAAACTCTCTAAAGTAAATCGAGATTATGAACTATTCATAAACAAAGATATAATGCGACCAGAGAGGTTCTGCCACGGCAGCAGGAAATTTAATGTTTCCTCTCGCTCGAATTGGTTTATTCAAAGAATTTCTTTTATCACGTCATCTGAAATATTTGCGTTTATTTTCTGACAAATATACATACATGCATACATGCCAACCAATAATGCTAATAGTGCTTTATTTATCTGTATTAGAAAAACTATTTGAGCTAAAAATATGGGGTTTTCATGGCTATGTTATATACATTACTCTGTACCTACCAAATGGATCAATTTCGGCAAAATCTGAATTTTTGTCTTAGCGCGAATAGTGTTTCATACAAATTGATTAGGTTGGCGCTATTCACACACCACTTAGCGGGAATGCAATACGACAACACCGCAGGTCACCTATTGGTTCCTCACCTAGTAGCGCTCAAGGACAAACACCTTCCCATTTGAAACATAGCAAGTTTAAATAATTTAGATAGCGGCCAAAGGTACAAGTGAAATCCTTATTTAATGGTATAACTGTAGTTCTCTTAATTTATATTATTACATCTACTTTTGTAATTTAGACGAAAGCTGAAATGCTCCGCTATTACAGATCTATATGCAGTTTCTCGGTACATACACAGGAATCCATATGTCTACACGGAAAACTGTTCGTTAGATCGATATTTGAATCTATTTGGTTCAATCAATTTCCAAATGTTGATTTGCAGCCTACGCTTACACTTTTCTATATCAAGCCATTAAGGCAGTCAATTAAATGGTCGAGTTTTAAAATCTGAGGGATCGAAGCATCATAATTAATAGTTGTAATTAATTATTTACTTTCATTTAATTATACACCCTGTGGTTTGGTAAAACAATCTGCAAGTTATTTCAGCCTATTCTATGCCATGTGTATGCGTTTTCATTTTCGCGTAAGCTATAGTTACAAAACACTGGAATTAAATTCACCAACCTTTTTGTCTTGTTTCAAAGCTATTTACTTGAAAACTAGCACATAGACAATTCTAAATACCTCCGCTTGGTTAAAATGTAGCACGTTAGGAGAAGAGAAAATGTAATGTATATTATTCTTCTGTCATTTTCGACCGAATTAAACTAAAATTTTAGTTCTTTAAAGTTACTTAATATTCATAAATGGTTTTCAAAAAAGCTTGCTTACATATAATTATGTAAAAAACTGAAGCTGCTGACAGTGAAGTAAACTAGGTATTAAGAATAACTAAACACTAATATCACAACTTCACTACATTCTGACCAATTCAATTCAATTCAATTACGAGGGTTCAGTGGAAATACATGTTGTGAGCTCCCCTGAAAACAACAGGTATATTTTGTTAATGTTCGGTGTATATGTGGATGTGTGAGTGCTTTTCTTTTGTGAAGTAAACCATTTTCGAGATATCCTTGCTATATATTTGAATTACTTAATTCTTTTACTTTTTCTTCTCAAAACGGTAGTTATTATTTAAACTTTTTTATTTCTGGGTAATGCAAAGATAAAGCATTTCAAAGCCATGTATCGTGTAGGGATCAGCTGGTTAAGGACTTGACTATTGCAACTATAAATTATCATTCACGTGTAAAACGGTTTCGGAATATTCTTATAATCAAAATGGTTATAAGTATTTATATTTGAAAATACCAAATAGCAATTTCATAAACAATAAAATGTATATCTTGTATTTTGTAGGAACAACCTCTGAAGTTCTCTTCGTTCTGGGTGACTTCTGCATAACTGATACAATTTAAGAGATGCACAAGGTTTACAACACGAAAAATGTAGGTCTCCTTTAAAAAGTACACAATTTACTTCTATTTACTCTACGCTACTTCAAATAAGTAGGACAAGTTTGTATTCCAGGTGTAACATTCTAGCCTATGGTTCAGACAGATCTTCTTGGGGTCTAAATATCCTTATCAAGGCTCCTTTTGGAAGGGAAGTAAAGCGAGCAGTCCCTTGTCCGTAACTCTACGACACACAAAATACCCTTAGTTTTATATCTGAAGCAATGCTGTTTGTTGTACATTACTCCTCCCTAGGATCTACTCGTGACGTTTGTCTCATTGTTGTATTACAATACCTGGAGGTCAGTTTCATGTTGAGAAGTGTTATTGATAGCATTGCCTCTATAGTCTTAATCAGGGCCGTCCATAATGAACTGTGCCCATGGTGCTGCCTGAGTCTCTAGTCAACATTAGCGCCACTAGAGCGCATGCTGTAGTTTAGTTAGTCCAAGGCATAATAGATGGCGCAGTATGTGAATTACCAGAGTGCGGGAATGAATGAGCGAAATATTCTAACGCCTTTTGGTCCAACATATCAGTTTATTTGAAATGGAAATAGAATATCAATTTGCCTTATTGCATTTTTCAAAGGAGATGCAAAACGGAATTGTTACAGCGAAAAAAAAATAAATTGCCCTCCATGTGTTCGAACACGAAGCCACCATCATAATTATAAGTACCTCGAAGTTAACTTAAATGGTATGATGGGGTTATCCAAATTTCTCTTATTTTCTTTACAACTAGATGGTTGTGATACGTGTGTACTGAAATTGAAGTTGGTAGTTCTGTTTTACAGATTACGAAAACTCACATTCTAATGCAAGTTCAAAGTTTGGGCTTTAAGTAAAGCCATGACGTCGATACCAACAAAAGCTGTAATATCATGCAAATGTAGAACCTGTAAGCCGGGTCCATTGTACCGGCACCAGGTATATCAAACAAAAATAAAAAGTCTTAATAATATGATACAATTATTAATGGACACTTCTCATGTCATTACATTTAGACTAATGCGTATTATATCAATAGCAAGCTGATTGAAACCAAACATTCATAAGTAATTCTCATTATCATAAAGAGCTGAATAGAAAAGTATCGGTTTATATTAATTTAGAGCCGATATGAAATTGTAGTAAACGGAGAAATTGTGTCACTCCTTACACAATAATTATTTTATGTTACTTATAACCTATTGAATAGTAAAAGGGTTAAGTACATATGTAATGCTATTATTATTATTAATCTAACACATATTAAAGGTTAACTATTTCTTTTTTGAATTTGAATGTCCACGTGAACATAATTTATCTAAAATAGGTCCTTTCCTGACTTCTCTTTTTAAGGCCCATAAATACCACTGACCAACAAAACTATGGCTGAATGTGGACAGATGTATGAGGTGAAGATAATAACTGAAGAACACTCAGCTGTTTTTCAGAAAGGAAAGGCGTAATGGCGCGAGTAAGATTTGTGAACGCTTTTAATTTGACCTTATTTTCTAACTAGGTCAATAGGAAGACCGTTTGAGCTAAGGCACTTTTGTGGGCACAGATTTAAATGCGACCTATTCTCGTAAGCTATTTCGCAGCGTGTTTTTATCTAATTTTGTGATGGAGCTTCTTACGGTTGAACCAAAATAACAGTTACAACTTATTACCTTAATATGTATTTATTTTCATTTTTCCGGCGCTGAGTAGCACGCAAATACCTGCATAGCCTTCAGCAAACGATGGGACTATTATATGTTTCAAATGGGAAGAGTACGGAAGTCCAGTTAATCAGCTGCCGTATCACACTCAGCGTTGCCAGCTTGTTACCCCAGTCTTATATTTCCCACCCTCTCGCACTCTCATACAACATGCAGGTCTGCTTGGCGCAGAAATTATGATTTGCAATCTTTTACAATGATGCAGTTGCGAAAATCAAAACTGGAAAAAGAATTTTTGCAAATTTTGCATATTTTAAATTACTATAACTACAATTATTGTTTATGAATTACCTGTTTTTCTATTCCGATGGAACTGCCAGTGGCTCATCCCTATCGCTGTTAATGTCACTTCCGTTAAGAGACAATTCGTCATTATCACTGTTTTCACCGTCTGAGTGTTGCAAATTTATGATTATAGGCTCCAAAATCTTGTCACGTGCTATTTCTTTCTTAAAATCTGCGTGCCTCACGCAGTCTTGTTTTGTTACCTTGTCAATTTCTTCGTGAACAAGTCATTGAACGCCCCTTTTTATTTGAGCCCACACCAACTCAATTGGATTATATTGGCGGTGGTAAGGTGGGAGGCGTATTACCTCGTGCCCCGTTTCAATTGCAAGTTGTTCCAGCTGATACACCTTTTCCGTGTTTTTAAATGGAAGTACCTATTCCTTGCAATAACTCATACTAGTTGCAGTTTCCGAAAAAAAAATTGAAGAAATGTTACACCTTAAAATTATACTTTGAGCATGACTTCGCAATACCTACCATTTTGACTCGCCACTAAATTCACCGCAAGAAACCATTGCACTATTTAACTCTTACTCTACTGTTGTGTAAAGAACAACGAATGGTATTGATCTGAAATCTCCAGAGTAACTAAACACATGTTGTCCAGCATTCATTCATAAACTCAAGCATGCAGCGTTCAACAGGCTAACAGGAAATGAAGTGTTTGTTCGTTTTCGAATTTAACACCTTGATTTATTCACAATAATTCTTTTAATCACGTAATGTCAGGAATTGAAATTTCAGTTCTGATTAATTAAGGGTATATGTACATACACACCAAACACTTTAAACTCTCTAAAGTAAATCGAGGTTATGAACTATTCATAAACAAAGATATAATGCGACCAGAGAGGTTCTGCCACGGCAGCAGGAAATTTAATGTTTCCTCTCGCTCGAATTGGTTTATTCAAAGAATTTCTTTTATCACGTCATCTGAAATATTTGCGTTTATTTTCTGACAAATATACATACATGCATACATGCCAACCAATAATGCTAATAGTGCTTTATTTATCTGTATTAGAAAAACTATTTGAGCTAAAAATATGGGGTTTTCATGGCTATGTTATATACATTACTCTGTACCTACCAAATGGATCAATTTCGGCAAAATCTGAATTTTTTTCTTAGCGCGAATAGTGTTTCATACAAATTGATTATGTTGGCGCTATTCACACACCACTTAGCGGGAATGCAATACGACAACACCGCAGGTCACCTATTGGTTCCTCACCTAGTAGCGCTCAAGGACAAACACCTTCCCATTTGAAACATAGCAAGTTTAAATAATTTAGATAGCGGCCAAAGGTACAAGTGAAATCCTTATTTAATGGTATAACTGTAGTTCTCTTAATTTATATTATTACATCTACTTTTGTAATTTAGACGAAAGCTGAAATGCTCCGCTATTACAGATCTATATGCAGTTTCTCGGTACATACACAGGAATCCATATGTATACACGGAAAACTGTTCGTTAGATCGATATTTGAATCTATTTGGTTCAATCAATTTCCAAATGTTGATTTGCAGCCTACGCTTACACTTTTCTATATCAAGCCATTAAGGCAGTCATTTAAATGGTCGAGTTTTAAAATCTGAGGGATCGAAGCATCATAATTAATAGTTGTAATTAATTATTTACTTTCATTTAATTATACACCCTGTGGTTTGGTAAAACAATCTGCAAGTTATTTCAGCCTATTCTATGCCATGTGTATGCGTTTTCATTTTCGCGTAAGCTATAGTTACAAAACACTGGAATTAAATTCACCAACCTTTTTGTCTTGTTTCAAAGCTATTTACTTGAAAACTAGCACATAGACAATTCTAAATACCTCCGCTTGGTTAAAATGTAGCACGTTAGGAGAAGAGAAAATGTAATGTATATTATTCTTCTGTCATTTTCGACCGAATTAAACTAAAATTTTAGTTCTTTAAAGTTACTTAATATTCATAAATGGTTTTCAAAAAAGCTTGCTTACATATAATTATGTAAAAAACTGAAGCTGCTGACAGTGAAGTAAACTAGGTATTAAGAATAACTAAACACTAATATCACAACTTCACTACATTCTGACCAATTCAATTCAATTCAATTACGAGGGTTCAGTGGAAATACATGTTGTGAGCTCCCCTGAAAACAACAGGTATATTTTGTTAATGTTCGGTGTATATGTGGATGTGTGAGTGCTTTTCTTTTGTGAAGTAAACCATTTTCGAGATATCCTTGCTATATATTTGAATTACTTAATTCTTTTACTTTTTCTTCTCAAAACGGTAGTTATTATTTAAACTTTTTTATTTCTGGGTAATGCAAAGATAAAGCATTTCAAAGCCATGTATCGTGTAGGGATCAGCTGGTTAAGGACTTGACTATTGCAACTATAAATTATCATTCACGTGTAAAACGGTTTCGGAATATTCTTATAATCAAAATGGTTATAAGTATTTATATTTGAAAATACCAAATAGCAATTTCATAAACAATAAAATGTATATCTTGTATTTTGTAGGAACAACCTCTGAAGTTCTCTTCGTTCTGGGTGACTTCTGCATAACTGATACAATTTAAGAGATGCACAAGGTTTACAACACGAAAAATGTAGGTCTCCTTTAAAAAGTACACAATTTACTTCTATTTACTCTACGCTACTTCAAATAAGTAGGACAAGTTTGTATTCCAGGTGTAACATTCTAGCCTATGGTTCAGACAGATCTTCTTGGGGTCTAAATATCCTTATCAAGGCTCCTTTTGGAAGGGAAGTAAAGCGAGCAGTCCCTTGTCCGTAACTCTACGACACACAAAATACCCTTAGTTTTATATCTGAAGCAATGCTGTTTGTTGTACATTACTCCTCCCTAGGATCTACTCGTGACGTTTGTCTCATTGTTGTACTACAATACCTGGAGGTCAGTTTCATGTTGAGAAGTGTTATTGATAGCATTGCCTCTATAGTCTTAATCAGGGCCGTCCATAATGAACTGTGCCCATGGTGCTGCCTGAGTCTCTAGTCAACATTAGTGCCACTAGAGCGTATGCTGTAGTTTAGTTAGTCCAAGGCATAATAGATGGCGCAGTATGTGAATTACCAGAGTGCGGGAATGAATGAGCGAAATATTCTAACGCCTTTTGGTCCAACATATCAGTTTATTTGAAATGGAAATAGAATATCAATTTGCCTTATTGCATTTTTCAAAGGAGATGCAAAACGGAATTGTTACAGCGAAAAAAAAAAATAAATTGCCCTCCATGTGTTCGAACACGAAGCCACCATCATAATTATAAGTACCTCGAAGTTAACTTAAATGGTATGATGGGGTTATCCAAATTTCTCTTATTTTCTTTACAACTAGATGGTTGTGATACGTGTGTACTGAAATTGAAGTTGGTAGTTCTGTTTTACAGATTACGAAAACTCACATTCTAATGCAAGTTCAAAGTTTGGGCTTTAAGTAAAGCCATGACGTCGATACCAACAAAAGCTGTAATATCATGCAAATGTAGAACCTGTAAGCCGGGTCCATTGTACCGGCACCAGGTATATCAAACAAAAATAAAAAGTCTTAATAATATGATACAATTATTAATGGACACTTCTCATGTCATTACATTTAGACTAATGCGTATTATATCAATAGCAAGCTGATTGAAACCAAACATTCATAAGTAATTCTCATTATCATAAAGAGCTGAATAGAAAAGTATCGGTTTATATTAATTTAGAGCCGATATGAAATTGTAGTAAACGGAGAAATTGTGTCACTCCTTACACAATAATTATTTTATGTTACTTATAACCTATTGAATAGTAAAAGGGTTAAGTACATATGTAATGCTATTATTATTATTATTAATCTAACACATATTAAAGGTTAACTATTTCTTTTTTGAATTTGAATGTCCACGTGAACATAATTTATCTAAAATAGGTCCTTTCCTGACTTCTCTTTTTAAGGCCCATAAATACCACTGACCAACAAAACTATGGCTGAATGTGGACAGATGTATGAGGTGAAGATAATAACTGAAGAACACTCAGCTGTTTTTCAGAAAGGAAAGGCGTAATGGCGCGAGTAAGATTTGTGAACGCTTTTAATTTGACCTTATTTTCTAACTAGGTCAATAGGAAGACCGTTTGAGCTAAGGCACTTTTGTGGGCACAGATTTAAATGCGACCTATTCTCGTAAGCTATTTCGCAGCGTGTTTTTATCTAATTTTGTGATGGAGCTTCTTACGGTTGAACCAAAATAACAGTTACAACTTATTACCTTAATATGTATTTATTTTCATTTTTCCGGCGCTGAGTAGCACGCAAATACCTGCATAGCCTTCAGCAAACGATGGGACTATTATATGTTTCAAATGGGAAGAGTACGGAAGTCCAGTTAATCAGCTGCCGTATCACACTCAGCGTTGCTAGCTTGTTACCCCAGTCTTATATTTCCCACCCTCTCGCACTCTCATACAACATGCAGGTCTGCTTGGCGCAGAAATTATGATTTGCAATCTTTTACAATGATGCAGTTGCGAAAATCAAAACTGGAAAAAGAATTTTTGCAAATTTTGCATATTTTAAATTACTATAACTACAATTATTGTTTATGAATTACCTGTTTTTCTATTCCGATGGAACTGCCAGTGGCTCATCCCTATCGCTGTTAATGTCACTTCCGTTAAGAGACAATTCGTCATTATCACTGTTTTCACCGTCTGAGTGTTGCAAATTTATGATTATAGGCTCCAAAATCTTGTCACGTGCTATTTCTTTCTTAAAATCTGCGTGCCTCACGCAGTCTTGTTTTGTTACCTTGTCAATTTCTTCGTGAACAAGTCATTGAACGCCCCTTTTTATTTGAGCCCACACCAACTCAATTGGATTATATTGGCGGTGGTAAGGTGGGAGGCGTATTACCTCGTGCCCCGTTTCAATTGCAAGTTGTTCCAGCTGATACACCTTTTCCGTGTTTTTAAATGGAAGTACCTATTCCTTGCAATAACTCATACTAGTTGCAGTTTCCGAAAAAAAAATTGAAGAAATGTTACACCTTAAAATTATACTTTGAGCATGACTTCGCAATACCTACCATTTTGACTCGCCACTAAATTCACCGCAAGAAACCATTGCACTATTTAACTCTTACTCTACTGTTGTGTAAAGAACAACGAATGGTATTGATCTGAAATCTCCAGAGTAACTAAACACATCTTGTCCAGCATTCATTCATAAACTCAAGCATGCAGCGTTCAACAGGCTAACAGGAAATGAAGTGTTTGTTCGTTTTCGAATTTAACACCTTGATTTATTCACAATAATTCTTTTAATCACGTAATGTCAGGAATTGAAATTTCAGTTCTGATTAATTAAGGGTATATGTACATACACACCAAACACTTTAAACTCTCTAAAGTAAATCGAGATTATGAACTATTCATAAACAAAGATATAATGCGACCAGAGAGGTTCTGCCACGGCAGCAGGAAATTTAATGTTTCCTCTCGCTCGAATTGGTTTATTCAAAGAATTTCTTTTATCACGTCATCTGAAATATTTGCGTTTATTTTCTGACAAATATACATACATGCATACATGCCAACCAATAATGCTAATAGTGCATTATTTATCTGTATTAGAAAAACTATTTGAGCTAAAAATATGGGGTTTTCATGGCTATGTTATATACATTACTCTGTACCTACCAAATGGATCAATTTCGGCAAAATCTGAATTTTTGTCTTAGCGCGAATAGTGTTTCATACAAATTGATTAGGTTGGCGCTATTCACACACCACTTAGCGGGAATGCAATACGACAACACCGCAGGTCACCTATTGGTTCCTCACCTAGTAGCGCTCAAGGAAAAACACCTTCCCATTTGAAACATAGCAAGTTTAAATAATTTAGATAGCGGCCAAAGGTACAAGTGAAATCCTTATTTAATGGTATAACTGTAGTTCTCTTAATTTATATTATTACATCTACTTTTGTAATTTAGACGAAAGCCGAAATGCTCCGCTATTACAGATCTATATGCAGTTTCTCGGTACATACACAGGAATCCATATGTATACACGGAAAACTGTTCTTTAGATCGATATTTGAATCTATTTGGTTCAATCAATTTCCAAATGTTGATTTGCAGCCTACGCTTACACTTTTCTATATCAAGCCATTAAGGCAGTCATTTAAATGGTCGAGTTTTAAAATCTGAGGGATCGAAGCATCATAATTAATAGTTGTAATTAATTATTTACTTTCATTTAATTATACACCCTGTGGTTTGGTAAAACAATCTGCAAGTTATTTCAGCCTATTCTATGCCATGTGTATGCGTTTTCATTTTCGCGTAAGCTATAGTTACAAAACACTGGAATTAAATTCACCAACCTTTTTGTCTTGTTTCAAAGCTATTTACTTGAAAACTAGCACATAGACAATTCTAAATACCTCCGCTTGGTTAAAATGTAGCACGTTAGGAGAAGAGAAAATGTAATGTATATTATTCTTCTGTCATTTTCGACCGAATTAAACTAAAATTTTAGTTCTTTAAAGTTACTTAATATTCATAAATGGTTTTCAAAAAAGCTTGCTTACATATAATTATGTAAAAAACTGAAGCTGCTGACAGTGAAGTAAACTAGGTATTAAGAATAACTAAACACTAATATCACAACTTCACTACATTCTGACCAATTCAATTCAATTCAATTACGAGGGTTCAGTGGAAATACATGTTGTGAGCTCCCCTGAAAACAACAGGTATATTTTGTTAATGTTCGGTGTATATGTGGATGTGTGAGTGCTTTTCTTTTGTGAAGTAAACCATTTTCGAGATATCCTTGCTATATATTTGAATTACTTAATTCTTTTACTTTTTCTTCTCAAAACGGTAGTTATTATTTAAACTTTTTTATTTCTGGGTAATGCAAAGATAAAGCATTTCAAAGCCATGTATCGTGTAGGGATCAGCTGTTTAAGGACTTGACTATTGCAACTATAAATTATCATTCACGTCTAAAACGGTTTCGGAATATTCTTATAATCAAAATGGTTATAAGTATTTATATTTGAAAATACCAAATAGCAATTTCATAAACAATAAAATGTATATCTTGTATTTTGTAGGAACAACCTCTGAAGTTCTCTTCGTTCTGGGTGACTTCTGCATAACTGATACAATTTAAGAGATGCACAAGGTTTACAACACGAAAAATGTAGGTCTCCTTTAAAAAGTACACAATTTACTTCTATTTACTCTACGCTACTTCAAATAAGTAGGACAAGTTTGTATTCCAGGTGTAACATTCTAGCCTATGGTTCAGACAGATCTTCTTGGGGTCTAAATATCCTTATCAAGGCTCCTTTTGGAAGGGAAGTAAAGCGAGCAGTCCCTTGTCCGTAACTCTACGACACACAAAATACCCTTAGTTTTATATCTGAAGCAATGCTGTTTGTTGTACATTACTCCTCCCTAGGATCTACTCGTGACGTTTGTCTCATTGTTGTACTACAATACCTGGAGGTCAGTTTCATGTTGAGAAGTGTTATTGATAGCATTGCCTCTATAGTCTTAATCAGGGCCGTCCATAATGAACTGTGCCCATGGTGCTGCCTGAGTCTCTAGTCAACATTAGTGCCACTAGAGCGCATGCTGTAGTTTAGTTAGTCCAAGGCATAATAGATGGCGCAGTATGTGAATTACCAGAGTGCGGGAATGAATGAGCGAAATATTCTAACGCCTTTTGGTCCAACATATCAGTTTATTTGAAATGGAAATAGAATATCAATTTGCCTTATTGCATTTTTCAAAGGAGATGCAAAACGGAATTGTTACAGCGAAAAAAAAATAAATTGCCCTCCATGTGTTCGAACACGAAGCCACCATCATAATTATAAGTACCTCGAAGTTAACTAATATGGTATGATGGGGTTATCCAAATTTCTCTTATTTTCTTTACAACTAGATGGTTGTGATACGTGTGTACTGAAATTGAAGTTGGTAGTTCTGTTTTACAGATTACGAAAACTCACATTCTAATGCAAGTTCAAAGTTTGGGCTTTAAGTAAAGCCATGACGTCGATACCAACAAAAGCTGTAATATCATGCAAATGTAGAACCTGTAAGCCGGGTCCATTGTACCGGCACCAGGTATATCAAACAAAAATAAAAAGTCTTAATAATATGATACAATTATTAATGGACACTTCTCATGTCATTACATTTAGACTAATGCGTATTATATCAATAGCAAGCTGATTGAAACCAAACATTCATAAGTAATTCTCATTATCATAAAGAGCTGAATAGAAAAGTATCGGTTTATATTAATTTAGAGCCGATATGAAATTGTAGTAAACGGAGAAATTGTGTCACTCCTTACACAATAATTATTTTATGTTACTTATAACCTATTGAATAGTAAAAGGGTTAAGTACATATGTAATGCTATTATTATTATTAATCTAACACATATTAAAGGTTAACTATTTCTTTTTTGAATTTGAATGTCCACGTGAACATAATTTATCTAAAATAGGTCCTTTCCTGACTTCTCTTTTTAAGGCCCATAAATACCACTGACCAACAAAACTATGGCTGAATGTGGACAGATGTATGAGGTGAAGATAATAACTGAAGAACACTCAGCTGTTTTTCAGAAAGGAAAGGCGTAATGGCGCGAGTAAGATTTGTGAACGCTTTTAATTTGACCTTATTTTCTAACTAGGTCAATAGGAAGACCGTTTGAGCTAAGGCACTTTTGTGGGCACAGATTTAAATGCGACCTATTCTCGTAAGCTATTTCGCAGCGTGTTTTTATCTAATTTTGTGATGGAGCTTCTTACGGTTGAACCAAAATAACAGTTACAACTTATTACCTTAATATGTATTTATTTTCATTTTTCCGGCGCTGAGTAGCACGCAAATACCTGCATAGCCTTCAGCAAACGATGGGACTATTATATGTTTCAAATGGGAAGAGTACGGAAGTCCAGTTAATCAGCTGCCGTATCACACTCAGCGTTGCCAGCTTGTTACCCCAGTCTTATATTTCCCACCCTCTCGCACTCTCATACAACATGCAGGTCTGCTTGGCGCAGAAATTATGATTTGCAATCTTTTACAATGATGCAGTTGCGAAAATCAAAACTGGAAAAAGAATTTTTGCAAATTTTGCATATTTTAAATTACTATAACTACAATTATTGTTTATGAATTACCTGTTTTTCTATTCCGATGGAACTGCCAGTGGCTCATCCCTATCGCTGTTAATGTCACTTCCGTTAAGAGACAATTCGTCATTATCACTGTTTTCACCGTCTGAGTGTTGCAAATTTATGATTATAGGCTCCAAAATCTTGTCACGTGCTATTTCTTTCTTAAAATCTGCGTGCCTCACGCAGTCTTGTTTTGTTACCTTGTCAATTTCTTCGTGAACAAGTCATTGAACGCCCCTTTTTATTTGAGCCCACAACAACTCAATTGGATTATATTGGCGGTGGTAAGGTGGGAGGCGTATTACCTCGTGCCCCGTTTCAATTGCAAGTTGTTCCAGCTGATACACCTTTTCCGTGTTTTTAAATGGAAGTACCTATTCCTTGCAATAACTCATACTAGTTGCAGTTTCCGAAAAAAAAATTGAAGAAATGTTACACCTTAAAATTATACTTTGAGCATGACTTCGCAATACCTACCATTTTGACTCGCCACTAAATTCACCGCAAGAAACCATTGCACTATTTAACTCTTACTCTACTGTTGTGTAAAGAACAACGAATGGTATTGATCTGAAATCTCCAGAGTAACTAAACACATCTTGTCCAGCATTCATTCATAAACTCAAGCATGCAGCGTTCAACAGGCTAACAGGAAATGAAGTGTTTGTTCGTTTTCGAATTTAACACCTTGATTTATTCACAATAATTCTTTTAATCACGTAATGTCAGGAATTGAAATTTCAGTTCTGATTAATTAAGGGTATATGTACATACACACCAAACACTTTAAACTCTCTAAAGTAAATCGAGATTATGAACTATTCATAAACAAAGATATAATGCGACCAGAGAGGTTCTGCCACGGCAGCAGGAAATTTAATGTTTCCTCTCGCTCGAATTGGTTTATTCAAAGAATTTCTTTTATCACGTCATCTGAAATATTTGCGTTTATTTTCTGACAAATATACATACATGCATACATGCCAACCAATAATGCTAATAGTGCTTTATTTATCTGTATTAGAAAAACTATTTGAGCTAAAAATATGGGGTTTTCATGGCTATGTTATATACATTACTCTGTACCTACCAAATGGATCAATTTCGGCAAAATCTGAATTTTTGTCTTAGCGCGAATAGTGTTTCATACAAATTGATTAGGTTGGCGCTATTCACACACCACTTAGCGGGAATGCAATACGACAACACCGCAGGTCACCTATTGGTTCCTCACCTAGTAGCGCTCAAGGACAAACACCTTCCCATTTGAAACATAGCAAGTTTAAATAATTTAGATAGCGGCCAAAGGTACAAGTGAAATCCTTATTTAATGGTATAACTGTAGTTCTCTTAATTTATATTATTACATCTACTTTTGTAATTTAGACGAAAGCTGAAATGCTCCGCTATTACAGATCTATATGCAGTTTCTCGGTACATACACAGGAATCCATATGTATACACGGAAAACTGTTCTTTAGATCGATATTTGAATCTATTTGGTTCAATCAATTTCCAAATGTTGATTTGCAGCCTACGCTTACACTTTTCTATATCAAGCCATTAAGGCAGTCATTTAAATGGTCGAGTTTTAAAATCTGAGGGATCGAAGCATCATAATTAATAGTTGTAATTAATTATTTACTTTCATTTAATTATACACCCTGTGGTTTGGTAAAACAATCTGCAAGTTATTTCAGCCTATTCTATGCCATGTGTATGCGTTTTCATTTTCGCGTAAGCTATAGTTACAAAACACTGGAATTAAATTCACCAACCTTTTTGTCTTGTTTCAAAGCTATTTACTTGAAAACTAGCACATAGACAATTCTAAATACCTCCGCTTGGTTAAAATGTAGCACGTTAGGAGAAGAGAAAATGTAATGTATATTATTCTTCTGTCATTTTCGACCGAATTAAACTAAAATTTTAGTTCTTTAAAGTTACTTAATATTCATAAATGGTTTTCAAAAAAGCTTGCTTACATATAATTATGTAAAAAACTGAAGCTGCTGACAGTGAAGTAAACTAGGTATTAAGAATAACTAAACACTAATATCACAACTTCACTACATTCTGACCAATTCAATTCAATTCAATTACGAGGGTTCAGTGGAAATACATGTTGTGAGCTCCCCTGAAAACAACAGGTATATTTTGTTAATGTTCGGTGTATATGTGGATGTGTGAGTGCTTTTCTTTTGTGAAGTAAACCATTTTCGAGATATCCTTGCTATATATTTGAATTACTTAATTCTTTTACTTTTTCTTCTCAAAACGGTAGTTATTATTTAAACTTTTTTATTTCTGGGTAATGCAAAGATAAAGCATTTCAAAGCCATGTATCGTGTAGGGATCAGCTGGTTAAGGACTTGACTATTGCAACTATAAATTATCATTCACGTGTAAAACGGTTTCGGAATATTCTTATAATCAAAATGGTTATAAGTATTTATATTTGAAAATACCAAATAGCAATTTCATAAACAATAAAATGTATATCTTGTATTTTGTAGGAACAACCTCTGAAGTTCTCTTCGTTCTGGGTGACTTCTGCATAACTGATACAATTTAAGAGATGCACAAGGTTTACAACACGAAAAATGTAGGTCTCCTTTAAAAAGTACACAATTTACTTCTATTTACTCTACGCTACTTCAAATAAGTAGGACAAGTTTGTATTCCAGGTGTAACATTCTAGCCTATGGTTCAGACAGATCTTCTTGGGGTCTAAATATCCTTATCAAGGCTCCTTTTGGAAGGGAAGTAAAGCGAGCAGTCCCTTGTCCGTAACTCTACGACACACAAAATACCCTTAGTTTTATATCTGAAGCAATGCTGTTTGTTGTACATTACTCCTCCCTAGGATCTACTCGTGACGTTTGTCTCATTGTTGTATTACAATACCTGGAGGTCAGTTTCATGTTGAGAAGTGTTATTGATAGCATTGCCTCTATAGTCTTAATCAGGGCCGTCCATAATGAACTGTGCCCATGGTGCTGCCTGAGTCTCTAGTCAACATTAGCGCCACTAGAGCGCATGCTGTAGTTTAGTTAGCGCAAGGCATAATAGATGGCGCAGTATGTGAATTACCAGAGTGCGGGAATGAATGAGCGAAATATTCTAACGCCTTTTGGTCCAACATATCAGTTTATTTGAAATGGAAATAGAATATCAATTTGCCTTACTGCATTTTTCAAAGGAGATGCAAAACGGAATTGTTACAGCGAAAAAAAAATAAATTGCCCTCCATGTGTTCGAACACGAAGCCACCATCATAATTATAAGTACCTCGAAGTTAACTTAAATGGTATGATGGGGTTATCCAAATTTCTCTTATTTTCTTTACAACTAGATGGTTGTGATACGTGTGTACTGAAATTGAAGTTGGTAGTTCTGTTTTACAGATTACGAAAACTCACATTCTAATGCAAGTTCAAAGTTTGGGCTTTAAGTAAAGCCATGACGTCGATACCAACAAAAGCTGTAATATCATGCAAATGTAGAACCTGTAAGCCGGGTCCATTGTACCGGCACCAGGTATATCAAACAAAAATAAAAAGTCTTAATAATATGATACAATTATTAATGGACACTTCTCATGTCATTACATTTAGACTAATGCGTATTATATCAATACCAAGCTGATTGAAACCAAACATTCATAAGTAATTCTCATTATCATAAAGAGCTGAATAGAAAAGTATCGGTTTATATTAATTTAGAGCCGATATGAAATTGTAGTAAACGGAGAAATTGTGTCACTCCTTACACAATAATTATTTTATGTTACTTATAACCTATTGAATAGTAAAAGGGTTAAGTACATATGTAATGCTATTATTATTATTATTAATCTAACACATATTAAAGGTTAACTATTTCTTTTTTGAATTTGAATGTCCACGTGAACATAATTTATCTAAAATAGGTCCTTTCCTGACTTCTCTTTTTAAGGCCCATAAATACCACTGACCAACAAAACTATGGCTGAATGTGGACAGATGTATGAGGTGAAGATAATAACTGAAGAACACTCAGCTGTTTTTCAGAAAGGAAAGGCGTAATGGCGCGAGTAAGATTTGTGAACGCTTTTAATTTGACCTTATTTTCTAACTAGGTCAATAGGAAGACCGTTTGAGCTAAGGCACTTTTGTGGGCACAGATTTAAATGCGACCTATTCTCGTAAGCTATTTCGCAGCGTGTTTTTATCTAATTTTGTGATGGAGCTTCTTACGGTTGAACCAAAATAACAGTTACAACTTATTACCTTAATATGTATTTATTTTCATTTTTCCGGCGCTGAGTAGCACGCAAATACCTGCATAGCCTTCAGCAAACGATGGGACTATTATATGTTTCAAATGGGAAGAGTACGGAAGTCCAGTTAATCAGCTGCCGTATCACACTCAGCGTTGCCAGCTTGTTACCCCAGTCTTATATTTCCCACCCTCTCGCACTCTCATACAACATGCAGGTCTGCTTGGCGCAGAAATTATGATTTGCAATCTTTTACAATGATGCAGTTGCGAAAATCAAAACTGGAAAAAGAATTTTTGCAAATTTTGCATATTTTAAATTACTATAACTACAATTATTGTTTATGAATTACCTGTTTTTCTATTCCGATGGAACTGCCAGTGGCTCATCCCTATCGCTGTTAATGTCACTTCCGTTAAGAGACAATTCGTCATTATCACTGTTTTCACCGTCTGAGTGTTGCAAATTTATGATTATAGGCTCCAAAATCTTGTCACGTGCTATTTCTTTCTTAAAATCTGCGTGCCTCACGCAGTCTTGTTTTGTTACCTTGTCAATTTCTTCGTGAACAAGTCATTGAACGCCCCTTTTTATTTGAGCCCACACCAACTCAATTGGATTATATTGGCGGTGGTAAGGTGGGAGGCGTATTACCTCGTGCCCCGTTTCAAATGCAAGTTGTTCCAGCTGATACACCTTTTCCGTGTTTTTAAATGGAAGTACCTATTCCTTGCAATAACTCATACTAGTTGCAGTTTCCGAAAAAAAAATTGAAGAAATGTTACACCTTAAAATTATACTTTGAGCATGACTTCGCAATACCTACCATTTTGACTCGCCACTAAATTCACCGCAAGAAACCATTGCACTATTTAACTCTTACTCTACTGTTGTGTAAAGAACAACGAATGGTATTGATCTGAAATCTCCAGAGTAACTAAACACATCTTGTCCAGCATTCATTCATAAACTCAAGCATGCAGCGTTCAACAGGCTAACAGGAAATGAAGTGTTTGTTCGTTTTCGAATTTAACACCTTGATTTATTCACAATAATTCTTTTAATCACGTAATGTCAGGAATTGAAATTTCAGTTCTGATTAATTAAGGGTATATGTACATACACACCAAACACTTTAAACTCTCTAAAGTAAATCGAGATTATGAACTATTCATAAACAAAGATATAATGCGACCAGAGAGGTTCTGCCACGGCAGCAGGAAATTTAATGTTTCCTCTCGCTCGAATTGGTTTATTCAAAGAATTTCTTTTATCACGTCATCTGAAATATTTGCGTTTATTTTCTGACAAATATACATACATGCATACATGCCAACCAATAATGCTAATAGTGCATTATTTATCTGTATTAGAAAAACTATTTGAGCTAAAAATATGGGGTTTTCATGGCTATGTTATATACATTACTCTGTACCTACCAAATGGATCAATTTCGGCAAAATCTGAATTTTTGTCTTAGCGCGAATAGTGTTTCATACAAATTGATTAGGTTGGCGCTATTCACACACCACTTAGCGGGAATGCAATACGACAACACCGCAGGTCACCTATTGGTTCCTCACCTAGTAGCGCTCAAGGACAAACACCTTCCCATTTGAAACATAGCAAGTTTAAATAATTTAGATAGCGGCCAAAGGTACAAGTGAAATCCTTATTTAATGGTATAACTGTAGTTCTCTTAATTTATATTATTACATCTACTTTTGTAATTTAGACGAAAGCTGAAATGCTCCGCTATTACAGATCTATATGCAGTTTCTCGGTACATACACAGGAATCCATATGTCTACACGGAAAACTGTTCGTTAGATCGATATTTGAATCTATTTGGTTCAATCAATTTCCAAATGTTGATTTGCAGCCTACGCTTACACTTTTCTATATCAAGCCATTAAGGCAGTCATTTAAATGGTCGAGTTTTAAAATCTGAGGGATCGAAGCATCATAATTAATAGTTGTAATTAATTATTTACTTTCATTTAATTATACACCCTGTGGTTTGGTAAAACAATCTGCAAGTTATTTCAGCCTATTCTATGCCATGTGTATGCGTTTTCATTTTCGCGTAAGCTATAGTTACAAAACACTGGAATTAAATTCACCAACCTTTTTGTCTTGTTTCAAAGCTATTTACTTGAAAACTAGCACATAGACAATTCTAAATACCTCCGCTTGGTTAAAATGTAGCACGTTAGGAGAAGAGAAAATGTAATGTATATTATTCTTCTGTCATTTTCGACCGAATTAAACTAAAATTTTAGTTCTTTAAAGTTACTTAATATTCATAAATGGTTTTCAAAAAAGCTTGCTTACATATAATTATGTAAAAAACTGAAGCTGCTGACAGTGAAGTAAACTAGGTATTAAGAATAACTAAACACTAATATCACAACTTCACTACATTCTGACCAATTCAATTCAATTCAATTACGAGGGTTCAGTGGAAATACATGTTGTGAGCTCCCCTGAAAACAACAGGTATATTTTGTTAATGTTCGGTGTATATGTGGATGTGTGAGTGCTTTTCTTTTGTGAAGTAAACCATTTTCGAGATATCCTTGCTATATATTTGAATTACTTAATTCTTTTACTTTTTCTTCTCAAAACGGTAGTTATTATTTAAACTTTTTTATTTCTGGGTAATGCAAAGATAAAGCATTTCAAAGCCATGTATCGTGTAGGGATCAGCTGGTTAAGGACTTGACTATTGCAACTATAAATTATCATTCACGTGTAAAACGGTTTCGGAATATTCTTATAATCAAAATGGTTATAAGTATTTATATTTGAAAATACCAAATAGCAATTTCATAAACAATAAAATGTATATCTTGTATTTTGTAGGAACAACCTCTGAAGTTCTCTTCGTTCTGGGTGACTTCTGCATAACTGATACAATTTAAGAGATGCACAAGGTTTACAACACGAAAAATGTAGGTCTCCTTTAAAAAGTACACAATTTACTTCTATTTACTCTACGCTACTTCAAATAAGTAGGACAAGTTTGTATTCCAGGTGTAACATTCTAGCCTATGGTTCAGACAGATCTTCTTGGGGTCTAAATATCCTTATCAAGGCTCCTTTTGGAAGGGAAGTAAAGCGAGCAGTCCCTTGTCCGTAACTCTACGACACACAAAATACCCTTAGTTTTATATCTGAAGCAATGCTGTTTGTTGTACATTACTCCTCCCTAGGATCTACTCGTGACGTTTGTCTCATTGTTGTATTACAATACCTGGAGGTCAGTTTCATGTTGAGAAGTGTTATTGATAGCATTGCCTCTATAGTCTTAATCAGGGCCGTCCATAATGAACTGTGCCCATGGTGCTGCCTGAGTCTCTAGTCAACATTAGCGCCACTAGAGCGCATGCTGTAGTTTAGTTAGCGCAAGGCATAATAGATGGCGCAGTATGTGAATTACCAGAGTGCGGGAATGAATGAGCGAAATATTCTAACGCCTTTTGGTCCAACATATCAGTTTATTTGAAATGGAAATAGAATATCAATTTGCCTTACTGCATTTTTCAAAGGAGATGCAAAACGGAATTGTTACAGCGAAAAAAAAATAAATTGCCCTCCATGTGTTCGAACACGAAGCCACCATCATAATTATAAGTACCTCGAAGTTAACTTAAATGGTATGATGGGGTTATCCAAATTTCTCTTATTTTCTTTACAACTAGATGGTTGTGATACGTGTGTACTGAAATTGAAGTTGGTAGTTCTGTTTTACAGATTACGAAAACTCACATTCTAATGCAAGTTCAAAGTTTGGGCTTTAAGTAAAGCCATGACGTCGATACCAACAAAAGCTGTAATATCATGCAAATGTAGAACCTGTAAGCCGGGTCCATTGTACCGGCACCAGGTATATCAAACAAAAATAAAAAGTCTTAATAATATGATACAATTATTAATGGACACTTCTCATGTCATTACATTTAGACTAATGCGTATTATATCAATACCAAGCTGATTGAAACCAAACATTCATAAGTAATTCTCATTATCATAAAGAGCTGAATAGAAAAGTATCGGTTTATATTAATTTAGAGCCGATATGAAATTGTAGTAAACGGAGAAATTGTGTCACTCCTTACACAATAATTATTTTATGTTACTTATAACCTATTGAATAGTAAAAGGGTTAAGTACATATGTAATGCTATTATTATTATTAATCTAACACATATTAAAGGTTAACTATTTCTTTTTTGAATTTGAATGTCCACGTGAACATAATTTATCTAAAATAGGTCCTTTCCTGACTTCTCTTTTTAAGGCCCATAAATACCACTGACCAACAAAACTATGGCTGAATGTGGACAGATGTATGAGGTGAAGATAATAACTGAAGAACACTCAGCTGTTTTTCAGAAAGGAAAGGCGTAATGGCGCGAGTAAGATTTGTGAACGCTTTTAATTTGACCTTATTTTCTAACTAGGTCAATAGGAAGACCGTTTGAGCTAAGGCACTTTTGTGGGCACAGATTTAAATGCGACCTATTCTCGTAAGCTATTTCGCAGCGTGTTTTTATCTAATTTTGTGATGGAGCTTCTTACGGTTGAACCAAAATAACAGTTACAACTTATTACCTTAATATGTATTTATTTTCATTTTTCCGGCGCTGAGTAGCACGCAAATACCTGCATAGCCTTCAGCAAACGATGGGACTATTATATGTTTCAAATGGGAAGAGTACGGAAGTCCAGTTAATCAGCTGCCGTATCACACTCAGCGTTGCCAGCTTGTTACCCCAGTCTTATATTTCCCACCCTCTCGCACTCTCATACAACATGCAGGTCTGCTTGGCGCAGAAATTATGATTTGCAATCTTTTACAATGATGCAGTTGCGAAAATCAAAACTGGAAAAAGAATTTTTGCAAATTTTGCATATTTTAAATTACTATAACTACAATTATTGTTTATGAATTACCTGTTTTTCTATTCCGATGGAACTGCCAGTGGCTCATCCCTATCGCTGTTAATGTCACTTCCGTTAAGAGACAATTCGTCATTATCACTGTTTTCACCGTCTGAGTGTTGCAAATTTATGATTATAGGCTCCAAAATCTTGTCACGTGCTATTTCTTTCTTAAAATCTGCGTGCCTCACGCAGTCTTGTTTTGTTACCTTGTCAATTTCTTCGTGAACAAGTCATTGAACGCCCCTTTTTATTTGAGCCCACACCAACTCAATTGGATTATATTGGCGGTGGTAAGGTGGGAGGCGTATTACCTCGTGCCCCGTTTCAATTGCAAGTTGTTCCAGCTGATACACCTTTTCCGTGTTTTTAAATGGAAGTACCTATTCCTTGCAATAACTCATACTAGTTGCAGTTTCCGAAAAAAAAATTGAAGAAATGTTACACCTTAAAATTATACTTTGAGCATGACTTCGCAATACCTACCATTTTGACTCGCCACTAAATTCACCGCAAGAAACCATTGCACTATTTAACTCTTACTCTACTGTTGTGTAAAGAACAACGAATGGTATTGATCTGAAATCTCCAGAGTAACTAAACACATGTTGTCCAGCATTCATTCATAAACTCAAGCATGCAGCGTTCAACAGGCTAACAGGAAATGAAGTGTTTGTTCGTTTTCGAATTTAACACCTTGATTTATTCACAATAATTCTTTTAATCACGTAATGTAAGGAATTGATATTTCAGTTCTGATTAATTAAGGGTATATGTACATACACACCAAACACTTTAAACTCTCTAAAGTAAATCGAGGTTATGAACTATTCATAAACAAAGATATAATGCGACCAGAGAGGTTCTGCCACGGCAGCAGGAAATTTAATGTTTCCTCTCGCTCGAATTGGTTTATTCAAAGAATTTCTTTTATCACGTCATCTGAAATATTTGCGTTTATTTTCTGACAAATATACATACATGCATACATGCCAACCAATAATGCTAATAGTGCTTTATTTATCTGTATTAGAAAAACTATTTGAGCTAAAAATATGGGGTTTTCATGGCTATGTTATATACATTACTCTGTACCTACCAAATGGATCAATTTCGGCAAAATCTGAATTTTTGTCTTAGCGCGAATAGTGTTTCATACAAATTGATTAGGTTGGCGCTATTCACACACCACTTAGCGGGAATGCAATACGACAACACCGCAGGTCACCTATTGGTTCCTCACCTAGTAGCGCTCAAGGACAAACACCTTCCCATTTGAAACATAGCAAGTTTAAATAATTTAGATAGCGGCCAAAGGTACAAGTGAAATCCTTATTTAATGGTATAACTGTAGTTCTCTTAATTTATATTATTACATCTACTTTTGTAATTTAGACGAAAGCTGAAATGCTCCGCTATTACAGATCTATATGCAGTTTCTCGGTACATACACAGGAATCCATATGTATACACGGAAAACTGTTCGTTAGATCGATATTTGAATCTATTTGGTTCAATCAATTTCCAAATGTTGATTTGCAGCCTACGCTTACACTTTTCTATATCAAGCCATTAAGGCAGTCATTTAAATGGTCGAGTTTTAAAATCTGAGGGATCGAAGCATCATAATTAATAGTTGTAATTAATTATTTACTTTCATTTAATTATACACCCTGTGGTTTGGTAAAACAATCTGCAAGTTATTTCAGCCTATTCTATGCCATGTGTATGCGTTTTCATTTTCGCGTAAGCTATAGTTACAAAACACTGGAATTAAATTCACCAACCTTTTTGTCTTGTTTCAAAGCTATTTACTTGAAAACTAGCACATAGACAATTCTAAATACCTCCGCTTGGTTAAAATGTAGCACGTTAGGAGAAGAGAAAATGTAATGTATATTATTCTTCTGTCATTTTCGACCGAATTAAACTAAAATTTTAGTTCTTTAAAGTTACTTAATATTCATAAATGGTTTTCAAAAAAGCTTGCTTACATATAATTATGTAAAAAACTGAAGCTGCTGACAGTGAAGTAAACTAGGTATTAAGAATAACTAAACACTAATATCACAACTTCACTACATTCTGACCAATTCAATTCAATTCAATTACGAGGGTTCAGTGGAAATACATGTTGTGAGCTCCCCTGAAAACAACAGGTATATTTTGTTAATGTTCGGTGTATATGTGGATGTGTGAGTGCTTTTCTTTTGTGAAGTAAACCATTTTCGAGATATCCTTGCTATATATTTGAATTACTTAATTCTTTTACTTTTTCTTCTCAAAACGGTAGTTATTATTTAAACTTTTTTATTTCTGGGTAATGCAAAGATAAAGCATTTCAAAGCCATGTATCGTGTAGGGATCAGCTGGTTAAGGACTTGACTATTGCAACTATAAATTATCATTCACGTGTAAAACGGTTTCGGAATATTCTTATAATCAAAATGGTTATAAGTATTTATATTTGAAAATACCAAATAGCAATTTCATAAACAATAAAATGTATATCTTGTATTTTGTAGGAACAACCTCTGAAGTTCTCTTCGTTCTGGGTGACTTCTGCATAACTGATACAATTTAAGAGATGCACAAGGTTTACAACACGAAAAATGTAGGTCTCCTTTAAAAAGTACACAATTTACTTCTATTTACTCTACGCTACTTCAAATAAGTAGGACAAGTTTGTATTCCAGGTGTAACATTATAGCCTATGGTTCAGACAGATCTTCTTGGGGTCTAAATATCCTTATCAAGGCTCCTTTTGGAAGGGAAGTAAAGCGAGCAGTCCCTTGTCCGTAACTCTACGACACACAAAATACCCTTAGTTTTATATCTGAAGCAATGCTGTTTGTTGTACATTACTCCTCCCTAGGATCTACTCGTGACGTTTGTCTCATTGTTGTATTACAATACCTGGAGGTCAGTTTCATGTTGAGAAGTGTTATTGATAGCATTGCCTCTATAGTCTTAATCAGGGCCGTCCATAATGAACTGTGCCCATGGTGCTGCCTGAGTCTCTAGTCAACATTAGTGCCACTAGAGCGCATGCTGTAGTTTAGTTAGTCCAAGGCATAATAGATGGCGCAGTATGTGAATTACCAGAGTGCGGGAATGAATGAGCGAAATATTCTAACGCCTTTTGGTCCAACATATCAGTTTATTTGAAATGGAAATAGAATATCAATTTGCCTTATTGCATTTTTCAAAGGAGATGCAAAACGGAATTGTTACAGCGAAAAAAAAAATAAATTGCCCTCCATGTGTTCGAACACGAAGCCACCATCATAATTATAAGTACCTCGAAGTTAACTTAAATGGTATGATGGGGTTATCCAAATTTCTCTTATTTTCTTTACAACTAGATGGTTGTGATACGTGTGTACTGAAATTGAAGTTGGTAGTTCTGTTTTACAGATTACGAAAACTCACATTCTAATGCAAGTTCAAAGTTTGGGCTTTAAGTAAAGCCATGACGTCGATACCAACAAAATCTGTAATATCATGCAAATGTAGAACCTGTAAGCCGGGTCCATTGTACCGGCACCAGGTATATCAAACAAAAATAAAAAGTCTTAATAATATGATACAATTATTAATGGACACTTCTCATGTCATTACATTTAGACTAATGCGTATTATATCAATAGCAAGCTGATTGAAACCAAACATTCATAAGTAATTCTCATTATCATAAAGAGCTGAATAGAAAAGTATCGGTTTATATTAATTTAGAGCCGATATGAAATTGTAGTAAACGGAGAAATTGTGTCACTCCTTACACAATAATTATTTTATGTTACTTATAACCTATTGAATAGTAAAAGGGTTAAGTACATATGTAATGCTATTATTATTAATCTAACACATATTAAAGGTTAACTATTTCTTTTTTGAATTTGAAAGTCCACGTGAACATAATTTATCTAAAATAGGTCCTTTCCTGACTTCTCTTTTTAAGGCCCATAAATACCACTGACCAACAAAACTATGGCTGAATGTGGACAGATGTATGAGGTGAAGATAATAACTGAAGAACACTCAGCTGTTTTTCAGAAAGGAAAGGCGTAATGGCGTGAGTAAGATTTGTGAACGCTTTTAATTTGACCTTATTTTCTAACTGGGTCAATAGGAAGACCGTTTGAGCTAAGGCACTTTTGTGGGCACAGATTTAAATGCGACCTATTCTCGTAAGCTATTTCGCAGCGTGTTTTTATCTAATTTTGTGATGGAGCTTCTTACGGTTGAACCAAAATAACAGTTACAACTTATTACCTTAATATGTATTTATTTTCATTTTTCCGGCGCTGAGTAGCACGCAAATACCTGCATAGCCTTCAGCAAACGATGGGACTATTATATGTTTCAAATGGGAAGAGTACGGAAGTC
Organism: Mantis religiosa; assembly: GCA_030765055.1. NCBI lineage: Eukaryota > Metazoa > Arthropoda > Insecta > Mantodea > Mantidae > Mantis > Mantis religiosa. Next base: position 229,109,608 of record CM060950.1, read on the forward strand.
CAGTTAATCAGCTGCCGTATCACACTCAGCGTTGCCAGCTTGTTACCCCAGTCTTATATTTCCCACCCTCTCGCACTCTCATACAACATGCAGGTCTGCTTGGCGCAGAAATTATGATTTGCAATCTTTTACAATGATGCAGTTGCGAAAATCAAAACTGGAAAAAGAATTTTTGCAAATTTTGCATATTTTAAATTACTATAACTACAATTATTGTTTATGAATTACCTGTTTTTCTATTCCGATGGAACTGCCAGTGGCTCATCCCTATCGCTGTTAATGTCACTTCCGTTAAGAGACAATTCGTCATTATCACTGTTTTCACCGTCTGAGTGTTGCAAATTTATGATTATAGGCTCCAAAATCTTGTCACGTGCTATTTCTTTCTTAAAATCTGCGTGCCTCACGCAGTCTTGTTTTGTTACCTTGTCAATTTCTTCGTGAACAAGTCATTGAACGCCCCTTTTTATTTGAGCCCACACCAACTCAATTGGATTATATTGGCGGTGGTAAGGTGGGAGGCGTATTACCTCGTGCCCCGTTTCAATTGCAAGTTGTTCCAGCTGATACACCTTTTCCGTGTTTTTAAATGGAAGTACCTATTCCTTGCAATAACTCATACTAGTTGCAGTTTCCGAAAAAAAAATTGAAGAAATGTTACACCTTAAAATTATACTTTGAGCATGACTTCGCAATACCTACCATTTTGACTCGCCACTAAATTCACCGCAAGAAACCATTGCACTATTTAACTCTTACTCTACTGTTGTGTAAAGAACAACGAATGGTATTGATCTGAAATCTCCAGAGTAACTAAACACATCTTGTCCAGCATTCATTCATAAACTCAAGCATGCAGCGTTCAACAGGCTAACAGGAAATGAAGTGTTTGTTCGTTTTCGAATTTAACACCTTGATTTATTCACAATAATTCTTTTAATCACGTAATGTCAGGAATTGAAATTTCAGTTCTGATTAATTAAGGGTATATGTACATACACACCAAACACTTTAAACTCTCTAAAGTAAATCGAGATTATGAACTATTCATAAACAAAGATATAATGCGACCAGAGAGGTTCTGCCACGGCAGCAGGAAATTTAATGTTTCCTCTCGCTCGAATTGGTTTATTCAAAGAATTTCTTTTATCACGTCATCTGAAATATTTGCGTTTATTTTCTGACAAATATACATACATGCATACATGCCAACCAATAATGCTAATAGTGCTTTATTTATCTGTATTAGAAAAACTATTTGAGCTAAAAATATGGGGTTTTCATGGCTATGTTATATACATTACTCTGTACCTACCAAATGGATCAATTTCGGCAAAATCTGAATTTTTGTCTTAGCGCGAATAGTGTTTCATACAAATTGATTAGGTTGGCGCTATTCACACACCACTTAGCGGGAATGCAATACGACAACACCGCAGGTCACCTATTGGTTCCTCACCTAGTAGCGCTCAAGGACAAACACCTTCCCATTTGAAACATAGCAAGTTTAAATAATTTAGATAGCGGCCAAAGGTACAAGTGAAATCCTTATTTAATGGTATAACTGTAGTTCTCTTAATTTATATTATTACATCTACTTTTGTAATTTAGACGAAAGCTGAAATGCTCCGCTATTACAGATCTATATGCAGTTTCTCGGTACATACACAGGAATCCATATGTCTACACGGAAAACTGTTCGTTAGATCGATATTTGAATCTATTTGGTTCAATCAATTTCCAAATGTTGATTTGCAGCCTACGCTTACACTTTTCTATATCAAGCCATTAAGGCAGTCATTTAAATGGTCGAGTTTTAAAATCTGAGGGATCGAAGCATCATAATTAATAGTTGTAATTAATTATTTACTTTCATTTAATTATACACCCTGTGGTTTGGTAAAACAATCTGCAAGTTATTTCAGCCTATTCTATGCCATGTGTATGCGTTTTCATTTTCGCGTAAGCTATAGTTACAAAACACTGGAATTAAATTCACCAACCTTTTTGTCTTGTTTCAAAGCTATTTACTTGAAAACTAGCACATAGACAATTCTAAATACCTCGGCTTGGTTAAAATGTAGCACGTTAGGAGAAGAGAAAATGTAATGCATATTATTCTTCTGTCATTTTCGACCGAATTAAACTAAAATTTTAGTTCTTTAAAGTTACTTAATATTCATAAATGGTTTTCAAAAAAGCTTGCTTACATATAATTATGTAAAAAACTGAAGGTGCTGACAGTGAAGTAAACTAGGTATTAAGAATAACTAAACACTAATATCACAACTTCACTACATTCTGACCAATTCAATTCAATTCAATTACGAGGGTTCAGTGGAAATACATGTTGTGAGCTCCCCTGAAAACAACAGGTATATTTTGTTAATGTTCGGTGTATATGTGGATGTGTGAGTGCTTTTCTTTTGTGAAGTAAACCATTTTCGAGATATCCTTGCTATATATTTGAATTACTTAATTCTTTTACTTTTTCTTCTCAAAACGGTAGTTATTATTTAAACTTTTTTATTTCTGGGTAATGCAAAGATAAAGCATTTCAAAGCCATGTATCGTGTAGGGATCAGCTGGTTAAGGACTTGACTATTGCAACTATAAATTATCATTCACGTGTAAAACGGTTTCGGAATATTCTTATAATCAAAATGGTTATAAGTATTTATATTTGAAAATACCAAATAGCAATTTCATAAACAATAAAATGTATATCTTGTATTTTGTAGGAACAACCTCTGAAGTTCTCTTCGTTCTGGGTGACTTCTGCATAACTGATACAATTTAAGAGATGCACAAGGTTTACAACACGAAAAATGTAGGTCTCCTTTAAAAAGTACACAATTTACTTCTATTTACTCTACGCTACTTCAAATAAGTAGGACAAGTTTGTATTCCAGGTGTAACATTCTAGCCTATGGTTCAGACAGATCTTCTTGGGGTCTAAATATCCTTATCAAGGCTCCTTTTGGAAGGGAAGTAAAGCGAGCAGTCCCTTGTCCGTAACTCTACGACACACAAAATACCCTTAGTTTTATATCTGAAGCAATGCTGTTTGTTGTACATTACTCCTCCCTAGGATCTACTCGTGACGTTTGTCTCATTGTTGTACTACAATACCTGGAGGTCAGTTTCATGTTGAGAAGTGTTATTGATAGCATTGCCTCTATAGTCTTAATCAGGGCCGTCCATAATGAACTGTGCCCATGGTGCTGCCTGAGTCTCTAGTCAACATTAGTGCCACTAGAGCGCATGCTGTAGTTTAGTTAGTCCAAGGCATAATAGATGGCGCAGTATGTGAATTACCAGAGTGCGGGAATGAATGAGCGAAATATTCTAACGCCTTTTGGTCCAACATATCAGTTTATTTGAAATGGAAATAGAATATCAATTTGCCTTATTGCATTTTTCAAAGGAGATGCAAAACGGAATTGTTACAGCGAAAAAAAAAAATTGCCCTCCATGTGTTCGAACACGAAGCCACCATCATAATTATAAGTACCTCGAAGTTAACTTAAATGGTATGATGGGGTTATCCAAATTTCTCTTATTTTCTTTACAACTAGATGGTTGTGATACGTGTGTACTGAAATTGAAGTTGGTAGTTCTGTTTTACAGATTACGAAAACTCACATTCTAATGCAAGTTCAAAGTTTGGGCTTTAAGTAAAGCCATGACGTCGATACCAACAAAAGCTGTAATATGCAAATGTAGAACCTGTAAGCCGGGTCCATTGTACCGGCACCAGGTATATCAAACAAAAATAAAAAGTCTTAATAATATGATACAATTATTAATGGACACTTCTCATGTCATTACATTTAGACTAATGCGTATTATATCAATAGCAAGCTGATTGAAACCAAACATTCATAAGTAATTCTCATTATCATAAAGAGCTGAATAGAAAAGTATCGGTTTATATTAATTTAGAGCCGATATGAAATTGTAGTAAACGGAGAAATTGTGTCACTCCTTACACAATAATTATTTTATGTTACTTATAACCTATTGAATAGTAAAAGGGTTAAGTACATATGTAATGCTATTATTATTATTATTAATCTAACACATATTAAAGGTTAACTATTTCTTTTTTGAATTTGAATGTCCACGTGAACATAATTTATCTAAAATAGGTCCTTTCCTGACTTCTCTTTTTAAGGCCCATAAATACCACTGACCAACAAAACTATGGCTGAATGTGGACAGATGTATGAGGTGAAGATAATAACTGAAGAACACTCAGCTGTTTTTCAGAAAGGAAAGGCGTAATGGCGTGAGTAAGATTTGTGAACGCTTTTAATTTGACCTTATTTTCTAACTAGGTCAATAGGAAGACCGTTTGAGCTAAGGCACTTTTGTGGGCACAGATTTAAATGCGACCTATTCTCGTAAGCTATTTCGCAGCGTGTTTTTATCTAATTTTGTGATGGAGCTTCTTACGGTTGAACCAAAATAACAGTTACAACTTATTACCTTAATATGTATTTATTTTCATTTTTCCGGCGCTGAGTAGCACGCAAAACCTGCATAGCCTTCAGCAAACGATGGGACTATTATATGTTTCAAATGGGAAGAGTACGGAAGTCCAGTTAATCAGCTGCCGTATCACACTCAGCGTTGCCAGCTTGTTACCCCAGTCTTATATTTCCCACCCTCTCGCACTCTCATACAACATGCAGGTCTGCTTGGCGCAGAAATTATGATTTGCAATCTTTTACAATGATGCAGTTGCGAAAATCAAAACTGGAAAAAGAATTTTTGCAAATTTTGCATATTTTAAATTACTATAACTACAATTATTGTTTATGAATTACCTGTTTTTCTATTCCGATGGAACTGCCAGTGGCTCATCCCTATCGCTGTTAATGTCACTTCCGTTAAGAGACAATTCGTCATTATCACTGTTTTCACCGTCTGAGTGTTGCAAATTTATGATTATAGGCTCCAAAATCTTGTCACGTGCTATTTCTTTCTTAAAATCTGCGTGCCTCACGCAGTCTTGTTTTGTTACCTTGTCAATTTCTTCGTGAACAAGTCATTGAACGCCCCTTTTTATTTGAGCCCACACCAACTCAATTGGATTATATTGGCGGTGGTAAGGTGGGAGGCGTATTACCTCGTGCCCCGTTTCAATTGCAAGTTGTTCCAGCTGATACACCTTTTCCGTGTTTTTAAATGGAAGTACCTATTCCTTGCAATAACTCATACTAGTTGCAGTTTCCGAAAAAAAAATTGAAGAAATTTTACACCTTAAAATTATACTTTGAGCATGACTTCGCAATACCTACCATTTTGACTCGCCACTAAATTCACCGCAAGAAACCATTGCACTATTTAACTCTTACTCTACTGTTGTGTAAAGAACAACGAATGGTATTGATCTGAAATCTCCAGAGTAACTAAACACATCTTGTCCAGCATTCATTCATAAACTCAAGCATGCAGCGTTCAACAGGCTAACAGGAAATGAAGTGTTTGTTCGTTTTCGAATTTAACACCTTGATTTATTCACAATAATTCTTTTAATCACGTAATGTCAGGAATTGAAATTTCAGTTCTGATTAATTAAGGGTATATGTACATACACACCAAACACTTTAAACTCTCTAAAGTAAATCGAGGTTATGAACTATTCATAAACAAAGATATAATGCGACCAGAGAGGTTCTGCCACGGCAGCAGGAAATTTAATGTTTCCTCTCGCTCGAATTGGTTTATTCAAAGAATTTCTTTTATCACGTCATCTGAAATATTTGCGTTTATTTTCTGACAAATATACATACATGCATACATGCCAACCAATAATGCTAATAGTGCTTTATTTATCTGTATTAGAAAAACTATTTGAGCTAAAAATATGGGGTTTTCATGGCTATGTTATATACATTACTCTGTACCTACCAAATGGATCAATTTCGGCAAAATCTGAATTTTTGTCTTAGCGCGAATAGTGTTTCATACAAATTGATTAGGTTGGCGCTATTCACACACCACTTAGCGGGAATGCAATACGACAACACCGCAGGTCACCTATTGGTTCCTCACCTAGTAGCGCTCAAGGACAAACACCTTCCCATTTGAAACATAGCAAGTTTAAATAATTTAGATAGCGGCCAAAGGTACAAGTGAAATCCTTATTTAATGGTATAACTGTAGTTCTCTTAATTTATATTATTACATCTACTTTTGTAATTTAGACGAAAGCTGAAATGCTCCGCTATTACAGATCTATATGCAGTTTCTCGGTACATACACAGGAATCCATATGTCTACACGGAAAACTGTTCGTTAGATCGATATTTGAATCTATTTGGTTCAATCAATTTCCAAATGTTGATTTGCAGCCTACGCTTACACTTTTCTATATCAAGCCATTAAGGCAGTCATTTAAATGGTCGAGTTTTAAAATCTGAGGGATCGAAGCATCATAATTAATAGTTGTAATTAATTATTTACTTTCATTTAATTATACACCCTGTGGTTTGGTAAAACAATCTGCAAGTTATTTCAGCCTATTCTATGCCATGTGTATGCGTTTTCATTTTCGCGTAAGCTATAGTTACAAAACACTGGAATTAAATTCACCAACCTTTTTGTCTTGTTTCAAAGCTATTTACTTGAAAACTAGCACATAGAAGATGAGTAAACAAATAAATGACTGTGCAAAACCTCAAATATTTTATCAGATAATATCATAAAACTGTTTTATTTAGAGATAGATGTTGCACATTATTAAAAATATAATTGTTGTTGGTGTTATTTTTTCAGTATAAGTTACTTTTTCTGTGGATCAGTGAATGAACCAATCACAATATCCACATTTGAAACTTTGTGTGGCAGCTTTATGGATATGTTTGTCAATTTACGTACTCGTGCAAATCGAAGTAACACTAAAATGGAAAGAATAAAGTTCAGCAATAATACAAATCCAAGGGAAAATGCCCCTAATAGAGAAAGGGGATATGGGCGGATACAGTTTGATTATAAAGAAGCATAAAATGACTGAAACAGGTTTATGGACTTGAAAATGGCACTTTGAGAGAAATCTTTTACCGAAATTAATGTGAGTGAGGTTTCCACACCGTTGTTCATTACATAAAATTAAATGTCATTTTCAGCTAAAATCTCAGCTCCTGGTTCCTTTGGTCGAGTAACAAGGGAAGAACGCCCCCCCCCCCCCCCCACAATACAAACACACCTCTGCTATGTATGTGTCTGCTGAGTAGGTTGGTAAATGTAACTAAAGCTGTAAGGGCGGTATGTATGGAACCAAGTGCACAACAGAATACCGGTTTTAAAGTAATTCATCCAGTCAAGTGATTAAGTAATTAAAAAAATGTTAAGCATTTCAGCATTGCTAGTAATACTGCATCCATATTATATGTCGACAAACACAGAATGAGGAAACATAACCTAATTTTACGACTAGTTTGCATTTTAACGAATCATAGCGCTCATTTCTCCTATTTCCTTATAAAAAGGCATAATCCCTAATTATAATACACTGAGGTAATTCACCTCTCGTTATTGCATCAGCCTTCCAGGGATTAATAAAGGAAGCCTATTTTTTACTCCCTACTTCATTTGACATGAAATATAAAGTTGCTCATTTGCTCAATTTTTTTCTTGATATTTATTTGGAGCCAGTGATAGAGATAATGATAATACCTCTTTGAAACCAGGTGTGAAATTAGACAAATGTGGAAAGTTTATGGAAAAATAAGTAATACTCTAATTTGGAGGTACTGATATCCTCTGCACGCTGGGATATTTGCTTACCTTCAACTTTTTTGAATTGAATACTTTTACTTTGTGGGTTCGTAGAACTAAAATGCCAAATTGCCGAAATTCTAAATGTTTTTATTGGTGTATAAATACACTCCAATGCAGCAAAATTACATCACATATCACAACATATTCTTCCAAGGTCGATGGCAATAACAATCATCGTTGAGTTTACAGCACTCTCAGCTGTTCTCTGCTTACGTTCGCGAATCATTCACGCACGTTTCACAACTCATCACTTCCTTAAATACTTCATTCATAATTCGAGACTTTCTGTACAGTTATTAGATGTTTCTGAAATAAACAAGGCATCTAATGACGTAATCCGAATATTCTATCACCTTCCAAAAATGTGAAACCCTATCTGGACCGGCAGGTCACTTATCTCAAGCGCTATGATTATCTGCTTATGCAAGCTCGTTATCTACGTGAAACCTATCCGTGTTTTGTCTATTTGCGCCGAAACTTTAATGCGCGTTACCGCGACTAGATATGCATCTAGTGATTGTACAGAACAGTCTGGAGTTGGTGAATGGGTGTATAAAAGGAAGCCATGGCTAGCGATGAGTCAGTTGTGTGTAACGTGAAATGTTGTAAACTGAACGCTGTTTGTTGTTGTCATCGACCTTGGAAGACTGGTTATATGTGATGAAATGTTGTTACCTGAGAATTGAACAGTGTATTCCAACGGAAATAAAGAACATTTAGAAATTCGGCAGTTTTGACTTTTAATTCTACGAACCCACAAAGTCACAACTAGATATGTACTGTGCATATGGGATTGTTAATAATAACAGGAAGGTATATAAATTCAGTAATATGCATCTGATCTGGGTACTTGTTAGGATGCAAGGTGCCTGAAGAAGACGAGAGTAGTAGATGTTATCGATCATAGGTTTTCCATAAAGGTAAATAAAAGAGGGGGGAGGATGTGTGTGTTAAGAACCAGGATTGCGCACTTGGCACGAGTAGGGAAGGGTTGGGATATCAAGTCGCCATTATAAAAAGTACTGATATTGCACTGGTCTCTTCCCACCCCTCCCCACTTTGCTTCTTCACAAGACATCATCATCCACCCCAACGCTGCGCCCTTTCCCCTATGTTTAATATCGTATATCACAATGGATTATCACCCAGCGAAACTGGCATTCTTAAGCATATCTCTACACACGCGCACGCGCACAAATTCCCACACTTTTCCTTGTGGTCATTAAAGGGCAAAAAGAAAAATAGCCTATTCTTTTAAAGCATTGTCAGATTTATCATATCTATGTATACTTAAGGCAACGCTACACTGAGTATTCGCCGAAAATGTTGAAAATTATGAAGTTTTCTTTTGGGGCATTTTTTGGTAGCTTAGGGTTTGTAGTAATCAATGGCATGCTATTTTTAACATTTACACCATTTTGGGCCACCACGTGACAATTTAAAGAGCCATTTAACAACCGTTAAAAGTAACAATCATTGCTTTAAAGTTAATTTTCTGAGAAACTTCTTTTCTAACATTTATCAGTATACAAAATGCATCACGTGTCAAATTTTTTCATTTAACTTGGTGAAACTTATAGGATAGCTCCATAATATGTAAATAAGAAACTTCACATTCCCCTTTTTTGTTAATTCTCATGTTTTGAAAAGTATATAGTGTTAAGGAATAACAAATGTTGAGGGCTAACACATGGAAAATATTTGAGAACAAATGATGAAGCAATATTCCAAAAAATAATTAATAAAATATTATAAAAAATAAATTGCTCTGTACTAGCCGAAAACAAAAACTCAACTTAAAAGCTCAAATTTTTTGACGCGTAGAACATTTTTAAGTTTTACAATATTTTCTCAAAAAAATAATTAATAATTAATTATTTGGTGAAGCAACATAAAAAGTAACCTGCAAGTTTAAAATCATAATGTATTTATGTGGCTAAGTTTTCTTAATGACAGGTTTATGATTATAGAATTTGGAACTTTCTGTGTAGCCTTACCGTATTATATATATACTTAATGCAGGTCAAATTAAAATACATGAAGCATTCGAAGCTTACAACTGGCCATTGTTTAACTACTGTAACAAATCTGTTAGAATTTGGAAAGCTTTCTGTCCCTTACTGATTGGATCTCTATCAGTGAAACGTGTACGGTTTTAACATTAACGCTTGTTTATATTGTGACGTTGTGGGTTCGTAGAATTAAAAGGCCGAGTTGCAGAAATTAAAAATCTCCTTTTTTCCGTAGAGATACACTGTTCAGTTCTCAGGTAACAACATTACATCACATAATAACACAATCTTCCAAGGTCGATGGCAATAACAAATCGTGACAACTGATTACATTAGTTCTCGTTACAACAAAACTCTTGTTACACAACTCCTCCTCTTTGCTAGCGGCCAGGTCCATAAATACCTAATTCGTAAATCTAGATGGTTCTAAAGTCAGCCAGAACCCAAAAAATCCCTATCAGTCCAGAAATTTCCATTCCTTCTATCACATTCTAGAAGCGCAACTTAATCTATGTCGGCGAGTTCTCAGTTATCTTGCTTGCGGGCGTTTGTTTACAATAGCTGCGCTATCATTATCTGCTTAGCAAGGCTCATTATTCCATGAAACTTTATCCGCCGACTGTTTTCTCATTTGTGCCGAAACGTTTATGCTTTTCTTTAATTTACGTCCTCCAACGTTAAATCATATCGGACGATGAATGGAATAGGTGAAATGATGCTCAAATGAGCCCAGGATCCATGGAGCTTAGAGTTACCCGACATTTGTCTTTCAGGATAAGGGAAAAACCCGGAGAAAACCTTATCCAAGTAACTCACCCCGACCGAGACTTGAACTCGGGGCCCCTTGAACGTGAGGAAGACATGCTACCACCACGCTACCGAGGCGGGCTTTTATGCCTGTTGCCGTGACAATATTATATACGTACATTCTCACATTTAATAATACATAACTACAACCACAGAGTACTGTATCCAATGTACCTAGCTCAGCCGTCTTTATGAACGGAAGACATAAAATAAAACACAAATGAAAATCTACCATAGACTCACATATCCTTGTTAAAGGTAATCCTGCTCCTTATTTGTATATAATTAAGTTTTCAGTGTAGCTAGAAGAAAATGTCATTATGAGGCAAGGTAAAGAAAACGCCATGTTATCAGGAAATATTAATAAACGCTGAAAATCACAGTATGCGACTGATAATCCATAACATATATAACTGACGTATCAAAATAGCTGCACCGTCATACGGTACAATAGGCCTCTAGTTCCTTAGCTCCTTGTTTTATTTCCGCTAATTTCCTTGTGGCTACGCCCCTTCGCTTTTAGTGCTGGCAACACCATCTCCGCTTTGTCACGTCGGATGAAATCGCCGAACATTATCGATGATGGCGAGGAACCGCCTTTACGAGCACAGAAGAAAATGTTATCTGACATTTGCACCGCAGGAGCCAAGTGCCATCTAACGAACTGTTCTCCTACTATCTCTTGTCTTACTTACAACGAGAGAATGTCAGAATACAGAACGGTTAACTTTGTGAAATCAATTCCCGAGCCATATGCTAGAAACGTATTACTTTTTGTTTTGTTAGTGTGAGTAGTTCAGTGACAGCCAGAAATATTATTTAAATTTGGTTAAATGTTTGCTTTTTCTGCCGCTTAGATAGACAAAATACTGTAGCTTGTATGTTCAGCAAGCGCGCTCATGTGCAAGTGGGAGTCCTACGCCAAAAGCAAAAAGTGGGATAAACACCAACTTTCTTACTTTATAACGAAGACAAGCACTTACATATGTTAGCTAAAGGGTTACATTTGTCGACCCCAAGTAACCCCCAAAATAGCTTTAATCGTAATATTATCCCTACCAAATCCTATACTCATAAAGATTAATGAAAGCAAATGCCTTGTTCAATCAAGAATATTCGAAATGCCCTAAATCAGACTGCACTAACTGTGACATCAATCATGTGAACTGAAACCATGTAGTGAATATGTCAGGTAAGAAGTGCGGAAAGGACGTGTTTTGTGTTTTACCAACACTTAAGTACAAAGCACAGCATACTCAGCTAGGCCTTGACTTAAAATAGCTTAGCTCACATACCAGACATTTCTGAGTTGTCTAGCAGAGAAATGATAGTAAGAAGAGAATTAATGGCTTACGTCACGAAGAAGTCACTTGACTTATACTGCCCTAAACAAATGAATAAAAGAGTGAATGACTGAATGAGTGAATGACTGAATGAGTAAATGTTAGAATGAGTAAATGACTGAATGAGTGAATGACTGATACTGAATGACTGCAACTAGATAATATTTAGTAAAGGAATTTTGGGAAGAAACTTCCAGGACTGGGCTGCTGGTGCCTCCAAATCTGAGTCTCACATGTTACCGCGAATCCATCTTGATGTTTATTCTGCTAATGTAAGTTAAGTGCCTTCAGTCCTATTTGAAAGGCATTCATTCGTCAGTGGAATTAATTTTAATTCAGCAGCTATAAGTGAATGATTCTACCAATGATGTACAAATCAAAGTTTTCGGTATCCCTGATCCCATCACTAACATGTGGCAACAAAATTCGTCGCTAATTTTTAATTCCTCAGTAAGTGGTTTCACAATTGAATATGCATCTTACAGACGTGTAATTTTATTCGATTTTATTGCGGTTGTTTTATGCGTGCCATATTTGAGGTCGGGAACACATCACTGCAACTTTAATTCCTTCATATTTGGACTACCTTTTCTTTCCTAAAACAGCTTAATGGTGCGAAAAAATTACATTTTTCGGCACACTTATAACAAGTTTTCTCCTCGACATACATATTTATTTTCACAGACAGATAATTCGGCAGTGGGAGATGGATCAATTAGGGTATATCTGTAAAACTAAGAAATGAAAGTAATTCTACCAGCAAGAATCATTGACCTTTTCATTTTACTTTATAATTTCATCCCTACTAACCAAATCATTTAAGTATTTTTTTAAAAATTCTATAAGTTACAACAATGAACCTAATTGTAAGCTTTGATATAAGGAACAACAACATATGAGTTCCGCGTCTTAAACTAAGGTAAGTCCTTCATCTACGAGGGCTGTTCAATAAAGAATGATCACATTCTTTATTTGACAGCGTAACTTTACTGATCCTCATAATGTTGATGATTCTTCTCAAAATAGTCTCCCCTGAATGCAATGCACTTATCCCAGCGTTTCTGCCAGTCTTCAAAGACATACTGGAAACCATTTTTGAGAGATCCTTCAAAATTGCCCCCGCAGCCGTCACCACTGCTCCTGATGATGGATAATGCTTCCCACGAAGGCGTTTCTTCAAGTTAGGGAATAGAAAAAAGTCACATGGGGCTAAATCCGGCCTATAGGAAGGGTGAGGGATGCACTTCACGTTGATTTTTGCAAGATATTCAGCAACAAGTTTGGCAATAGGCGGCCGCGCATTATCGTGGTCCAGCATCCAGCCTGCTTCACGGAAATGTGTTCTTTTGCGCCTGCTATAGACTTGCAATGTTTTCAGGACATCCCTGTAGTATTGTGCAGTTACTGATGTGTGTTCAGGTACAACATACTCTTAAACAATTTCATGAATATCAAAGAATCAGATAACCATAACGTTCCCAGGAGAAGCAACCACTTTTGGTTTTTTGGGAGTTGGTGATGAAGGAGATTTCCACACTGAGCATTACTGCTTGCTCTCAGGATCAAAATAATGTAGTCAAGTTTCATCAGCAGTGATTAAGTTTAAAGGAAACTCCGGATCTTCCTCTAACATCAACTTTAACTGCATGTTACCTCCATTGCAGCGGTATGCGATACTGAACATATCTGGGCTTACCTGGTTCTCATAGGCGGGAACTAGGAGTACCAACAATGAAACTACTACGGCGTGTTTGTTCTACATTTAGCTAACAGTATATAATACGTTTGAATTTTAGTGCGAAAAATTTAGACCGTTCATTCTTTAATGAATAGTCCTCGTACTATGAGCGTTTCTGCAATTCCATTTACAGACTACGTAGTACAGTGAGACAAAAAAAGAAGTAACGAAACACACGCCGACTAATTGAAATTTGTTGTTTAGTCTCTTTATAACTTTCAAAGTTGTTAATTATTGGCGACCACTGCGGTGGGTCAGCATACATGTTGACTCGAATCCACATTATACTTTTCGCAGTTTACGGTCTTTCTATAAGTAAAAGAAATTTTAAATCTGATACGTTAAATTTATATGACTTTTCCTGTTCACTATAATTTATTTGTGTATACATGGTACAAAGAATTCTTAAGTTTGATCTTTTTTAATTTACGGATGCTCTTCATCTCGGTTGTCAACGTACCATTCTATACTGAGTGAGAAGACCATTTAATTTTGCTCAGGTGCCTTTTCATTAGGCTTGACTTTCTTTTACGTGCCATAGATTTACGACACGCAACCATCGATTTTACTTCCCTTTTTAAGGATTTTTACGCTTAAAAGAATTCGTCGTTCTCAACTGGGTTTGAGCCTGCGGTCTCGAGAACTTGTTATACCTAGACCACGAAGGACACGTGAAAACCTAACTGGCGAAGTTTGGAAACGTACAGGTAAAATGTTCAGGGACTTTCAAAAATACAAATACATCTGAATGACGTTAAATTAAAAACGTGTACTGCATAATGAGTCCCTCGGGGATCTGTTTCGCACGCCACTGCTCAAGCGAAGGAAACCAGTACAACCAACCACAGCATTCATATTCCCTCACCCCATTACATCTATTATGATACGCTTACGAATATCTCCCAAGAGGTGGGCGTTGAGGAAAATGGTAAGGTGTAGGGAAAGGAAGATCTTTCTTCTTATTTTAGAAGGAAATGACTTTCTACTCCTGTTTTCTTAAAGGGCGTACATCTTTTAAGAATCCGGTTTCCTTTTCATAGGAAAGTTTTCTTACACGGAGCATTCGTTAAGTTCTAGATAGTGTGTTTTTGTAAACATGAATTTATGGTGTACGAGTGAACAAGTTTTCTTGTAACCTCCGGGCTGCTTATACATATTTAGTGAGTCGATAAATGGTAGTCCGGAAGAGGTGAGCAAATACACATTACAGCTACGCGGTTTCAATTGGAATTCTATCTTTCCAAAGTTCTGTAAACACAATTCGATGAGCGTTGGTTAAACGTACTGCTGAAAAATTATCCAACTATCCAAGGACTCGAGATGTTAGTTCTAATTTTTCAGCAAAATACCGGCAGGGCACAGTAGAAGTATTGTATTCCTTAAATTCCAAAACCAGATTCCACCAAAAATATGTCTTCTGAATTCCATATATTCTAATGTATTATATTTACATAGCTTTCTCTACTTTATGCTATTTTTGGTATCTTTAAAAGCGCATGTTTCTGATTATTTCAGTTAAATAAAGATGAAATTTTATAGAAATAGCTAAACTATACATAGGTTAATAGACCGCGTTTCAAATGTCCCGCACATGTTCCGCTATAAGTAATTAGAAGAAGATATTGTCGCGGCAACGGGCATAAGAGTTTCGTTGCAAATAGATAATACACGGCGGATAGTGTTTCACGGTAATAAAGAGCTTGCATAAGCAGTTAACGATAGCGCGGCTAGTGTTCACAAAGAGATGGCAAATAAAGATAGCTGAGGTAAGGGACTTGCCGGCATAGATTAACTTACACTTGTGGAAAGTGATAGAATATTCGGTTTCTTTGTTCTTCTGGAAGAATCTCGAATTTATCAATGAGGTATTTAAGAAGGCGACGTCGCTGTTTGTTATTGTCATCGTCCTTGGTAGACTGTGTGGTGTATGTGACGTAATGTTGTTACTCTGAGTGTATTTATACGCAAATAAAGAACATTTGGAATATCTGCAACTCGGACTTTTAATTCTACGAACCAACAAATTCACATTATGTACAATTAAAACACACATTTCTAATAGAAACTAACCATTTTTAATATCAGTAATGTGCAACTTGTAAACAATTAGTTGCATTCCCTGCTGTTATGAATACAATTTATATGTAGAAATTAACACAGCATAACAATATTTTTAAGTGAAAATGACAGAACTGTAAATTGAATGTAAATTGAGAATCGATGTATGTCTTAATTCACATTGGACTCACTCCTTTTGTATGGCGAAGTGGTGACACCTCTATTTGCACAAGCCATATGGGGCCGTGGCAGGTACTGTTTGGTACTGTTATGTGTTCTCCCAGGTAACCCCCAGTGGAAGGTCTGCGTGCCTCTGTACATTTCTGATACGTGTCCAGTGCTACTAGACCTGAATTCAGAGAGTAATGCTGCACTCTGTGTATCTACAGTTACATTAGGGCAAACACATATAAACAGGCCTTTCGCTCCAGAAAATTTATTCATGAGGAATAATTGAAATTAACATTTTTGTTACTTTTCTACATATTCACTCATCTTTTCTATGCATTTGTTCTAACGGACAGGCAGTTTTTTAATGTCAGTTTTAAAGAAAGAACGAAGACGTGCGCACGAAGTCTGCCTCTTCCTCATTGCTTGTGAAACGATGTCCTCCAAGAGCTTCTTTGGGTGCACCAAACATGCAGAAGTCACATAGTGAGAGTGTCTGGCCTGTAGGTTGGATGTGGAAGGGCAGTCCAGTGCATTCCGGGCAATTTTTGTTGATTTGCTGTTGCGGTGTGTGACCTGGAATTATCGTGCAGAATCAACACGTTTCTGATAGGGCTGCTGCGACGTCTTAAAGCAACTCGAACTTGACTGAGAAGGTCACAGTAGTAGGCAATATTAATGATCTGTCGTCATTGTCCCTGTTGCTCGAGGAAATCAATGAGAAGGACACCTTTCGAGTCCCATAATACTGTGGCCAAATTTGCGTGCTTCATTAAACTCATGGCACCAATGTTTAACTCTGAACAATGAAAGGGTTGTTTCCCCAAAGTGTGGGAGTAACCGACGGCGAATTTCAGCTGTACCGACATTTTCATTGACAAGAAATTTGATTATTACTCGTTGCGCAACAGCTGGTGTCACCTCTCTCTCAGACATCTCGCCAGTAACTGAGGGACAGAGCCAAACGAGTTCCCAAGGCCACTGTCCCCTTCCAGGGACCTTACTGCAAGTGCTGTAAAAGCCTCGAACCCATACGGCACTCTATGCGTGCGCAATAAACAAAGGCCGGTTAATATTTGATTACCACTCATACATATCGCTGCATTTCTCTTTAAAAATTTATTGTATAGTTCTTATACCTAAAGTACATGGTAAAAGAATTGAAGTCTCCTTTGAGTTATATGATTAATATTTGAGAAGGCCTTGAAGTTTAGAGAGCACAAAAATATTACGAATGATAACAAAAGTACCTTTCACAGCACCAGCTGACTTACTACAGAACGAACTAAAGATGCACACAGTAGAAGAGTTCATTAAGAAACTAGCTTTCGGCACTTATAAGAACCCACAAAAACACCACAACCCTCTAATAACAAGCTTAGGAAACTGCACAAGACATACATGCACTAGCACTATCTCTATTCGAGAGAACACTCACTGAGCATGACGACGACGTACAGAACTTTCTAGACTACCTGATCAGAAATGACTGACACAGACAGTTAGGCTGTTACTCCCAACACTCCGATCACTAATCTTTTTCTTGTACTGAGTTTTCGAGAACGCTGCCCCCACAGAGCCCTCCAAACCTTTGACAACATTCATGGCGCCCGAGTGAGTCCCACCAGTGTCCTACAGGCGCAGTGACAGCGGGCGACTGCAGATGGAGTATGACTCTCCGACGATATAGCCAGGTCAAGGAACACGACAATAGCGAGCGGCCACGCCGGAACAGAGGACGACCAAACACATTGTTTGCAGCAAAATACTCCATACTAACAATTGACAAGCCTAGGAAACTAGGACATCAGTACAAGAAGGAAGAATAGTAACCACAATACCTTTAATACATGACTAACAGGTCATCCAGGTCATCTAGTATCAGAATATACTTACGCATAAATAATACTTATAAGTAGATTGAATAGTAAGCACAATATTTTTAATACATGACTAATAGGTCATCCAGTCCTGAGATCCAGACTCACTATATATTTACGCATAATTAACACTTGGTGGTGCCCGGTTCTCATGGTTACCACACAGAAGCAACGTTCACGCGCTCGCATGTAACGCATGCCAGCTTAGTAGCTTCCATATAAAGTCTGTTTAGTTAACTCGTGTGCACGTCGGCCGACTCCTTTGACGAAACCTTATAATCGTTTTACAACACCGGTCATCGTTGTCCCAGACCGTTCTGCAAGGTCGCCACCTTTCTCAATACGGCATGAGTATCGTACGAACTTTCGTCTAAATACATTATCTTATGTCCATAACTGCGAAACATCCCTACTTTTGACAAATATATATCGCCTAGACACAATTCTACTGGTTTCCATAATAACACTCATTCAAAGTGCGGTATTTGAAACCGTGCTGCTTTAGGAGCCTGCGCAAAGTGCAGTGCCCATAAGAAAAGTCACACATTTCTTGCAAGTGTGCAACAAATTTGTTTAAGGTGGGCGCTCTCCCCTTTGCATAAAATCTATAAATTTTTCGACGAATTAAATCACATGTGAAATTACCTAATTTAGAGAACCGTTTACTTTTGTTTTAACACTTGATCGGCGTCTTTGTTATTCCATTCGTCACAATATTTCTTACTGTATTTCTGTGAATACACAGAATTTATCATCAGGTTCATTGCACGGCCCCTTATCAAGATAATTTGTTAGCACATATTTATATGTGTTCAAAACAAGCGCTTGAATTTAATTAGAAAGAGTTCCCGTTATAACTTTGTTTTTCTGAGGCACTTCCAATAAAATAACTCGGGCCAGCAACACCTTCCAATTTATTCACACTATTGTCATCACTTTTATTATGTATACTTGACTAGAAGTTATCTAATACTTCATTTTCATTCACCACTGCATTTCCCTACCACGGTCTCCACATCGTGACACACAACGAAATTCTGCACGTAATGAAACAGATCAACTGGAAGTTGGAACTTTGGCAACTGAGACTCCACGTGGAGTAAACAGGCGGCTGTCATTTCAAAGACATCAGGGTTGCAATTGGTCCTCAACGACAGTGTTCCATTTCTGAAGCGTGGAGATAGAATTATGACGGTCATTAGAGGGCGGGTGGGTAGTTTCCTTTGAGTCCGAACTGCACATCCGTTGACTAGACAGACTTTACTAACCGGGTTTTTATGCGTGACCCGACTAAGAAGCATGATGATAAATGCACGTATACAAATATAAGATGCATGAAACTAACACGTGGAGGGGCTTTTAGTGGGTATGCCTGGCCCCCTCAGGGCACAGGGACCCTCACACTGTGGCCATTGCACTTGGAACATCGCCTGTAACTGCGTTTTTCCCCTCCACGATAAAAAAGCAGACCACATCATCTGCTTGACATTTTTAAGAATCTCGTCACATTAGCTGGTACTTAACGAACAATATAGCATTGTATTAATGGATATTGTCACGAACCCGATCGCGATAGCGCGGCTTGTGTAGACAAAGAGCCTGGACATAAGGAGTATGCCGGAACAAATCAAACTAGCGCAGATAAATGGCAGACGGATAATATATCACGGAGGTAAAGGACTTGCCGGCATAGATTACGGTACGCTTCTGCAAGGTGATAGAATATTCGGGTTCCTTATTATTCAGGAAATATCTAGAATTATGAATGAGATATATAAGAATATTGTGACACGCCAGCGGACAGTTGTAAAACAGTCGAAAGTCGTGAGTAAACAGTGATCAGCTGTGAACAAATGTTGTGTAACGAGAGCTGATTGTTGTTGTCATCGACCTTGGTAGACGGTGTATATGTGATGTAATGTTGTTACGTGATAATTGAACCGTGTATTTATACGGGAATAAAGAAAATTTAGAATTTCGGCAAATTGGACATTAAATTCTGCGAACCCACAAAGTCACAATATGCACATATTGTATTCAGTAAATTGTATTAAAAGCATCGCTGCAATGGAGATCCTTTATATGGAATTTCTATATTTAACATTAGGAAATAAAATGAACCAAGTATATTTTATTTGTGTTTTACATCCATATTCTACCCTTTGACTTAGTCTTAATCAATTACAACTTTCGATTAACTAATACAAAGGAAGTTTAGAGTAACAAAAATTAAAGTTATAATTTTATTTTTATTAATGGCTTTATCCTAACGTTTAACTTATTTTTTGTTTATGTGAAAAATGTAACTTAACCCCTTAGGTAAAATTGTGAAAAAGCTTGTGCCTCTAAAAGAATTCCATAGTTTGAACTTATCTCAGCATTATGTTCTAACTTAAGTTAGCTTTATATTTGATGTAAGCAAACTTTTTGCTAGAAATATACAAAACCTGCGTAGCCACAAAAATCGGTCGTCGAAAGTGAAATACTGTTAATGGGCTGCGAAATCCATTCTTGTTCTTTTAGAATAAAACGTGAGTATGATTAGTTTTAGTTTGCCGTTGGGTCTACTACCTAGCTCGTTTTCGATGAAACAAGTTCGCCGGGTCACTTAACTTCTCTACCGCCGCTATCTTTTCGGGGA